>JAANYP010008007.1:0-154229 GCA_020465985.1 Centrapalus pauciflorus | reverse complement strand
TTTGACAGAAGTTGACACAGACACTACACGAAAAAGACTCTTTTGCGACGACAAAATTTAGTCGAATAATAAAATCATATCTAAAAAGTTAGACGAAACCAAATTGGTCGTCACCAAAAATCGTCGTTAATAATAAAATATTTAAATCTTTGCCAAACTGTCGTCGCAAATAATTAACTTACTTGTAGTGAGACGAAACCAAATTGAAACTTAGGATACTCTATAGATCCTTTCGTCGCTATATGTTGAATCGTGTTTTATTGAATTTTATTTGCATTATATGTCTTTTGAATTGCATATTATTATTAAACTTAACCTCGTTAGTATTGCTAAATTGTGTGGAAACCCTCAAGGGTTGTATTGCATTCAATCTACAGAATATAAAGAGTACATATTTACATAGGAGACCCCTACACTATACATTAAGCATCATTATTTAACACACCCCCCTCAGTCGGAGCTGGAGGAGGGCGAATGCTAAGACTGGACTTTATATGAAACAACTTTGGCCTCTCTCCAAAAGTTGCGGCCAAAGGAGGAGACAGAAGCAGCAGGGGCACTGTGGTGAGTGGCGATCTGCTAGGGTTTGCAGGGAGGCGGAGCGGTAGGGTTTTCAGACGAGCAGCGGCGGCTACTAGGTGTTAAGCGGCGCTGCTAGGGTTTGGCAAACGGCGCGGTGGTTTGTGAGGGTTTTCAGACGAGCAGCGGCTGAAGTCGATGCACAGAGACGAGGGCGCAGCGGCTGAAGTCGATGCACAGAGACGAGGGCGCAGGTGGCTAGGGTTTGGCAAACGGCGCCGGCGGCTGAGCGCAGGCTGCTAGGGTTAGCAGGAGACGCAAGGGACTGCAGGGGGCGGCCGGTGCTAGGAGTAGCCGGTGCACAGGAGGATGACAGTGGTTGCGGAAACGTGGACCGCCGGTAAGATGGGCGGCCGGCCGGAGGTCACAGTGCCAAAGAAAAAAAAAACCTAATTGTTGAGAATAAGGGTTAGGCTTGATACCATGCTAAATTGTATGGAAACCCTCAAGGGTTGTATTGCATTCAATCAACAGAATATAAAGAGTACATATTTACATATGAGACCCCTACACTATACATTAAACATCATTATTTAACAAGTATACTATAAATAACACCCTAATTAGGATCGTCTTTTAGGGTTGCGGGTGGCTTGACCGCACAGGGCCTCCAATTTTGTAAGGTTTTATGGTCATAATAAAGATTTAAGTTCGGACCAATAATTTTTTTTTACATTTGACACATACTTGTTGTGCATAGGTGTGTTACAATAGAATTCATGTCAAATTTAATTTGATTTGTATTATTCATATAAAATTTTTTACTAATCATTTTATTGTCGTTCACAACTTCCAATTCACTTATTAGAATGGAGTCTCAAAACGACGAATTTACTGTTTAAAATATTTAAGTGTATGTTGTAATCACAAGTATAGAATCTTCAAAATTCATGAGATGGCCCTGACGCTGTATGATATTCTAGACATTATTAATGAAATTTTCAAATATCAAGTCATTTAAACTTTTTAGGACAAAGTTTCGACTTTCATTATTTAGTATTGAGACTTTTTTTTTCATATACTTATTTTAAATAAATAATACGAATTAAATTGAATTTGACATTAATTCCATTTTAACGCACTGATGCAGAACGTATACATGTCAAATAGTAAAAATTTTTATTGGTCTGAATTAATTTAGATATTTATTATCACCATGAGACCCTACGAAATTGAGGGGTCATGTGCGGTCGACCTCCCGCAGACCCGCACATCTTAAAAGACGTCCCTGATCATTTATTTATATATATAAAAAATTATTACAATCAAAAGTCAAAAGTGCAAAGACAAATTCATACTAAACCATTGACATTGGTAAATTGAAATTTACAATTAATGATCCCATCTTATGATCATAATAGAGACAAAAAGTTGGTAGAAATCCAGCTGTGAAAGAAGACTCCATAAATTAAATTAAAAAATATTTTATAATTATATAATTACTATTAGAAATAAAGCACAATATCCTTTACACCAAAAATTTAGGAGGTTAAAATTTAAATAAATTATATAAATGGTATTTGTAGTTTGCCTTTTAGGCTAAATTATGAATTTAGTTCAAGAAAGAATAATCTTTTCTAATATAGTTTTAATCGTTATTAATTGTTTATCTTTTTGTTTTTGGTTATAAGTATTTAAATTATATTTATTTCTTGAATTATATTTTATATTTAATTATCCACACATTAAACTTAGATTTTTTTAGATTGTCCATTATAGATTATTGTTATTATTATTATTTAAAATATTAAAGCTTAACTATTAATATTGCCGTTATTGGCAATTATATTTTTTTATAATTCATTGAAAACATACATTGTATCCAACTTTTATAATAGGTGCATAAACGTATGAAAAATAGTCTTTATTTTGAATAATACTATGAATACTTATAGACTAGATTATAATAGATTGAAATGTATTTGAAACTATATAAACTTAAAATTAAAAAAACCAGTAGATAACATTTCGTTATATAGTCTATAATCTTCTATAAATATTATTAAAAGAGTAACTAATTTACCATTTGTTATTATTTCATAATGACAAATTGCATCTTCTACCATTAACATGTGTTAAATAATATTGCTAGATCTATTTTAAATTTTAAATCGATTTATTTTAAAGATAAGATTATGTCATATCCACTATAATCTCAACAAAAAAACATTTAAAATATATTTAAAAAAAATAATAATAATAATTGTAACACCTTCTCTTTACATATAAAAATCACGTCAATATATTATCATAAGTGGTAATATCGCAGTTATCTAATAGTACACATGTCAGAGATTAACACAAATCACTGTTAATTAAAACTTTAATACAAACATCTCAACAGTCTGATACAGATAATTAACACCACTGAACTAGCATACAAAGGTTGATTATCCGCTATCATACATGTTGAACACACATACAAGTACAGATCAACAGTTTCCCAAAAGCTACTGCCAGTATACAGCAATTACGCACATATATAACTCTGATCGATCCCAGCTCCTACTTATGCGGTTGCTGCGGCTGTGAACCCACTGTCTGACTGCCTGAGACACGTTAGACTCGAAAACGTAAGCTGAGAAGCTCGTGAGTACGCGAGCGTTAGACTCTGCAAAATTAAACACATATAGCACAACACATAGCACATAGAATATCACAACTCAAGTATGCCCAAGGTCTCTGGTGAGAACTCAGAACACAATGTGCATCTCAACTAAAGGGGGACGCCGTTCCCCAGCTAACAGACCGCATACAGCAGTGGTTAGCTACACACTAGGCACATGAGCGACCTGACAATAACACTGATGTATATATACAGTCTCATACTTCGTGACTGGTTAGGGACAGTCATCCTGCGCGATCGTCCATCGCGGATAGTCTGAAAACTCATATACACTTAGCACATATAAAAATGTAGATAGAATCATACCTAAGGTGCCACATCTCTGTCTCATACAAATATCACAATCACATAGACAACTCGTAAAATAAGCGTTTTGAAAAAGAACTTGAGTACTCACCTATCCACTGAATCACCTACTGAACGGAATCTTATCGCGACTCAGATCGCTGTTGGCTTGACCCTGTATACATAACGGATCCGAGAATATTAATATAAACACCAGTGATATACAAAATAGACCCAAACATAGACTCTGTAATTGAACCGGACCTGACAAGCAAACTCAAACGAACTCTGAAAGACCAAAACCAACCTAGCCCAAACTACCGGATCGTTGCACGCGTTTGGGGAATATCGCGGCCGCGCTAGGGATTGCAATCGCGCTCGGGCCATCGCGGCAGCGCTCAATCAAGACTGCGCCCTCAATCGTTGTCGAAGCCCATGCCGCCCGCGTCACACTCATCGCGGCCGCGCTCAGAGGGGTCGTGACTGCGATCACGGGCGTGCAGGTTCGCTCTTTTTCTTGTTAATGGCGGACCACGGGCAACTGAAACCCCTAAATCTGATTCCCAACAGATAATGCATGAAAACTATCTATAACTAAAGCCAACATGCTTTAAAGCCAAACCCATAATTTCAATCGACCCATAACACAATTTACACAATCAAATTAGTAACTTCTTACCACTTGAACCTCAAGAACGCAAGGATGACGAGGAAGACGAATTTCAGCCACCAATTCGAGTTTGCAAAGCTCCCTTCAGCTCCAGAATACACCACGCGCGCACACACACACACACACCTTTCTCAATTTCTATTTTTGGCAAGGAAGAGAAACCAAGTTCAAAAGAAGTCTCTATATATATACATTCCATTTATAGCGACCCAATGACCCGAATCCGATATCACATTTTCACTATTAATATCAATTTAACCCGTTTAAACTCATGATCTCATAGTTATTAATAATCCGCTAAAATAACAATTTGGCGCGTATAACTTGATCTCGACACGTATAATCCACTAATCGAGATATTATTCGACCAACACAATAATAATAAATTAAACATCCAATAGATTAAATCCACGTATCAGGTTAAAAGTCACGATGTTACAATAATAATAATAATAATAATAATAATAATAATAATAATAATAATAATAATAATAATAATAATAATAATAATAATCATCATCATCATCATCATCATCATCATCATCATCATCATCATCATCATCATCATCATCATCATCATCATCATCATCATCATCATCATCATCATCATCATCATCATCATCATCATCATCATCATCTTAAAAGTTATTAATGATAATATTTACTGTTTTAATAATGTATACATACAATTAATTATATTAAAAGATGTTAAATATTATTAGTATTAAAAGTTTGAATACATCATAATTTAACATTTAGTATTAAAAATAATATCTATTGAAATTTTAAACCCTTATATAACATGGGTATTGTAACATTCCGAAATTTAACCTGATACGTGAATTTATTTTATTGGATATTTAATTTATTATTATTGCGTTGGTCAAATAAAATCCTGATTAGTGGATTATACGTGTTGGGATTGAGTTATACGTGTCATCTGGTCGTTATTTTAGTGGATTATTAATAATTATGAGATCACGGGGATAAATGGGTTAAATTGATATTAATATTGAAAATGTGATATTGGGTTCGGATTATTCGGGTCTAGGACTTGCTAAAACTGGAAATCATATATGTATGGCCTCCCTTTGAAATTCTTTCCTTTTTCGTCCATTTAGCCTTAAGCAAAAGAGTGTGTGTATTGTGTGTGTTAGTGATGGAGCAGAAAGAACAACAAATATTTCCAGGAATTGGCTGTGGATTAGTCTTCATCTTCACCTTGTTGTGTTCTTGAGATATTGGAGTGTAACATCCGCTAATTTCGAGGTAATTAAGTATTTATAATATTAATCACTCAATTATAAACGATGAAATTGTATTATTATGAAATTATGATGTATATAGATAATGTTAGAAGTATATTGCTAAACTGGAGCATTTCTAGCATTATACCATTTTAGTTAAATAACTAATATAAAATGTTGTCATAATAAATAAATAATAATAAAAAAAAACTGTGAGATTTCATAAAAAGGAAGAAGACCATTCTAACAAGGTGGCTTTGTGTATAAAACCACCACCTTCATCCATCCATTGTCTTCACAATCATACCAAGAACACACACTCACACACATTTTTAAAATCTGGATTTAATGATTTGTGGCTGAAAACAATGGAAATCATCACCATCTTCTCAACATCATTGTAGAAACCTTGAGGTAATATCTACAAACTCAAATCAATGCTAATTTCCGTATGTATTATTATAAGCAACGTTAAAATCCATAAAATGTGGTTTATAAAGAATTTATCAATCTGAAAATGATTCCTAAAACATAAAATATCATCATCATCTTCTTCATAACTTGTGTAAAAGCTTTCTTGAAGCTTTAATGGTGATTTAAGTGGGTTTTGAGATTCAATCCGAAAATAAGTATAAAATTGATAGAAATGTGATTAGAACTCATAATATAATGTTTATGGATGCTTAAATTCCGGATTTGGAGTTGTAACTGTGGATTCCGAAAATTTTGAGGTTGATTTATTTTAATGAAATCTAGAAATTAGAGGTTTAAAAGTGAGAATCTAGTATTATAAATGTTTGGGAGGTCGCCGGAGACTTGGCCGGCACCGCTGATGACGTCGCCGCCTTAGCCGGTGGTTGGCCGGTCGGACTTTCTTCTTCCTCTGTTTGGCCGGCGATGGCTTTAACCGTCTGCCTTTCTCCTCTTTTTATTTTTTTTTTCCTGTTTATGGCTGAGAGAAAAGTTGGGACCATTGTTTTTTTTTATATTTTTTTCTTTGTGTCTGCGCCTAGCTAGGAGAAAGGAAAGATGTATTAATTGTTGAACCAACATTATTATTTTAATTAATTATTTATTTATTTTTAATTTTTTTTCCTTCTTTTCTTTTGTTGACCAGTTGTGTCAAATTAGGGATAACTAGGTCAAACATCTTGGATGAGCTTTTATTTTCAAATTTAATAATTGAGTTGGGCTGGACATTTTTTTAATAAAATGGGCTGCATTTTTCTTTCTTATTATCTTTTTGGGTTGCTAAATTAAATTGTCTAGTGGGTTATTTAGTTTTAAATTAATTCTTGTGGGTCCAATAATTTAGAGGGGTTACCCATTAATTTATGTTAGTTTAGTTGTTGGTCTTCTAGTTAATTGAACTTGAGTTGTTAATTGTTGGGTTTATATGTGGGTTGAAGTAGTATGGAAACTATGATTAGTAAGTAGATTAATTTTAGTTCAAATGGTTAATTAAAAATTAATCTAATTAATAACTCATTCTACATGAGAGTTTAACATTTATTTAATAAACTCTAAATAAACAATAATTAAATTAATTAGGTAAGTGTTAACAAATAAATCTATAATTGTCCGAATTTGATCCCGAGCTTTTATTAATATAATAAATAATGGACCTAGTAAATTATAAATTTAAGGATATTGATAAATAGACAATATACTTTTATATCAGGACTCTAACAATTTGGTTGAGACGCGTGATTCTCGTCAGTGGTTTCAGTTGATTTTCGGTTAGTCGCTTGGCGGGTTACAGATTGGCGAGCACTGTGAGTAATTGATTTAATTCCATAAATGATCATTTATAATATGTTTGTGCTGGTTATCTGTTTCATTTCTTTTACCGTGCTTATCCATTTCGCTGCCATGTTGCCTTTGATATCTGCTATTCATTTCATTACCATGAGTTGTTACATGATAACCCTTATTCCCGGTATGCATACTGTGTATTTATGTGATGATTGCATGCCTGTGTGGCTGCATGTTATTTTATACGCTGTAAGTCGGGAGTGCCGCAAGCTGTGTTATTGTGTATGCATTGCTGGGAAGGCCGGATGCTACACAGACAACCTATTCGTGGACGCACTGCTGGGAAGGCCGGGTGCTACACATGTTGACTTTGTGCCGATAATTGTATCATTCATGTTATTCATGTTTATTTGTGCTATTAAATCTGTTACTCGCTAGGCGACGGCTTACCCCGGTTGTGGGGGCAATGTTTTTCAGGTTTAGCTGATAAAGGGAAAGCACCAGCTTCAGGATCAAGAGTTTGAGGACTCGTGGTATCAGCTAGACTTCCGCTCAATTTGTAATTATTAATGATTTATAATTGGGATGGGTAGATCCTTAAACTTTCAATTTGGTTGTAATAACTATATTTAAATTCTAGCGTACTCTGATGGTTGTAGTTTGAATTTAGAAAACTTTATTTTATTATTAGTTCGAGGTTTATGTTGCAGATTTTAGTAAAAGCGTCGCGTTATTAGAACGGGGCGTTTCAATATCAGAGCCAGGTTTTGGTTTAAGTGAATTAAGTATCTCTTAGGTACTTAGTCTTAAACCGTAGGATGCATGATCACTATTAGCTTAAGTTATGATTATACGAGTTCAACTCTACCCTGATGGCCTTAGGAAATTGGGTATTGTTAAGATAGGATTTAACTGTAACCTTCATAAATATATATAAATATATACTCTTATGATCAAGACCATAAACAAATCATGTAAGAACATAAAACAAAATTGGTAACTATTTCATAAATTTAATTTCCGCGCTAGGGATGAAAACGAGAGCCACAATATTCAACACTATGGAGCCTGTGAAGGGTCTGGATTAGCTAAAGCGATCATAGAAGACATTTCGCCTGAAGTACTGTTTGGAGAGTGATATGGTGGAGTATGTTGCAGAGCTTCTAGTGGATATATTACATGTGTTCATCAAATAATTAAATAACGGAATTGAAATGATCACATAAGATGAGTTAACGTTATTGTGTACATAAAAGACACTTCTCATAAACGATTTGAGTTTCAACTTCAACCTTAAATAAGAGTTGTCAGAACTTTTGATTGTTGCATATACATGATACCAGTCTTGTTCAAATATATGATTCAATCTCTACAGTATCTCGGTCATTCCGTTTCTATTGTAGTCATTTTAGTTATTCGTTACTTTGTCTGATTCATCATCATGGGCTCATAACATGCAAATATTCATAAATGTGTTTCGTGTCAGTGATTGCTCACGCACTTGGTGCAAGTCTGTTTGGTCTGTGTGGTCTTACTAGAGTCTTTCCAGTTGCGCGCTATAGACGAGAGTTTCTATTCACTGTTATCGTGGTCATACCCTTGAGCGGTGGTATTCGTTTCTTCTTGGTATCCGTATCTTGTGCAGTTAAAGAATCTGACAAACTCAAAGTAATACTCAACCTGTAATGGATTTAAAAGAGTGTAACTTGATTCAAGACGAGAAAGTGGGGCATAATAGGTTAGGGATGCAAAAAGGTATATAAGAACACCAGAATTAATACGATATAACCTAACATGATGTACACAAGTTAACGAGCTGTACTAGTGAGTCTGATGATAGTCGATGATATATGATTGATTTGTAGCTAATACACTACCGTAACTCATTTGCGAGGAATGACAGATTCGATATAGTGATTAAAGATATTAGCTTGAAGAAAAAAAAAAAGAGTTGAATGACGACCTTTGATATTTAATAAAGATTTAAATATTCTAAACATGATATTTAGTCAATATTTAAAATGAAAGTCTTAAAGTTTGAAATTATAAATACAAACAACAAATAGATACCGATTTTTTTTGAATATAATTTTATTGGTTTTATGTTTGATGATATATATTACAAATAAGAAGCATCATAGTTTATAATTTCATTCACCACATAGCAGTATACGGATATTAAAATCTTGTTAAGGCCGAATGAAACTTACTTGATTTAATTGGTTCTTTATACAAGATCAAATAAATATATTGAAGTTGTGGGAAATAAAACGAAAATGATGCTATGGGGATTATAAAATGGTCTTGAACTCAAATAAGCGAATAAGTGTTACTGTCTAAGAAGGTTTTAATGAGTAATTAAACAATTACTATGTAAACCTTACTGTAACATACAAATGCGAATGCACGGAACGAATTACTCGATTCACAACATTATAAAATTTTGAATTTGTTCGCGTAAATAAATAATAAATTTTGAAAGGATAGTAATGAGAATTATTATGATTTAAAGTTATTATAATATTTAAATTTAAATCATATCATGTACGTAGGTTGTAAAAAAATGACAAAGTTTAGTTTCTTGGCCACACGATCAGTGGCAAGGGTGTATCTGTTGAGCGGTCGAACGTCGAGACTATTCGGAATTGGGAACAACCCTATAATGCTTCGGAGATTCGTAGTTTTCTCGGTCTGGCGGGTTATTATCGGCGTTTTATTCGCGATTTCTCTAAGATCGCAGTGCCTTTTGACACAGATGACAAGGAACAACGTGAGCTTTGTTTGGGGAGAGCCGCAGGAGCAAGCCTTTCAGGAGCTGAAGCAATGTTTGAGTGAGACTCTGGTTCTTTCCATGTTTGAGGGAAATGAAGATTTCATTGTCTACAAAGATACATCTTTACACGATCTCGGGTTTGTTTTGATCCAATGAGGAAGAGTGATCGCTTCTGCTTCAAGACAATTATAATATCCACGAGAGAAAGTACCCAACTCATGATGTTGGTCGTTGTGGTATTTACGCTGAAGTAGTGGATACACTATTTATATGGCACGAGATGTTAGTTCTTCACCGACCATGAGAGCCTGAAGTGCATCTTCGACCAGGAGGAGCTGAGTATGAGACAATAGTGTGTCATGCAGTTGATTAAAGATTATGATTGCGAGATCCTTTACCACCCTTGTAAAGCGATTGTAGTTGCTGATGTGTTGAGTAGTAAGTCCTATTCTGGTGTATTGTGTTGTGTGACGTGGTGTTCTTCTATGGAAGGATTTTATGATTGCAGATCTTCTGAGATATCAGTCTGAGGTGTCGCCGGCAGAGCATCTGAGCCCGAGCACATGGTTAGATATATAGAGCGACTTTCTCCTGACAGTCGAGGAATATTGCTATTTGATATACGGATTTTGATTCGTAGACTTGGTGGTTTGCGCTAAATCTTATTGGCCGAGGTGCATAATTCTCGTTTATCTGTTCACCCTAGTAATATGATGACGTATCGTGACTTACGTGATGACTTTTGGTGGCCGACTTGAAGCAGAATGTGGGTCAATTAGCAGAGCAGTGTATCACTTGCTTGCAAGTGAAGGCCGATCATCAGAAGCCATATGGCAGTTTACAGCCTATACCTATTCCGCAGTGGAAGAGTGAGGAGATTGCGACGGATTTTGTCACTAAACTCCTGAAGACACAGCGACATCATGATTCGATATGGGTTGTGGTTGATCGACTTACAAAGAGCGCGCATTTCATTCCAATCAGGGAGAACTATTCGATGGAACGGTGGACACAGATTTACATAGACGAGATCAATGCTAGACATGGAGTGCCTAAGAAGATAGTGTCTGATCGAGATTCGCGGTTTACATCTTGGTGTTGGCAGAGATTACAAGACGAGTTGGGGACGCGTGTTACCCTTAGCACAACGTTTCACCCACATACAGATGGCCAGAGCGAGCGTACGATACAGACTCTTGAGGATATGCTACGAGCTTGCGTGTTAGAGTTCGGTGGGAACCGGATGCCCATTTAACGTGATCGAGTTTCTTATAATAATTTGTATCATTTTCTCTCGGCATGGCACCGTTTGAGGCGATATATGGTCGTAGATGTCGTACACCCACGTGTTGGCGATAGGTGGGTGAGAGACCTATTGGCGGACCCGAGTTATTGCAGATTGCACATGATAAGATCCAGATTATTCGCGAACGACTGAGGGCTGTTGTCGATTGACAGAAGATGTGTTCAGATAAGCAACATCGATCAGTGGAGCTTGAGGTGGGTAGCTTTGTGATGTTGAAGGTGTCACCCTGGAAGGGTATTATGAGATTCGGGAAGAGGGGCAAGCTTAGGCCTGGATTTATTGGATCCTATCAGATTACAGAGCGTATTGGTGCGCAGACATATCGATTAGATTTGCCACCAGAGCTGGTCGGTGTGCATGATGTCTTTCATGTCAGCTATTTGCGGAAATGTCTGAAGATTGTCGAGAAGATGATGCCAACGCAGGATGTTCAGACTGATCAGTGAATCAGATATGTCGAGGAGCCCGAGCATAGAGTGGATGAGAAGATCAGCAAGTTGAGGAATCAGCAGATAGAGATAGTTTTAGTGATGGGGGCACCATCATGGACCGAATCATACGTGGGAGCTGAAGACGGAGATGATGGCGAAGTACCCCGACCTGTTCAAATCTACATGATCTCGAGGACGAGATCAATCCAACTTGTAGGAGATTGTAACATCCGCTAATTTCGAGGTAATTAAGTATTTATAATATTAATCACTCAATTATAAACGATGAAATTATATTATTATGAAATTATGATGTATATAGATAATGTTAGAAGTATATTGCTAAACTGGAGCATTTCTAGCATTATACCATTTTAGTTAAATAACTAATATAAAATGTTGTCATAATAAATAAATAATAATAATAAAAAAAACTGTGAGATTTCATAAAAAGGAAGAAGACCATTCTAACAAGGTGGCTTTGTGTATAAAACCACCACCTTCATCCATCCATTGTCTTCACAATCATACCAAGAACACACACTCACACACATTTTTAAAATCTGGATTTAATGATTTGGGGCTGAAAACAATGGAAATCATCACCATCTTCTCAACATCATTGTAGAAACCTTGAGGTAATATCTACAAACTCAAATCAATGCTAATTTCCGTATGTATTATTATAAGCAACGTTAAAATCCATAAAATGTGGTTTATAAAGAATTTATCAATCTGAAAATGATTCCTAAAACATAAAATATCATCATCATCTTCTTCATAACTTGTGTAAAAGCTTTCTTGAAGCTTTAATGGTGATTTAAGTGGGTTTTGAGATTCAATCCGAAAATAAGTATAAAATTGATAGAAATGTGATTAGAACTCATAATATAATGTTTATGGATGCTTAAATTCCGGATTTGGAGTTGTAACTGTGGATTCCGAAAATTTTGAGGTTGATTTATTTTAATGAAATCTAGAAATTAGAGGTTTAAAAGTGAGAATCTAGTATTATAAATGTTTGGGAGGTCGTCGGAGACTTGGCCGGCACCGCTGATGACGGCGCCGCCTTAGCCGGTGGTTGGCCGGTCGGACTTTCTTCTTCCTCTGTTTGGCCGGCGATGGCTTTAACCGTCTGCCTTTCTCCTCTTTTTATTTTTATTTTTCCTGTTTATGGCTGAGAGAAAAGTTGGGACCATTGTTTTTTTTATATTTTTTTCTTTGTGTCTGCGCCTAGCTAGGAGAAAGGAAAAATGTATTAATTGTTGAACCACCATTATTATTTTAATTATTTATTTATTTATTTTTAATTTTTTTTTCTTCTTTTCTTTTGTTGACCAGTTGTGTCAAATTAGGGATAACTAGGTCAAACATCTTGGATGAGCTTTTATTTTCAAATTTAATAATTGAGTTGGGCTGGACATTTTTTTAATAAAATGGGCTGCATTTTTCTTTCTTATTATCTTTTTGGGTTGCTAAATTAAATTGTCTAGTGGGTTATTTAGTTTTAAATTAATTCTTGTGGGTCCAATAATTTAGAGGGGTTACCCATTAATTTATGTTAGTTTAGTTGTTGGTCTTCTAGTTAATTGAACTTGAGTTGTTAATTGTTGGGTTTATATGTGGGTTGAAGTAGTATGGAAACTATGATTAGTAAGTAGATTAATTTTAGTTCAAATGGTTAATTAAAAATTAATCTAATTAATAACTCATTCTACATGAGAGTTTAACATTTATTTAATAAACTCTAAATAAACAATAATTAAATTAATTAGGTAAGTGTTAACAAATAAATCTATAATTGTCCGAATTTGATCCCGAGCTTTTATTAATATAATAAATAATGGACCTAGTAAATTATAAATTTAAGGATATTGATAAATAGACAATATACTTTTATATCAGGACTCTAACAATTTGGTTGAGACGCGTGATTCTCGTCAGTGGTTTCAGTTGATTTTCGGTTAGTCGCTTAGCGGGTTACAGATTGGCGAGCACTGTGAGTAATTGATTTAATTCCATAAATGATCATTTATAATATGTTTGTGCTGGTTATCTGTTTCATTTCTTTTACCGTGCTTATCCATTTCGCTGCCATGTTGCCTTTGATATCTGCTATTCATTTCATTACCATGAGCTGTTACATGATAACCCTTATTCCCCGGTATGCATACTGTGTATTTATGTGATGATTGCATGCCTGTGTGGCTGCATGTTATTTTATACGCTGTAAGTCGGGAGTGCCGCAAGCTGTGTTATTGTGTATGCATTGCTGGGAAGGCCGGATGCTACACAGACAACCTATTCGTGGACGCACTGCTGGGAAGGCCGGGTGCTACACATGTTGACTTTGTGCCGATAATTGTATCATTCATGTTATTCATGTTTATTTGTGCTATTAAATCTGTTACTCGCTAGGCGACGGCTTACCCCGGTTGTGGGGGCAATGTTTTCAGGTTTAGCTGATAAAGGGAAAGCACCAGCTTCAGGGTCAAGAGTTTGAGGACTCGTGGTATCAGCTAGACTTCCGCTCAATTTGTAATTATTAATGATTTATAATTGGGATGGGTAGATCCTTAAACTTTCAATTTGGTTGTAATAACTATATCTAAATTCTAGCGTACTCTGATGGTTGTAGTTTGAATTTAGAAAATTTTATTTTATTATTAGTTCGAGGTTTATGTTGCAGATTTTAGTAAAAGCGTCGCGTTATTAGAACGGGGCGTTTCATGGAGGTAAGAAATCTAAACCTTGTTGAATTTCCGTATGATATAAGATGTAGATTTGGGGATAATGGATATTAAGCCTGCAGAAGATAGCATATATTGGTTGTGTGAGTTGTTGTGGCTAAAAATCAGGCTTGGAGATGATTTCTCCCTGGAAACAACCATGAATGAGAAACGAGCAGGACCTGTCATCCGTGATTGCAGTCGCGGGCGGGAAAGTGTGGGCAGCGATTGTGAGCGTGGCCGAGATCCTAAGCGTGATCGCGATGAGGTCGAGTGCGGGCCACGATCTGCGTGTTTTGGGCTGGGCTTGGTTTTGGGCTTTGAGGCCTGTTTGGAATTATTTTGGGGTCCGATTCAGTTACAGGGTCTCTATTTGGGTTGTTTGGCGTATCATTGGGGTTTGATTAACATTCTGGGATCCGTTTTGTATACAGGGTCTAGCAGATAGCGAATTGTGTCGTGATAGAGTTCAGAACGGTTCAGTAAGACAGATGATCAGATAGACAGGTGTGTACTCGAATTCTTTTCAAAAGCGCGCTTATTTTATGAGTGTATCTATGTATCTGTTGTGATATGTTGTATGGACAGAGACGTGGCGCTTCAGGTATGATTTTGTCTACCTTATTTATATGTGTTATGTGTATATGAGTTTAGATCACACCAGAGTATCCGCTATGGGCAATCGCGCAGGCTGACTGTCCTTAACCAGTCATGAAGTATGAGACCGTATATATACAACAGTGTTATTGTCAGGTCGCTCCTGTGCTTATTGAGTAGCTAACCACTGTTGTGTGCAGTCTGTTAGCTGGGGAACGGCGTCCCTTTGAGTTGAGTTGTGCATTGAGCTCCGAGACTACTTCAGGGATTATGAGCCGTACTCGAGTTGTGATATTGAGTTAATTGTTGATTCTATGTGCTATATGTTGTGCTATGTGTTTATTTCTGTAGAGTCTAACCCTCGCGTACTCACGAGCTTCCCAGCTTACGTTTTTTAGTCTAACATGTTTCAGGCAGCCAGAAAGTTGATCAGTCTCAGCAGCAGCAGCAGAAGTAGGAGTTGGGATCACTTGGGATTGGTGTGGTAGCCGCTGTATAATGATATTATCTTTTGGGGAATCTTTTGATCTGTATTTGTATATTTGTTCAGTGTGTATGATAAATAGTAGTCAGTCATTGTATGTTAGCTTACTTGCGTTAATAATATGTGTCAGACTTATGAGATGTTTGTATTAAAGTTTTTTACTTAGCAGTGATTTGCTATCCTATGACATGTGTATTATGAGATACTTGCGATATTGCCACTTATAATGTTATATTGACGTGACTTTTATTTGCAAAGAGATGGATTACAGATATAAATTTAAAAAATTAATTATATTAATTTGGATATATTTTTTTAATGTATTAATATCGTAATAGATTCATAGTATTATTTTTGAATAATACTATAAATAATTATATTTTTCTATAATTCATTAAAAATTTCTAATATCACATTCCTAACTGCCACACATGCATAGGACATCAGGAATCGGATCTACCTTTTTTTAAAACCTATACTTCACAAAAAAAACAATAGAACTATCTACAATCGTTTGATTATTTTAATCTAGGCTTATTAGAAACCAGATTTTTTTTAGTTTTTTACATGAAATGGTCACTTACTAACTTTCAAATCTCTCTCTCTCTCTCCCTCTCTCTCTCTCTCTTTATATATATATATATATATATATATATATATATATATATATATATATATATATATATATATATATATATATATATATATATATATATATATATATATATAGTTCGAGAGAGTACCACTCATTATGCAGCGCACCAGAAGGCACCACCTAAAAAAACTTTTTTTAAATTTTTTTTCATAAACATGTTTTAATTAACATTATGAAGATCATATGTAAATTTCACATACATTCACATCTCCAAGCTCCTAGAAAATGATGTGAACACACACTTACATAATTTGAAGACATGTGAACGTGCATTTATGTGATGCGTGTTTTCATGCACTTAGAGTGTTCGGATTTGCGTGAAATTTACATATGATCTGTGTAATGTTAATTAGAACATGTTCATGAAATTTTTTTTCAAAAATATTACTTTTAAGGGTGGTACCTTCTGGTGCGCTGCATTAGAGGTGGTACTCACTTGAACCTAAATCTATATATATTTGGGTTCAAAAAAGTACCCATGAGATTTGAGTGTACCAGGAGTACCTATCCAAAGCCACAAAATTAAATAAAACAATGGCTGTGATCAAAAATTGAAATTCTTTGCGCGTCCTTTTTTTTTAGCTGGAATGATATTTTCGTAATTACAGCAATTATTCACGACACTTATAAAATGATCATTCACATTACTTAATTGATCATTCACATTACTTAATTGTTCATTCACAACACTTATTTGATTATTCACAAGAATTATTTGACTATTTACAATTCTTTTACACTTATTTGATCATTCACAATAATTATTTGACTATTTACATTTTTCTATAATTATTTGATCATTTACATTACTTAATTGATCATTCGCATTACTTAAATGATCATTCACATTACTTAATTTACCATTGACATTACTTAATTGACCATTAACATTACTTGATTGACCATTCACATTACTTAATTAATCATTCACGTTACTTAAATGATCATTGCTATACTTAATTGACCATTCAATTACTTAAATGACCATTCACATTACTTAATTGATCATTCACATTACTTTATTGATCATTCACAACACTTATTTGATCATCACATGAATTATTTGACCATATTCAATATTTATTTCATCATTCACAATAATTATTTGATTATTTACATTTCTTCTATACTTATTTGATCATTCACAATAATTATTTGACTATTGACACTTTTTCTGTAATTATTTGATCTTAATTGATCATTCACATTACTTAAATGATCAATCACATTACTTAATGGACCATTCACATTACTTAAATGATCATTTACATTACTTAATTGACCATTGACATTACTTAATTGAGCATTGACGTTACTTGATTGACCATTCACGTTACTTAATTGATCATTCACGTTACTTAAATGATCATTCCTATACTTAATTGACCATTCAAATTACTTAAATGATCATTCACATTACTTAATTGATCATTCACATTACTTTATTGATCATTCACAACACTTATTTGATCATCACATGAATTATTTGACCATATTCAATATTTATTTCATCATTCACAATAATTATTTGACTATTTACACTTCTTCTACATTTATTTAATCATTCACAATAATTATTTGACCATTCACACTTCTTCTACACTTATTTGATCATTCACAACACTTATATGATCATTCACAACATTTAATTGACCATTCACAATTATTCTACACTTATTTGATCATTTATAACACATATTTGATCATTCACAAGAATTATTTGACCATTCATAATATTTATTTGATCATTCACAACACTTATTTGATCATTCACATGAATTATTTGACCATTTATATAATAAGTTTAGAAGAAGTGTGAATGGTCAAATAGTTATTGTGAATGATCAAATAAGTGTTTTAAATGATCAAATAAGTGCAGAAGATGTGTAAAAGTCCAATAATTATTGAATGATAAATAAATACTGTAAATGGTCAAATAATTCATGTGAATGATCAAATAAATATTGTGAATGATCAAATAAGTGTTGTGAATGATGAAATAAGTGTTGTGAATGTTCAATTAAGTAATGTGAATGATTAATTAAGTAATGTGAATGATCAATTAAGTAATGTGAATGATCATTTAAGTAATGTGAATGATCAATTAAGTGTTGAAGAATTGTGAATGGTCAAATAAGTGTTGTGAATGATGAAATAAGTGTAGAAGAAGTATAAATAGTTAAATAAGTGTTGTGAATGATCAATTAAGTAGTGTGAATGATCAATTACTAATGTGAATGATCATTTAATTAATGTGAATGGTCAATCAAGTAATATGAATGATCGTTGTAATTACGAAAATACCCTTGCCTATGTGGGGTACGCTGGATACACAGGTTTTTCCTTGGTACGCTGGGGAGCCTTATTATTATTATTATTATTATTATTATATATATATATATATATATATATATATATATATATATATATATATATATATATATATATATATATATATATATATATATATATATATATATATATACATATATATATATATATATATATATATATATATATAATATAAGTTAATGTTATACGCATGATATATGAATTGCACATACATTCACATTTTCTGTGTCCTTAAAAATTATGTGAATGCTCAATACATATTTATGTGAATGATCATCAATGTGAATGATCATTTCACACAATGTGAATGGTGTGAATGACCATTCACATGATCTTTTTTTACCATTCACAAGATTTATGATGTTGCTCCTTTTGAAAATTTTTTTTTTATAATGTTGTCTTATACATGTCTATTCAAAAAATATATATGTGAATGATCAATCACATTAAAGTACGCTGGGTACGCTAGAATCTTATAGGTACGCTGATGAACCTGATTCTATATATATATATAAAGTGTCGGATTAATGGGGTACCATGTTCGACTGGGAAACCGGAATCCATTCATGTTTGGTTATAAATTTTAAAGGGTAATTTAGTCAATTAGATTTATCTTAATTAATAGATGACAATTAATAAATTAATAGATCCCTTAATTATAGGTATTTACTTCCATAACATATCTATAATAAATTTCAAAATGGATTTTAATGAACACGTTCAATTGGATTCGACAATAGATTTAGTGAACATGTTCAATCGGATTCGACAATGGGTTTTAGTGAACATGTTTAATTGGATTCGACAATGGGTTTTAGTGAACATGTTCCACCGGAGGTGTCAAATAAAATTTTATAATATTATTTTCTTCAAACCGTTCGTGAAGGTTCGATTTTCATTTACACGTTATTGAACATGTGCAATTGGGTTTATTGTGTTTTTAGTCGTTGTTAACAGTTTTGGTGATAAAACCAATATTCACGGTATTGAACATGTTCAATCGTGGTTTATGGAGTGTCATCATTGCACATTTTCAGTATGGGTGTAAGGAATGATATTAACTGGATTGTTGATTTTCATGGGGTACACAGAATTTTTGATTCTAATTTAAACTTTTCAATAACATTTTTACCCTCAACATTAATTAATGTGGAAAGAACTTTAAGCAAAAATTATATTATATTTTAATAATTTTAATGATAAATGATTGACTAATGGCTATAAATGGTTCCCCGGTATCCCAGTCTAACATGGTACCATATTGATCTTGAATATATATATATATAGTATGTATATATAGTATATATAGATATATACTATCTATATATACTATATATATACTATATATATATACATATATACTATATATATATACTATATATATATACTATATATACTATATATATATACATATATATATATATACGTATATATATATATATATATATATATATATATATATATATATATATATATATATATATATATATATATATATATATATATATATATATATATATATATATATATCAAATAAATAAGAACACATAAATGATACATGTCATCTTCACGTTTTACCTGAAAATATAAATACAATTTACTATTTTTAATTAAATCCTATAACTCTATCTAATATTCGTCATTATTCAATATAAACTATCTATAAATATATTAAACATAAATAAAGATTATACAAAAAATATTAAATGAGTAAAATAAACATAATACAATATTAATAAATCATATTTTAAAACTGTAACATCCCATTTATAGAATAATTACGTGTAATTATTTTAGTGGATGTTCAAAATAATTATTATCGTGTTGGTTCAATGAGATCCCGAGTAGTGGATTATACATGTCGGGTTTATGAGTTGCGTGTCTCCGTGTTATAATTTTAAAGGATTAATTATATATTTGAGTTCGTGAATTTAAATGTGTTAAGTGGATTTTAATTGCGAAAAAGTGATATCGGGTTCGGGTTATTGGGTCGGAACCCGCCTAAAATAGAAACCGTATATACGTGAGCTTCCTGTGATCATTGTTTCTTTCCTTCTTCTTGGTGAACCTAGAAAAAGAGTGAGTGAGTGTGTGAAGTGTTCTGGAGCAGCAAGAAAGCAACCAAGATTAAGTTTGTTGCTGAAATTTCCTTCTCCTTTTTGTTCTTGAAAGTCAAGGTAAGAATCATAACTTTTGATTGCTGAATTTCGAGGTAGGTGTTGTTGAGTTTATGTGAAATAGTTTCTGAGCCTTTGAGGGTTGTTATGTACTGGGTTTGTGGGTTTTTCGTGGCTGAAATCGAAGTTAAAGGAGTGTTTGTTCCATGGGCAGCCATGGATGTTGAAGTAGGAAGATGAAGACCACCGCAGTCGCGGTCGCGATCTGCGGTTGTGGTCGCGACGACCTGAGGCCGGGCGCGGCCGCTCTGGGGCCGGAGTGCAGGCGCGATGGCTGGGCTAGGGGCCGTTGCTGTTGGGATCGATTTGAGGGTTTTGTGGTCGGATTCCGTTTGAGATTCTGGGTCGTGTTTCGTTGGGTCTTTGGGGTCTTATGGAGATTGTTTTTGGGTCGGGATTTGTCTCGGCTTCGGGGTTTCGGTCGAGATTATTATCGGGTCCGGTTATGTTAAAGTGTTGTGTCTGGGTCTGCTTTCCATTTATGTTGAGAATCGTGTTAACAGTTGGGATCTGTGTGATTTCAGGGACGAGTTAGCGAGCTGAGCCGAGTCAGAGATTCCGGGATTAGTAGATTAATCAGGTGAGTACCCGAGTTCTTTTCGAAACCCGGGACCATTTTGCGAGTCGTAGCTGTGTAGCTGTTATTGTATATGTATATTGTGCATTGTGTGTGAGACAGGGACGCGGGCTTCAGGTATGATTCTGTTCTCATATATGTGTTATATGTGCATGAGATGATATCCAGTCCGGGGTCCGTGATGAGTTCCATACGGACGGTGATTCGCGATGAGTGATCGCGCGGGTTGACTGTACCTAACAGTCCTTGGGCATGTATACACGGCAGGGCCTGTAGCCGGTTCGCGCCAGTGCTACAGGGCCACCGGGAAGGGCCCCCCCTCGGTGATTCTGTGTGCAGGGCTTTGGATCTCATGCTGTGTGTTCATACCTGCATTATGATGTTGATTGCCAGGGACAGAGATAGAGCTTGTGCTGTGTGTATGTGCTATGTGTACGCATGCTATGTGTTTACTGTGCAGAGTCTAACCCTCGCGTACTCACGAGCTTCCGAGCTTACGTATTTGAGTCTACCATGTTCAGGGTATCAGAGAAGGGATCGGTAGCTGAGTTCGTGTTGATTAGGAGCTTGCTGTTAGTGAAGACCCTTGTGCCTGCTTTTGGATATGTTAGTGTTAACAATAATTGTAGCCTTGAGACGTTTATGTAAAGTTTTAATTATCAGTGATTTTGGTTTATCCTATGACGCGTGCATGATAGAGTATTGAGATATTGTCACCTGTGTATTGTATTGACGTGGCATTTTCGGGATTGGGGAGGGTGTTACATGATGGTATCAGATCTTGTGGTTTGAAGTCTGAGTATCATTAGTGGATGCCTAACTTAAACCTTGTTCCGGTCCGTGGGGGATCAATTGCGATTAATTTTAGTGGAATTAACTAACCTGGCTTAGGATATAACGCTGGGTGATTTATCTCTGGTCTCAATTGTTTCGGTTTGTGCAGATTATTATGGCAGATCAGGGCGAGGAATCTGGCGCGGGTAAGCCGGCAGGGGACGAGTTCATCCGCAAGTCAGAGCTTCTGGAGGTACTGACAGAGTTCTATAGGCAGCAAGGTTTGGGTCCGAGTCCGGGGCCGGTTGTTCAGCCGACAGTGATAGAGTCTGGGGCTGGTGCTTCGTCGTCTACTTCGAGGAGGGGTGGGTCCTTTAAGGACTTTATGACTGGAGATCCACCCCAGTTCAGAGGTGAGGGTTAGCCAGGGATGGCTATGGCATGAGAACGTGAGGTGGAGGCCGCTTTTAGAGTTGCGCACGTGGATCCGACGGATATGGTCGGTTATGCGACCTATCTGTTAAGGGGAGGGGTGTCACAGTGGTGGAAGTCTATAGAGTCAGCGATGATATCTTCTGCAGCTTATGCGATGACGTGGGACCGGTTTAGAGCTGTGTTTGAGCTACATCACATTCCGAGAGACGAGAGGCGAGAGATGGAGCGGCGATTCCTTCATCTACAGCAGGGTGAGATGACGGTGCAGCAGTATGTGGATCGGTTCAATGAGTACTTGCAGTTTACCCAGCACATCGCTACAAAGCAACAGAAGGTTGATGCGTTTATCGAGGGCCTGCGAACAGATATCAGGGAGTTTGTTGGGTTACATGAGACTCCTACTTTTGCCAGAGCACTGGAGATGGCCCGCATAAGGGAGCGGGAGATAGCCAAGCAGAGAGAGGAGCCATCTTCTCAGCGCCAACATATGAGGACTCCTGAGCGGTCCTCGAGAGACCGGAGGCATTCCAGATGCGATTCCCGGGAGCGACGCTCGGGCCAAAGTTCGAGAGACAGACGAGACAGAGACAGAGACAGGGATAGGGAACGGAGGTCAAGTGGACCGGGACGGAGCCAGCGATTAGATAGTCAAAGTCAGCGGCAGAGCTCGCGATATACAGGCCAGAGTCAGAGCAGCGTAGGGCAGAGGCCTCGAGATGGAAACGATAGGGGAGATAGTTCGGGTGGAGATCGAAAGTGCCCGAGATGTCACTTTCGCCACAGTGGGCCATGTGTGCCCATATGCTATCGGTGCGGCCAGCGGGGGCATGCTGCCGCCACGTGTACTGTTCCGGAGCTGTTGTGCTTCCGTTGTGGGAGGCCGAGGCACAGAGTGCAAGACTGTCCAGAGCCGGGACTAGCAGTGCAGGGCGTGAGTTCTAGTGGGGCCAGAGCAGAGCCATCGTCATCCAGTCGTCATGATACTAGGGCGTGGGGTCGGGTTTTTCAGGCGGCTGCAAAGGAAGCTCGAGGTGCTACTGATATAGTTTTGGGTATGTCTTTCTGAACTTGCTCTGAGTGTGTGTCAGTTGTGGGGCGGGCTGTTGGGCTATGTCTGTCATAAGTTTATGTGTTCAGTTGCGTGTGACTGCTTCGTTTGTCTCTATGATTATGGGATTCAGTGACAGAGGGGCGGGATTGTTGTGTATGAGTTATATGGGGTTGTCATGTTTGGGGTGTGTATGTGGTGTCAATATGCTAGATTGGGGAATATCGTGATCAGGGTCTTCGAGTTCAAGATTGTGTCATGTTGATGTATCGTTCCTGTTAAGCCATGTGAGGCATACGGGTAATAATTGTGAATGTGTTTGCGATATGCTAGCGGATTGATCCTTCTGATAATGGATTAAATTTTGTGTGTGCTATTCACATCTGTGATATTGCTTTTAGTGATTCGATGGGGATGTCTTTATGTTGCTATGAGTGGATTAAATATCTGTTGTGTTAGTGGATGAACCATGTAGAGCCATGTGAAGCTGTGATAAGAAATTGAAGGCTGAGAATTTGAGATTACATGTGAACCAAGTGGCTTATGAGATGACGCCACTAGAAGACTTTGCGAATAGGGGATTCAACTGAGCTATTAGTGGATTGTCTAACTGAGTTAGAGATTTGAGGGGATTGACACATTTCGAGAGTCAAAGTGAAGAGGTGTATCAGTGATGATTGTGACATACAGAGTTCAAATGCGAATCAATCAGAGTTATTGATGATCATATCGAGACTCATTAGTTAATATTTTTGTGGATTTAACATAAGAGATGTGTAATTACGGATGGGTTTGCGATAGATTCTGGGGGCGAAATCTCTTTAAGAGGGGAGGATTTGTAACATCCCGTTTTTAGAATAATTGTGTGTAATTATTTTAGTGGATGTTCAAAATAATTATTATCGTGTTGATTCAATGAGATCCCGAGTAGTGGATTATACGTGTCGGGTTTATGAGTTGCGTGTCTCCGGGTTATAATTTTAAAGGATTAATTATGTATTTGAGTTCGTGGATTTAAATGGATTAAGTGGATTTTAATTACGAAAAAGTGATATCGGGTTCGGGTTATTGGGTCGGAACCCGCCTAAAATAGAAACCGTATATACGTGAGCTTCCTGTGATCGTTGTTTCTTTCCTTCTTATTGTTGAACCTAAAATAAGAGTGCGTGAGTGTGTGAAGTGTTCTGGAGCAGCAAGAAAGCAACAAAGATTAAGTTTGTTGCTGAAATTTCCTTCTCCTTTTTATTCTTGAAAGTCAAGGTAAGAATCATAGCTTTTGATTGATGAATTTCGAGGTAGGTGTTGTTGAGTTTATGTGAAATAGTTTCTGAGCCTTTGAGGGTTGTTATGTACTGGGTTTTTGGGTTTTTCGTGGCTGAAATCAAAGTTAAAGGAGAGTTTGTTCCCTGGGCAGCCATGGATGTCGAAGCAGGAAGATGAAGACCACCGCGGTCGTGGTCGCGACAACCTGAGGGCCGGAGTGCGGGCGCGATGGCTGGGCTAGGGGCCGGTGCTGTTGGGATTGGTTTGAGGGTTTTGGGGTCGGATTCCGTTTGAGATTTCGGGTCGTGTTTTGTTGGGTCTTTTGGGGTCTTATGGAGATTGTTTTGGGTCGGGTTTTGTCTGGGCATCGGGGTTTCGGTCGGGATTATTATCGGGTCTGGTTATATTAAAGTGTTGTGTCTGGGTCTGCTTTCCATTTATCTTGAGAATCGTGTTAATAGTTGGGATCCGTGTGATTTCAGGGACAAGTTAGCGAGCCGAGCCGAGTCAGAGATTCCGGGATTAGTAGATTAATCAGGTGAGTACCCGAGTTCTTTTCGTAACCCGGGACCGTTTTGCGAGTCGTAGCTGTGTAGCTGTTATTGTATATGTATATTGTGCATTGTGTGTGAGACAGGGACGCGGGCTTCAGGTATGATTCTGTTCTCATATATGTGCTATATGTGCATGAGATGAGATCCAGTCCGGGGTCCGTGATGAGTTCCATACGGACGGTGATTCGCGATGTGTGATCGCGCGGGTTGGCTGTCCCTAACAGTCCTTGGGGCGTGTATACACGGCATGGCCTGTAGCCGGTTCGCGCCAGTGCTACAGGGTTTTAGCTAACCACCGCGGCCGCGGTTGTTAGCTGGGGAAGGGCCCCCCTCAATGATTCTGTGTGCAGGGCTTTGGATCTCATGCTGTGTGTTCATACCTGCATTATGATGTTGATTGCCAGGGACAGAGATAGAGCTTGTGTTGTGTGTATGTGCTATGTGTACGCATGCTATGTATTTAGTATGCAGAGTCTAACTCTCGCGTACTCACGAGCTTCCGAGCTTACTTATTCGAGTCTACCATGTTCAGGGTGTCAGAGAAGGGATCGGTAGCTGGGTTCGTTGATTAGGAGCTTGCTGTTAGTGAAGACCCTTGTGCCTGCTTTTGCTTTTGGATATGTTAGTGTTAACAATAATTGTAGCCTTGAGACGTTTATGTAAAGTTTTAATTATCAGTGATTTTGGTTTATCCTATGACGTGTGCATGATAGAGTATTGAGATATTGCCACCTGTGTATTTTATTGACGTGACATTTCCGGGATCGGGGAGGGTGTTACAAAAACACTTTATTTATTGTTATTAAAAAAGTTACTAGTATTAAATAATAACTATAACAGGTAATAATACTATTCTTGTATTTTTTTTAAATAATATTTAATATTTATATTATTAAAATAATATTATTTAAGTTTACATAAAATTATATAACCAATTATTACTTAAAATTTATCCACGTAATATGTGGATTTATAAACTAGTGTAATCTATGTTAGTAATATTTTATTTTCCTTTCTAAGGGGCTGCTTGCTTTTTAAGAGATTAAAAATCTAAAGTCTTTATGATGTCTGCAGTTTGAAGATGTGGTTTAAAAGTATTCTGTTTAAAGAGATAAGAGTGTATGTTTTTTAAACAAAATAAATGTCTTATTAAGTTCAAGTTTAATTTCTTTTGACAAAAACTATTAAACAATTATATATCTATGTAAAAATCATTGGAATAGAACTATAAAATAATTCAGTTTTAAAAAAAAAATGTTAATATTATATTTAATTCATGATGATAAATTTATTCAGTAAAGAAAATAAATTCAAAATACAATAAATATATATATAACATATCAAAATAAACCACAAGCTATTTATCTATTTATTAATAAATAGCTAAAAATTCAAAATTATGTAAATTTATGACTTTTGGTCGTCAACCCTTTGACCTGTTTGCTTGAATAGACTGAAATTGTCACCCTAACTTCAACCAAGCTAAGCTTATACCTCACGTAGAGCGTTAGAATTTTTTTTATCCAGCACCATCTTTCCATATTATTCCTGCTAGGAACTGTGTATTATAAGTTGGTTGCTATGTTTAATAAAATAAAATTTTAATATTATAAAAGATAAAAAATGAACGATTATTTTAACATTTAACCCTTCATTTTTAATTTCCCATCTAATTAAGTATTTAATGAATGAAGGGAAATCCATACAAACCCACAACTGCATTTCTTTCTAGTTGTGAAATTCCAAAAGTACCACTTTGGCTCCTCCACCCACACTCATACACTCATCAAGGTAACAAGTAAATCAGGTAGAAGAGGAAGGAAAATGACAAAAAGTGATGATAAAATCACTTCTTGAAAGAAGACACGATAAGAGTTTTGAAGCATTTTCTATCTCTTTTATCTTCACAAAAACAAACAGTCTTCAGTTGATGTTGTCTTCCCATATCTTCAATCTTGTAGACATAAGTTAAAATAAACACTTAAAAAAAAAACAAACAAGCCTTAAGTATTTCACTTCGAATGCAACACTATGCCTATATTATATCATATTGTTTACTATCTACCATTCAATAGGAATTTGAATTTGGAGGATGCTTACATCAACGTTTTAATGGTCATTAATGGATTTTTATGTTTAAAAGACTTAGAAAATAAAAAGATATGTTTAGCCAGCAAAATCATTTTTAAAATATATTTAATTATAAATGCATATCCAAACATCCTCTAAAATATGTTACCATATTTCAAAGACTAACATTCATGAAGATTTTTTTGTGAAAAAAAGGTTAATATTGGGAAAAAAAACCCAATAAACATTCGTTATTTTGTTATTAAGTCACTAAACTCATTTTTCGATTGTTTTAGTCCCTAATTTGTTTTGATTTATCCAAAAGTATACATTTTTTTACCGGCTATCGGATTAACTGGTAAAATATAACCAGTAAAACAAAAAATTCAAAGACTTAATCGCTAAAATGAAAAAAGATAGTGATTTACTCTAATAGGGTGAAAAAACAAAATTTTATTCGTATAATAACCGGTCAAATAGGTGAAATATAATTTTTTAAATATGATGAAAGTATTTAGAGACTTAGACAATCGGGAAAAAAATTGAAGGACTTAATTGTGAAAATAAAAAAAATGTTAGAGGTTTTTTTTTTTAATAAAAAAAATAATACGGAAGATTATATTTGAATAAAAAACAAAAACAATAAAATATTGAAATATATAAACTTGAGAATCTTGACACATGGTAGGGACAATATGATTTCTGATGTTCATAGCTTTCGCCTTTTGAACATCCTTTTTTATTTTATTTAATTAATTAATTTATTTATTTATTTATTTATTTATTTATTATTATTATTATTATTATTATTATTATTATTATTATTATTATTATTATTATTATTATTATTATTATTATTATTATTATTATTATTATTATTTTATTTGGAACCCAAATTAATTAGTTCATGTCGAAGGCTTTTGACACCATGCAAACAGGATGCCATAATTATTGATGGAAGAAACTAAAACACATATTATAACTTTATTTTTTTAAATAAATCAAAATTAAATCACAATGCACATTACGATAAGCTAATAAATTATTTACTTTTTCATGCATGTTCACATACAAGTAGAATTATAAAAAGGCTTAAGTACCATTTGACTATCTAACTTTAGATTTGTCTTATTTAACCATTAAACTATTTTTTGTTCTGATTTAGCCACTAATATTTAGTTTGATGTTCTATATTGGGGGAAATGGATAATACCAATGGCTAAATCGATACAAATATGATAGGTAAGTGGTCAAATAGGGACAATTTTCAGTGGTTAAATCAGTAAAAGAAAGTTTAGTGGCTAATTATATATACAAAAAATAGTTTAATGGTTAAATAAAAAAATCTAAAAATTGGATGATCAAATTGACACTTAACCCAATTATAAAAGTATACCTAGAAGTTAGAATTGTATTGTGAGAAATTGTTTATAAATTTTTTAAACTAAAAATGTATAAAAACTATTTAAAATTTCATACATATATAATTGTGACTTCTATAAATCTACAACGTTTCATTTTAAAACGTTTTAATTTTTTCTTGGCTTTATACATGCAATTTAATAAACAGTGAAAAACTTCACATATATTCTTTTAGTAATATATATTATTATTTTAAAAACAGTATTAACCACATCAATTTAATCATACCTAAATGAATTCAAATGTTAATCCGATTGATTCAAGAATGTTTTGTTTTTTTCTCATAATCAACCCTGACTTTTTCTACTAAAAACCAACATGTTTTCACCATTTTTCTCCGAAAAATCCACAAACCTGAAGACTTTTTTGAAAAAATAAAGAGAAATTCCAAAAATCATAAACAAATATATTACTAAAAGATTTTATCGGTAAAAAATAACACGGAGGGACTAACAAAAACGTGAAAAACATGTTGGTTTTTTTCATATTAAACCCATGATAATATCTTTTAAACATACCCCATGTATTATATGGGTATTACATTTAAACTTTATATTTATAGTCATCGTTAGTTAAAATGTTAGTAAACCTTAAATGATTACATTATTTACGATTCCACCATATTAAACGCACTTTTAAGATGTGTTTGACAGGATAGAAATTGTGAGGAATAAAAATAATAAATATCTTGATAATTATACGATTATATCATCCATAAATTAAGTGAGAAATTCTCATAAAATACTTTATTTGTAGTTGGTAAATCGTATGATTGGATTGCATATAATTATTGAGTACAACTTGTTGGATTATCATTATTGATTTCTTTATAATTTTCGTATCGAGTTTGTATAATATATTACCGATCGATCTGTTTTGCTGCTTAGTTGTTTGTAGGGGAAAAGATATATGCTTTGTTATATTATTTTTTCAAATGATACTTTATTATAATTATAATATTGATTTAATAATTTATTTTACGTAGTAATATCCTCTTACCTAGCAATATTATACTTTTAAGTAAATTTTAAGTATATTGCATTCTTGAACTTTTTTATTTTTATTGCTTTTAATATAATTTAAACACGGTTACTCTTTTAAGAAAGTACAATTTTATACGTAGAAAATAGAAATATCCTCTTACCTAGCAATATTATACCTCAAGGGGCATTTGGTTTTGCACATTTTTTTCTCAGAGATTTGCATTTTGTCAAAAGTTTTGCATTATGCAGCATTTGCATTTGTCAGGATTTTGTCAAATAATCTGCATTATCTTTTAGGAAAATTTTGTTAATATGAAAAATGCAAGGTAACTTGGATTTAAAATCCTAGGGAGGGGGGCTGGATTTTTAAATAACAAAGAAGAGAAAGATTTAAAAATCATGGGGTTTAAAATCCTTACTGAAATCTGCAAACCAAACACGAGATTTTAAATGCAAATCCCAACGAATCCCAAAAAATCCGCAAACCAAACGCCCAACGAGTAAAATTTGAATATATTGCTTTCTTCAACGTTTTTATTTTAATTTCTTTTCTTAAAATTTAAAACGTGATCTTAGCCCTTTGAAGAAGCTACAATTCCTTCTAGCTACAGCAGTTCCAATCCAAAACCACCATTACATTTGCCATACATACCCCTAAAAAATTTCGACATTCCCAACCTAAAATTTTACTCTTTCATATGTACTCTTTCAAAACTTCATAATATCATATACCCAACCTAAAATTTTAATATCATATATATCCCCCTAAACATCATAATATCATATATACCCATTTTTAATCATTAATATCACATATATCTCTCTTAAACATCATTAATATCATATATATTCAGATTCATTAATTTAAATATTTTTAAATCATTTAAAACTCATAATTAAGATTCCTTATTAATTAATGACCATTATACCCTTACTCATTTCTTCTTTCAACTAAATTTCAAAATATCATATTTATCCAACTTAAATTAAAATATCATATCTCTTTTAATAATTTTATATAATTTATTTTTGTAAACTTTACTAAATAAATACTTCAAACTAAAACAAATTTACATTAAAAAAAATTTTGTATTATGTTTTTGCTCGTTTGTAATTAAATCGTATCGTCTTATTATATTTTCTTATTTGTTTTTTTCCTACATTAATCTATATACAATTAACTGATTACATATTATGTTCTTTTTTTTCTTTTTCTTTTCGGACTTTATAGTTGCTATCGCTTTTTTTTTTTTTTAAATTTTGTCTATATTTTTTTTGTTTTTCAATACATTAATTTCTAATTTTTTTTTCAAGTTTGCATTCGTTTTATAACACTATTGTTTATTGGGATAATTGCGCAAAAAACCACCAACTTGTCAGCTTTTTGTGATTAAAATCCCAAATCATTTTTCGTTGCATAGAAAACCCCGAACTAACTAAAATTCAGTAAATCAAGGTTTTATCAATTAGTAACCCGTTGTAATCGGTTATTAATCCTACGTAGACCGGTAAATAACCTACGTGGAATAAATTTAATCGTTGAAACCGGTTGCCAAATATTGCACATCATTTAAACCCACGTTGATACTTTTTAATTGTAGTTTTTATACGGGATTACATCACTAACGAGTGTTTAAATGATGTGTAATACTTGACAACCGGTTTCAACAATTAAAATTTATTCTACGTAGGTTATTTACGTGCCTACGTAGGATTAATAACCGCTTTCAACGGGTTATTCATTGATAAAACGTTGATTTACTGATTTTTAGTTAGTTCGGGGTTTTCTATGCAACAAAAAATGGTTTGGGGTTTTAATAAAAAAAAACTGCTAAGTTTGTGGTTTTTTACGCAATTATCCCTTGTTTATTTAGTTTACTTTTTTAATTTTTATATTTAGTCTAGTATCTGAGTTATAACAGTTATCTGATGTAATTAAATGTGTATATTTTGTGTTAACTACAAAATTATATATAATCCTATATATTTAGAGTCCAATTTTTTAATAATTTTTTAATAAGTAGTAACTAGAAAATATTTAAATATTAAATGTTTTTTAAAAATGTAAACTTAGGATTTAATTCGTTCGAATTAAAGGTTTGTTTAAAAATATTTTAATATTAAAGGTTTGTTTAAAACACACTGAATGATTTCTAATGACCTCGATCAATATATACATATATAATATCGATTCGTATATCTCTATTATATCTATCTATATGATAAACAAATTAATTACTAATAAATATAACAATTTCACCTCCGGTATTTTAATATCAAATATTCTACTTACTATTATTAAACAAATTTATAAAAATGGACTCTAAATATATAAGGATGATATATATCACTATCATCATATTATATAGTCTAATATATCTATCTATATTATATATTTAGTACTGTACTTTACTATAGTTGATGCTAGTATAACTATATATCTGTATAGTATTATATGGATGTATGTACATACTCTATAGATACTAATACATATATATAGACATACCTTCATCTCTCATATATACATACATATATATATAAATAGCTACATACAATATTAAAATAGTATGACTATATATCATATATATCGATATATATATATAACACACCCACACATACATATATAGATTCAGGTTCAAAAGGGTACCTCTCGAAATCAAGTGCACCCGAAGGTACCAACCTTAAAAAACTTTTTTTTAAATTTTTTTTTCTCATAACCATGTTTAATTTAATGTTATACGCATGATATATGAATTTCAAATAAATTCACACTTTCTGTGTCCTTAAAAATTATGTGAATGCTCAATGCATATTTATGTGAATGGTCTTCCATGTGAATGGTGTGAATGACCATTCACATGATCTTTTTTTACCATTCACAAGATTTATGATTTTGTTTCTTTTGAAAAAAAGTCTTATAATGTTGTCTTATACATATCTAATAAAAAAAAATATATGTGAATGATCATTCACATTAGAGTACGCTGGGTACGCTGGAATCTTATAGGTACGCTGATGAACCTGATTCTACATATATATATATATATATATATATATATATATATATATATATATATATATATATATATATATATATATATATATATATATAATCTTATCGTTAACACAAAATATACACAATTAATTCCATCGGATAACCGGTTATAACTCATATACTAGATTAAATATAAAAATTAAAAAAAAGGTAAACTAATTAAACAATAGTTATAAAACGAATGCAAACTTGAAATTTTTTTTAAAACTAATGTATTAAAAAACAAAAAATATATACTAAATTAAAAAAAACAAAATGCAATACAACTATAAAATTCTAAAAGAAAAAGAAAGAAAGAATATAATATGTAATCAATTAATTGTATATAAATTACTGTAGAAAAAAAAACAAATAAGAAAATATAATAATACGATACGATTTGATTACAAACGAACAAAAACATGATACAATTTTTTTTAAAAAGTTAATTTGTTTTAGTTTGAAGAATTTCTTTAGTAAAGTTTACAAAAATAAATTATATAAAATTATTAAAAGGGATATGATATTTAAATTTAAGTTGGATAAATATGATATTTTGAAGTTTAGTTGAAAGAACAAATGAGTAAAGGTATAATGGTTATTAATTAGTAAGGAATCTTAGTTATGAGTTTTAAATGTTATAAAAATAATTAAATTAATGAATTTGGGTATATATGAAATTAACGATGTTTAAGAGGATATATATGATATTAATAATTAAAATTTGGTATATATCTGATATTATGATGTTTAGGAGTGATATATATGATATTAAAATTTTAGGTTTGCTATATATGATATTATGAAGTTTTGGAGGGGTATATATGAAATTCTCCCTAGTATTTATTAGGGTTTAAATTAATAAAACTTAAATGTTTTCTCAATTTTATCGGTTAGGACACTTAATGTTATTATTTATTATTTTAGCCATAATGTTATATATTTTTTATTAATATTATAAAAGTGATTGATTATAAACCTATTACAACCGGTTGACAGAGAGTGAGAGAGACGAGAGGAGGAGAAAATGGAGGGTGAGGAAATCACCAAAGGTTCTTGTTTGTATAAAGCCGTAATTGAGGGTTCAAATTCAAGCTCTCGTCATCGCGTGAATTCAAAGCCCTTGGAAAAAAGATAATAAGAAGTACAAAAGATTCATTGAGTGTTTAGATTCAACGGTCATCAAATTCAAGCATCAATTTGATAGTGACCCAACATGTTTCAAAACTAGTTAGAATTAAGGCAAACGGGCTTTGAATTCAGGCTATGATACAATAAATAGGACCCTAGAAAACCTAGACTGAAAAGATCTAAATTTTAACAGGGCATGAAATTGATGATTAAAACAATTTGAACACGACTGAGGCAAAAATTGAATTTTTATAAATATTATGGATTGAAAACTGAACCATATGTAACCAATCCGGACCCATTTTGATGATTTCAACGGGTTTGGATAGTGTTTTGCACACCTCTAATAGGTACCAATTGGTTTGTAAATCCAAACCATATAAAAATTTTGTATACAAATAAAAATCAAAAATTGACTTATTTTTAAATTTTATCAATGTTAGCTGAAATTGCCACTTATTATTTAATTTATACAATGAGACACATTATGACCATCATATTCTTTATAAAATATATCATTATTTGTAATTAATACAAAATGATCATATCTTTATGGGTGATATAATTGTAACACTCCTCCCGATCACAGAAATGCCACATCATTTACTATACACATGTGGGAATACACATATCGTTTATATAACACATGTCAAAGGACATCACAAAACACTATTAATTTAACACTTTAACATACATAATCCACCGATTATAGAATCCCAAAAGGCGCTAACATAAACAATACTAATCCGATCATTACACAAACAAGCCCAACGCTTCCCAGATAATCCCCAGTCTCCGATCAACAAGCACAGCTACCGCTCCATTCTCTGATTCCCTGAACATGGTAGACTCGAATACGTAAGCTCGGAAGCTCGTGAATACGCGAGGGTTAGACTCTGCATAGTAAGCACATAACACACATACACATAGCACATACACACATAACCATCTCTATCCCTATCCCTGGCAATCAACAATGTACTCGGGTATGAACACATAGCATGAGATCTAAAGCCCTGCACACACAATCACTGAGGGGACACTTCCCCGGCTAACGACCATGCGCAACGGTGGTTAGCAAAAACCCTGTAGCGCGGGCGCGAACCAGCTACAGGCTCTGTCGTGTATACACGCCCCGAGGACTGTTAGGGACAGTCAACCCGCGCGATCACTCATCGCGGATCACCATCCGTATGGAACTTATAACGGACCCCCGGACTGGATCTCATCTCATGCACATATAACACATATATAAGAACAGAATCATACCTGAAGCTCGCGTCCCTATCTCATACTCATTGCATTATATACACATAGTAGTTACACAGCTAAATTCGTAAATTGATCGCACGATTTGGAAAAGACTCGAGTACTCACCTGATCAATCCACTAATCCCGGAATCTCTGACTCGGCTCAGCTCGTTGGCTCGTCCCTGTAATCACACGGATCCCAAACTATTAACACAAACCCATGAAAGCATATAACAAATTCGCAACCAACTCATAACTAAATCTAGTCCCAAAACAACCCAAACGGACCCCAAAACCCATAATAGATACCCGACCAAAACAACTGATCGCTGCCCGCATCGCGACCCGCGCCTGCCACATCACGGTCGCGCTCGCGCTCAGGCCATCGCGTCCACGCTCAAGATCCTCGCTTCGCGACCGTGCTCTGGTGCGCTGAGCTCTGCTCTGTTCGTCTTCCATGGCGGAACCAGGGGTTAAAACCCCTTCCAAACTCGGTTTCAGCCACAAAAGCTCACATAATCAACATATATAATTCCTCTATCAAACCCATAACCTTTTCCACAAAACAACAACATCTATATACGAATTTCAAGCTATTAAACCAAAAATCCTTACCTTCTACTCAAGAACACAAAAATGAAAGGAGGAGAAAATCAAATTCAGCAACCAACTTTTGCTCCTTGCTACTCCACATACGTACACACACACACAAATGTGTATTTCTGTTTTTGGCAAGGAGAGGAAAAGAACGTAAGTTCAAAGGAAGCACACATATATACACTTTCCTTTTATGGCGGGTTCCGACCCAATAACCCGAACCCAATATCACATTTTCACAATTAATATCCACTTAACCCATTTAAATCCATGAACCTATAAACGCAAGTAATTCACTAAATTGACGACTCGGCAACACGTAACTCGCAATCCCGACACGTATAATCCACTATTCGGGATTCTATTGGACCAACGCAATAATAATAAATTAAACATCCACTAAAATAATTCCACGTAATAGCTTCGGAAAACAGGATGTTACAATAATAGTGACAGATTTCAACATTTAATCTATGGGCTTTGATTTTAATATGTAATTAAAATTTGATTTTAGTACAAATGAATATATACAATAAATGGAAAATTTCGCAAAAAACCATCAAACTACAAGTTTTTTTCGATTAAGTCCCTCAATTAATTTTTTTTGTCTAATAAGTCCCTTAACCAAACAAAAATCACGAATTTGGTGTTTTTTTCAAGAAAAGTGACCGATGACCTGTTGAGCGGGTTGCAAATTACTGACTTGAATTTTATAAATCTATGATTTTCTTCGATTAAGTCCCCCAATTAAATGATTTTGTCTTTTAAATCCCTTAACTAAATTATTTTGTCTTATAAATCCCTCAACTAATTTTTTTGCCACATAAATCACTTATCTTGATAAAACTCGTGATATTTGTTGTTTTATCAATTTAAGTGATTGTTCAATTGACACTCACGTCACACATACGTGGATGCAAAAAAATAAATCAAAATGATCATTTTTTATTGCTTAAAGTTTAGTCGGGATGTATAACACCTAGCTTTTTATTTTATGTGTTATGTGGCAATTTGCGTTTTATGATGTAATGTAAGAATTTAAATGAAGTTAATTGCTAAATAATGCAATTAAGTAATGATAAATATTTAACTAAGTTAAATAGATGTTACAAATTATTTTAGTTGAGCAAATTTAAAGAAATGAAATAAAACAAGTTTAAGGGTTAAATTGTGTATTTAACAAACTTGAGAAATTTAAGAACCATAAATACCCTTAAAAGAGAGATATGTTCATCATTTTCATTTTTCACATAGAAATAACTCCCTGCTCTCCCTCTTTCAAGTTACGGTTCTCACTTTCCTTTTCAAAATTCATCAAGAATCATCTCAAATCTTGCTACAAAATCAGAAATTGAAGCCAAGAAAGTTATCAACAAGGATCACACAATCATAATCTACAAAGTTTCAAGGTAATTTCATATTTAGAAACTTTAAAATGTTAGTGTGTGTAATGTGTGTTTTTATGGGTTACGGTTTTGGAGAAACGAACCAAACCCGAAATCATTTGGCCTTCGGCCATGAATCGGTGCGAATCTATAATATAGTTAACTTTTATACAATCAATCTCTTTAAAATATTTACAATTGTTGTTGAAAATGAAAGAAATTATAAGTGCAGTGTGTGTGTCGAGTGAGTGTGTTTGCATGGAAAAGAAATATAGAAACCCTCAAGGGTTTCGGTAATGCTGAAATCAGGCAAAGGAATATACCGAAACATATTTAAGTTACTGAAACCAACCAAGAACCCATGTCAATACCGAAACCTTGTTAAGGTTTTGGTAATTCCTTTTGTACCGAAACTCTTGGATACTGAAACCATATCATGCAACCTACCTAAAGTATATATATATATATATATATGTATGTACCGAGACCCAAAGACAATACCGAAACCTCTATAAGGTTTCGGTAATTTCATATATACCGAGACTCTCAATACCAAAACCTTCCTAAGGTTTCGGTACTTCCTACTGAAACTAATGAAGATACCGAAACTTTGATAAAGTACTGAAACTATATAAAGTTTCAGTATTGTTGAAACAGAAACAATAAATTCATAAAATTCATGGTCTCATATATGTGTTTTATATATATATATATATATATATATATATATATATATATATATATATATATATATATATATATATATATATATATATATATATATATATATATATATATATATATATATATATATATATATATATTGCTTAAGTTAAATAGTTTATGTTTAAATGAAATGACATCTTTAAATACAATTAGGTGGTCAATGACCAAACTTAATTGTATTTAGAAGTTACCAAAATATTTAGCAAAGAATTATGGTCTAAAGCCTTGAATTTTAAGCAAATTATATTAACTAGTTATTTACTCTGTAATATTAAATTACAGACACTTCACTGTACGCTCGTTATTAATTAAAGCATAATAGTTCGGATACGAGTTAAAGCTTATTTAAAGAGTCGGCCTTCAGAAATAATGCAAAGCCATAATAAAGCCTAGATAAGCAAGTGCAAGCGTTATAAAGCAATTTAAAGCGTAAATAAGCCCGAGCAAGTATTTCAGAGCATTTCAAGGCATTTTCAGTACAGTGAGTAACAGTTATTCTTGTTTACATGTTTTATATGAAACTGAGACATAAATTGCTTCTATATGACTTTTTTGGAATTCAATAGACTTTTGTGAGTGAAGGCGAACACTGTGGTACAGGTGATGCCCAGCTTAGCCGGATCTTACATTTGATCTATTAATATGCATATTTATCTGCTATCTATTTATTGTTCTGCATACTATACAACAAACTTTGTGTTAGCGTTTCTTTGTGCATCTCATAAGCATTATATTTAGCGAGCAAGCAATTCTGATGTTCACCACTATCCCTTGAGCATTATGCGGGTAGCTAGCCCCGCATCACAGATTGATCATCTGTCAGCGGTAAACCCCTAGTGGTGGCATCTCCTTTCTGCGTGAAATGTCTCAATCGTGCAGCATTCTTTCTGGGTATTAAGCAAACAAGCAAGCAAGCAAGCAAGCATAACAGCCTTTATAGGCACTTTCGCCTCATATTTTACATGCATTCATGAATATCTGTTTACTCACTAAGCTTTAGCTTACAGTTGCTACTCATAATTTTTACAGGAAAAGGTAAAGAACAAGCTGAACCTTCTGCTTAGGTCTATTATCTGATCAACCCAGAGGACTTAGCTCATTTTCAGCTTGTGGTATAGCTTTATGATGCCTTGGGTTCTGGGTAGCTGCTTTTATTTAAATTGTGATGCTTTTAGCAACTTAGTACTGTAACCTTGTAGCACGTGTAGTGCAAGACTTATTGTAATATTTTATTTAGCTTTATGCATTTAATATTATTCCTGGGATAAGCAAGCGTGTTTTAAAGCAAGGATGTGACAGGATGAAGTAGTTAAATACATTTAGAAATTTTGGTCTAGACAAACATGAGATCGAAATAATCATCATTTATGTTTTTATATCTAACCAACTTATGTTATCCGAAATACCGGACTTTTCAAAAATATTATTTTCAAACAACCATCGTCGATTTGAAAAAATATTATTTTCAAACCAACTTATTTTGGTCTAGACAAACATGGCATGCTCTGTCATCGAAATAAACACCGTCGCTATTAAAAGTTTGAGAAAAATTCATTTTATTTTATCGAAAAGTTGAAAATTTGAAGTAGTTTGGGGACTTATCAGAAAAAAATGAAATCGGGACTTAATCGAATAAATTTTATATTTTGATGGTTTTTGCAAAATAGGTTTAAGCATGTTAACCTGTTATAACAGGTTAACGGACCAATTTAAAATGTTTAAACAGTTTGAGGACTTATCAGAAAAAATGAAATGGAGACTTAATCGAAACAATTTTGTACTTTGATGGTTTTTTTTTTGCATAATTTCCCCTTAAATAAATTCATAGATTTTGTCTTTTTATTGATTTTGAATCATTTGAAAATTACTAAGCATAATGATCCTTAGTATATAAATTACAATAGTAAATAAACGGATTTTTGTAAATTAGACGATAATTTAATATACAATATTTATATTAATGTGATATATATAAAAACAATATAATAAGAAAAGAATTAAAAACACCGGTATGGATATTTTTAAAAAGTTTAAAATACTGAGAAAAAGACAAATATATTTATAATTAATAAATATTTGTATAAATAAAATAATAAATAAAGTTTAGAAAACAAATAATAAAGTTTATAAGACCGTTAAAAAAAATTAATTAAAAAAAATTTTCAATGGCTAAAACTGTAATAAGTAAAAAGAATAAAATGGTTATATATAAATATTTTACACAAGTCAAATAGTAATGAACCAAACCATAACAAAACCTGAACATAGAGACTGCTGGTATATTAAATGAAGTTTAAGAGCTAAATCCATCATTCACATTAATGAAATTTGCGATTTTCCCAAAATTTTATTATATTTTTAAATATTCAATAACTTTATTTTGGATGGAAAAGGGTATAAATATTTTGAGAAAAATACATTTTTCATTTTTGCGGTTTAATGTTTACTGAGAATTAGTCTCTCAACCTTAATAATTATTTTGTTAATTTTGCTTGATTTTAAAATATGTGTCGTTAAATTTAACGGTCAAATTGTTAACCTTGTAAAGTCGACAATTTTATACCTTCAACTATGAAGCTTTTAGTCATCGTGGTTTTATCATATCCATTTATAGTCCAAAAGTTTTTTTTTTCTTTTTGTTTTTTTTCGGTATAATAATGAGTATTTTATTTAAACATACACTTAGGTGCCGTTTGGTTCACTGGAATCAGAAGGAATTGGAGGGGAAAGGAATCCAATTCCAGTCAATTCATATGTTTGGTTCAACTATAAAAAGGAATTGGATTCCATCAAAATTGAAAATTTCCAATGAATGAAGGAAAATAACATTCCTTCACACTATGGATGGAATTCAATTCCTTTTAAAAACACAAATTGGTTGATTACAAAAATACCTCTTACGTTTAACACACTACACTACACCACCTGTCTTACCCCACCCACCCTACCTACCTACTAATACCCACCCACCTACCCATACCCACCCCATCCCACCCATCTATACTATCCAACCTACTCTTACCTACTACCCACCATACCTACCCCTACCTACCTACCTACACACCCACCCTACCCTACTCCATCCCACCCACCTATCCCAATCCTACCTATGTTATCCAACCTAGTCTTATCTACTACCCACCATACCTACCCCTACCCACCTACCCATCCCTCTTACATCATACATAACCCATTCCACCCCACCCAGCCCACCTACCCTACCTACGCTATCCAACCTACTCTTACCTACTACCCACCATACCTACCCGTACCCACCCACCCTACCCTACCCCATCCCACCCACCTACCCCTACCTTATCTACGTTGTCCAATATACACCTACCTACTGCCCACCATACCTACCCCTACCTACCTACCCATCCCTTATCCATCATACGTTAGCCACCCAACCCACCTACCCTTACCCTACCTACGCTATCCAACATACTCTTACCTACTACCCACCATACCTACCCCTACCCACCCTACCCTACCCTATTCATCTCATTATATTCCTACCTTAGAGACTTATCCACCTCTACCCACCCATCCCATCCTACCCTACCAAAACGAATAATGAAATTGGATTCCAATTTCATTTTTAGCCAACCAAACATGATTTGGATTCCAATTCCTTGCAGATTCCAATTCCTTAACAGATTCCAATTCCTTTTAAAACATTCTGCGAACCAAACGTCACCTTAATATATTTATGAAAGTAATTTTTTTTAGTATTTTACTAACATTTACTATAGTTTGTATTTTATTTACAAGTTTAATTTTTTAATAAAATTTTGTTTTTCCTTATTGGATCAAATTAATGACCCTTTATTAAAATGAAGAGAGTAAAAATTAGTGATAATCGTTATTATCCTCCTCCTAAGGGTATTTTTGACTTTTTACCCTTTTTAGTGTACCTAATATAATAATATTAATGACAAGTAAAGCAATTAATAAAAAATTCATCCTCTCTCTGATCAAGTAATGTGGTTTGGTTCGTTGATTTTTTCCTATGAGATTTGCTTCTATCAAAAAATTTCATTTTATAGCATTTTCATTTATCAAGATTTCGTCAAAAGATTTGCATTATCTTTTATAAAAATTTATTAATCTGAAGAATGTAAGGTAACTGACATTTAAAATTTTAAGGGGGAGATGGAGTTTTTAAATAAAAAAGAAGGATGGTCATGAGATTTTAAATCCTTGCTAAAATCTGCGAACCAAACACATGATTTAAAATGCAAATCTTAATGAATCCCAGGAAATCCATGAATGAAACGCGGCCCCCTTCCTCGTCTCTCTTTCTGTCTCTCTCTCTCTCTAGCCAAACACAACCACTACAACCATTAATGGATGAAAGCAACAAACGAAGATTCTTATGTTTACACATCGTTAATGGGAGCGATATTGTCAAACATTTTTTCTTCATTGCCATTATTTTCTTCGGTATTCTTCCCATCTAATCAACCATTTACCACCATTGATGAAACCGTAGCTCGTCCTCCAGCTCCTATCATCATCATCAATCATCGGTTTCTTCTCACATCTCTTATAAAGTCAAATGTAATTACAATGATATTTACACCCCTATTAATGAAATGTTACCCCATTGTCAATCGAGAAGGATCCATATATGTAGAAATATATCTAAGTGCCAATAAAATGAAACATTTTTTATGTATAAATGTGTAAATCAACATTCTAATGGTACATGATTTCTATGCATCATTTTTTATAAACGTAAAATTAAATATCATATGTGTAACACCCCGACTCCCGAGCAGGTACGTGTAAGTATCTTATTGACCAATTATTTTATTGAGTATTGCGTTGGTCCAATTGCGTCCCGTATAGTGGATTATACGTGTCGGGACGGGGAATTACGTGGATTCGGGATATAATTTTAGTGGATAAATTATAATTATGGATTCACGAGATTAAATGGGATTTAATGATATTCATAGTGGCTTTTTGATATTGGGGTCGGGTATCGGTGTCGAACCCGCGATATAAACGGATCCGTTTAGTTACGTATATGTGTATAACGTTTCTTCCTTTCTTCCTTTTTGTGCAAAACCTAAAGATAAGTGTTTGTGTGTGTATTTGTGTTGCTGGACTGAAGATTGGGGCCTAGATTAACACTTCAATTGCTGCAAATCAGATTGGAAGTCCTTGTGGTGTTCTTGAGTTGAAGGTGAGTGAATCCTTAAAAATTATTATGGTTTTGTATGTTAAATGAAGCTATATGCTGGGAATTATTGTGTGAACATGTTGGTAGTAGTTTGGGATGTATATCATGTGGTTTTCTGCTAGAAATCGAGAGTTAGGGGAGGTTTCTACCTCCTGGACAGAACTGAAACAGAAACAGGGGACTGCTGTTCGACGCGAGCGCGGTCGCGACGCGCCTAGCGCGGCCGCGATGTTCTTCCTCGAGCGCGGGCCGTGATCGGGCCAGTGCGGCCGCGATCCGGCTTCTGCGGGTTTGGGTCGGTTTGGGCTTTGGGAGTCCGTTGGGCTGTTTTGTGGGGTTCATTTGGGTATATTAACAGTTATGGGATATTTGAGATTAATCTGGGAGAATTAATTTGTGTACAGGGACTATCAGAGATTGTTACGGGCCGAGTCCGGATCAGACGGTTTAGGGAATTGTGCGGGGTGATCCAGGTGAGTACGCGAGACTTTTTCCAAAGACTGGTCGTTGTCTTTCGAGTCTTTTGTGTTAATATTTCATATGCGACTATATGAATTGTTTGGGCACTGCGAGTTGCCCCTCAGGTATGATCTTTCCTTCTTTATATGTGTTATATGTTTGAGATCCATTACTATATATTGTGATGGGTATCGTGGGAGCTGTGTAGCTCTGTTTGACCCTGTGTAGGGTTCCCATATATATATATATGTGGCCGTTATTCCTGTTAGCCTCCACGGGCGTGGCTTGGCTCCAGGGGGGAGGGATTCCCCAATTGAGATGAGCATCTCTTCTGTATTGGATCTCTAGGGTCTCCGATTAGAGGCTGGTTGGCATGTGTTATGCCACGTAGTGTAGGGCTGCTATGTGACATGCAATATGTGATTATGTGAATTGTGCAGTGTCTAACCCTTGTGTACTCACGAGCTGCGAAGCTTACGTATTCGAGCCTGATGTGTGTATCAGGGGAGCCGAAGATAGGGCCGTCAGCTCCTGAGCGAAGATAGGAGCTTGACTTGCTGTGATTGAGAGATCCTACTTTTGCTATATGTATGTGCTCCTTATGCTGTTGGGAAACTTTGGGACAAATGATACTGGGCTTGTATGTGAATATTGGGTTCGGGTCGGGTTTTGTATGTCGGGTTGACTTTGGATATTATGACTATGTTTGTGAAATGTTTTAATTAATCAGTGTTTGTGTAAACCTTGACATTGTGATATGGATATTATATGCGTTAATGTCACCTGTGTATTGTGAATGACGTGGCTTTTAGCTGGGTTTTGAGGGTGTTACAATATGTTCATGTATATTTATAACTATTCATATGTATAACTTTTTATACATATGTGAATATGTTTTGGATTAGACATATGTAAATGTATGAATTTTATTCTTAATTTACAAAAAAAAATGTCTTGATTCATATATTCTTATAATGTTAATTTTATATTTATAGTTTAAAATAAACAATGAATAAACAATAATAAAATAAAATATTCTAATAAATTTATTAAAAAAAAACTAAAAATAATTACATGTAAGTTATTTTATATATACATACACACACATTTATCATATCTACTAGGCCAATGGCCTTTTTCTTATTATTTTTTTTTTCAATTTTTCATAATACACCATTATCTTAGTCTTATCTTTTCTTTAGTCATTTTATTTTAATAATATTTTGTTTACTCCTATTTTAACATTTATTATTACAATTTTTTTATTACACACTTAAAATTATGATTTTAATTATATATATGTTTGTAGTTATGTTTAATTGTATGAAAAAGACTTTATTATTCAAATGGATGAAGTAAACCAATGACATTTTTTTATTTTTTTATTTTAAATTTAATTTTGTTCATAACACACCATTATCTTGGCGTTATCTTTTATTTTGTCCTTTTATTTTTTAACATTTATCATACAATATTGTATTACACACTTATATTTATGATTTTATTTATATTTATGTTTGGAGTTATGTTTAATTGTTTGAAAAAGAGTTTATTATTCATATGCATGGAGTAAGCCAATGACATTTTTCGTTCTTTTTTATTTTAAATTTAATTTTTTCATAACGCGTCATTATCTTTTATTTAACTCATTTATCTTAATAAGATTTTGTTTAGTCCTTATTTTTTTTCTTTTTTTCTTTTTTTCAATTTTTCATAACACACCCCTATCTTAGCCTTATCTTTTATTTAGCATTTTTGTTTTAATAAATTTTTGTTTACTCCTATTTTAATATTTATTTTACAATATTTTATTACACACTAAAAATTATGATTTTAATTCTATATATGTTTGTAGTTATGTTTAATTGTATGAAAAAGACTTTATTATTCAATTGGATGAAGTAAACCAATGACATTTTTTGTTTTTTTTATTTTAAATTTAATTTTTTTTCATAACACACCATTATCTCGGCGTTATTTTTTATTTAGTCCTTTTATTTTTTAACATTTATTATTTCAATATTGTATTACACACTTAAATTTATGATTTCATTTATATTTATGTTTGGAGTTATGTTTAATTGTATGAAAAAGATTTATTATTCAAATGCATGGAGTAAGCCAATGGCATTCTTTCATTCCTTTTTTACTTTTAAATTTAATTTTTTCATAACACGTCATTATCTTAACATTATCTTTTATTTAGGTCTTTATCTTAATAAGCTTTTGTTTAATCCTATTTTAACATATATTATTACAACATTTTCTTAAACACTTAAAATTATGACTTTAGCTATACTTATGTTCGGAGTTGTCTTTTGAAACTATTATGTTATGTTTAATTGTATGAAAAATACTTTATTATTCAAATGCACGATACAAAATTCTATTGAAATTGCTTTATAATTAAAATGTAACTATTTAATGTTTAGATTTTTTTATTAAATATGATAATGTATAACATTGAACACTACTATTATACCGTTGACAAACCCTAATCAATGTATAAGAGACATTACCGTTATAAATATATTTGATTTGGTCGTAAAACCAACAAATTAAATTGACAATTAAATCCAATCAACGTCAAAATTTTAAATTACGGGTATGAATATTTATTTAATTAAATCTGATTTCGATACAATTTAATAAGACATTGTTTGTAATTTTAACATTGCAAAATCTAGAAACCAATGATAAAAACCAACTAACAGTATCATTTTCTTGCTTCTTGAATCTATATCAGCTTTCCAATTTTACTTTTTGATCCTGATTCAGTTGTGTTTCGTTATTTGAATTGCTTGAAAAGTATTTTTGTTCATTTATTTTTATATTTGATTTTGTAATTAATGTTTTTGACCCCGCAGCAACGCGCGGGTGCTAATAACTCGTTATATATATATATATATATATATATATATATATATATATATATATATATATATATATATATATATATATATATATATATATATATATATATATATATATATATATACACACACACACACACACACACATTTTTCATATGATCTCCACGAATGGCAATTTTCCTTTATTTTAATTTTAAATTTAAATTTTCATAATACACCCTTATCTTAGTGTTATTTTCTATTTAGCCCTTTTATTTTAATAAAATTTTCATTTAGTCATGTTTTAACGTTTATTATTACAACATTTTCGTACATACTTAGAATTATACTTATGTTTGTAGTTGTCTTTTGAAACTATTATGTTATGTTTAATTGTATAAAACTATTTTATTATTCAGATGCACGATACAAAATTCTAGTGAAATTGTTTTATAATTAAAATGTGACTATTTAATATTTACATTTTTTATTAAATATAATCATGTATAATATCGAACATTACTATTAAAACGTTGAGAAACTCTAATCGATGTTAGAGACATTACCGTTATAAATTAATTTGATTTGATCGTAAAACCAATAAATTAAATTGACGATTAAACCTAATCAACGTCAACTTTTCAAATTATGGTTATGAATATTTGATTAATTAAATTTGGTTCCGATCCAATTTAATAAGACGTTGTTTGTGATTTTAACATTGCAAAATCTAGAAAAACCGATGATAAGAACCAACTAACAGTATCATTTGTCTTGATTCTTGAATCTATATCGGTTTTTCAATTTCACTCTTTGATGTTTGTTCAGTTGTGTTTCTTCGTTTGAATTGTTTGAAAAGTATTTTTATTTATTTGTTTTTATATTTATTTTTGTAATTAATATTTTAGGCGCTGCAGCAACGCACGGGTGTTTATTCTCGTTTATAACAAAATACGTGTATCTATAAATAAAGTAAATATAATAATAAAAAAAGTGAAATCAAAAAAGTAAATTATAAAGTAAATACAAAATCTTAATTACAATAAAAAGTTTAATATATGGAGAAACTATACGAACAATAGTCAATGTCAGTGAAATATCATAAAATAATTCAAATTAAATAAGTGTTATAAACTAGGGTTATGATTGCCCGCGCGTTGCTGCGGGTTCCGTCATGAATATGTAGTTTTAATCGCTCAAGATAAACTATGATGTTAAAAATAGAAACATGTTTAATACTTCAATGATGACAAGAACGTTAGTGCATTTGTGTCTTTAAGCATTAGTGGGTTACATGTTTTTTTACGATATTGGTTTGACTCAATTGATGATTTCTAAAGTATATTGTTTTTTTGTTTAAGTTTTATATGAACAAAACAACATGTTTTCATATTTTTTGTAGCTTCGTCTCTCCATGCTATTTTTTCTAATAAAGTATTCATGTTATTAAAAAAAATCAATCTTGTATTTTCCACCAAAAAAAAACCCGACATATTTTCACTTGTCTTCAATGAAAATCCCTCAAATTTAATAACTTTGTTGGCAAAAAAAAAATTCTGAAAATCACAAATAAATAAATATGTTGAGGATTTTATTGGTAAAAAATAACACGGATAAGCTATACCGCAAAAACAAAAAAAAAACATGTTTTTTTTTTTCATATTAAACATCTTTTTACACAAAAATTATGAATAACAAAAGTTGATATTTCAAATGCATCTTGTGAGACAATACGAAAAACCAAAAAACAAAACTAAATAAATCACGGTCATTTAATTATTCAAATTGAGGTGGAAGCAGAAAATTTCAATATTAATATGTAATCAAATATTGAAGAAATTGACGTACAAAATGAAAACTTTTATTTACAAATAAAATGTAAAAAATGTTGAATTCAATATTTATTAAACTTTAAAGAGGTTAATATATAAGATAAATAAATTTTATGTATAAATATAAAAACAAAAAAATAATCAAATATAATATTGTCCAACAATAACGTTTTTTATTTAAAATAAATAGATGACAATATTACCTACAATGTAACCAATATTTCTTATAAACTAAAAATACATTTAATTAAGTAGTAAATAAATTTATACAAGAAAAAAATAATTTTGAAGTATAAAAAGAAAAAAAAGTCAAAATACAAATTAAAATTTTATATTTAGGCAAAAGGTAAAAACCAAAAAACATAACAAAATATTACAAAATGTGAAAATCTCTTACTTCTTTGATTAAGACAACTTGTTATTCATTAAAATTGTTTGAATTATTTTTTCATGATTTTATATGTATATTTATAATTTCAAACTTTCTCGATCTTTATTGGCACAATATGACGATGCAATTAATCAAAAAACTTTCATATATTTTCTTTTACTTCGTTTTCATTTAATTTATTTTCTTGAAAACAATCTCTATACTCTCTCTAAAACTCACAATTCTACAATCACAACCGCCTCTAGAGGGTGCATATATATAATTTTTGATTTTTAATTGTTATATGTTTGTTAATCAGTTTGCATCAGTTTGTTTATGTTATATTTAATTTTAATAAGTATTCAATTTTTAGTCAGTTATATATTTTTTAATAAGCTTGTGAAATTTTATAATTTTTTTTTTACTTTGTTTGAAAAAATAAGTTTTTATTCGGTTTACGTAATTTTATATATAATTTTTGTTCCATTAAATTGAAAATCTAAATGGTTAATTCGTTGTTTCATGAATTTCATCTATTCAACAAAAATTAAAATAAGTGAAATAATTCATCATTTTTTCTATAGGAAAAATTTACAGATTGATTAATTGTTTTTACGTTCGGTTAAATTTAAAATCAGAGTTTCTTGTTTTCTACGAGTGAAAACATTTAAAATTAAATCAGTTGACGTTATTTCCAGTCGTTTAAATTTAATATGGTTCATCATTTTTTCTGAGCTAAAGTATATAAAACTAATATGGTTAGTCGTTTTTTTTCGTTTGATTAAATCGAAAATCGATGTTGTTACATGTTTTTTCCAATCAAAAACGTTAAAAATTAGATTCAGCGGTTGTTTCTGCCATTTGATTAAATTGAAGACCGAAATGGATCGTTATTTTTTTCGAGCGAAAACTTTTAAAGTTGAAACGACGAACCATTTCAAGTTTTTCAACAAAATAGTTAACCAAATGGGAAAAGCGACCAATCAAATTTATTTTTAAGTATTTTCGGCGGAACAAAGAATAACCATTCCAATTTTCGATTTAACCAAATGAAAAAAACAACCAAATAATCTAATTTTTAATGTTTTATAAAAAAATGAATCATTTTGATTTCCAATTTAACGAAACGAAAAAACGACGAACCAATTCAATTTGATTTTTTTTAATTCAAAAAAATGGTATATGTGTGTGTGTGTATGATAGCCGTTACAGTATCATTTCTATATAAATATAGGAAACCACAGAACCTTAAATGTATTAAACCAAAAGGACTTTTCTGCAATTATTTCTTAAAATACAATGATTTTTTGCAGTTTTTGAAAAGTAGAAGGACGTTTTTGCAGTTTTAAAAATCACCAAAACATTTCTTAATTTACAATGACCTTTTTACAATTATTGGAAAATACAAGGACCTTTTTGCAAATTTGGAAAACACCAAACGGTGCGTTTCGGTTTCATAAATGTAGGTTATATAAATATGGAAATTATAATAATAATAATAATAACAATTTTGGACCATAAATGAAAATAATAAAACTATAGGGACTAAAGCTATATGTCTAATTAAAAAGGATAAAAATGTCATTTTAAGGGTTTAGTGAGGTAATTCTATTTGCACATCCCTGCAATTGCTAATCACACACCTGTCCTAATGTGAAAGGAAATTAATTATTAATCATTGTGTCTTACGTCACTAATAAAAATCATGTAAGTAAGTGGGTGTGTGATTAGTAAAATTTAAGGAGAGTGAGTGTACATATAGCAATATCCGTTTAGGGTTGGGCCATTAAGTTTAATGACGGATGGACTAAAATTAGTTAAAGTTACGAAATTTGAATTAATAAGGTTGAGAAACTGAATTCAGTCAAACATCAAACCAAATGTACGAAAATGTCATTTTCTCATAATTTTATGTATATTTTAAAAATATTTTGAAGTAGAAAAAAGGAGCATACCGAAAAGTATAAAGGGTAGGGGTGTCCAAAACCGGATATCCGAATTACAGATAGTGATTTTTGCTATCCGAATCCGAATATCCAAAAATTTATATTTTTTAACTTTGTTAATAAAATAAATCAAATATTTGAATATCTAAAATACAAATTCATATATTCAAATATATAATAAAGATAAATATATCACAAACTAATTTTATACATAATTATTATACTAAAAAAGACTAAAAAAAGATTAAAAAAATAAAATATATAAAATATTAGTTAATGTAACACCCTCGAACTAGCTACCAAAGTCACGTAAATAACACGTCATCAGCAATATAATATAATAAAACCTACACTATTCCCAAATCATACACACAAAAACCCCGATAATTTAAAATTTTAATCGCACAAGTAAGTCACGGAAGTCCCCGAATATATCACAAACTATCTGAAGTATAAGTAAACAATCCCCAAAACATAACTACCTCTAGCACATGCAGCTAACTCCTCGAAAGATGTCACAGTAACCCTACTTGGGTACAGCAGGCCTACTAGATCTCTGATCACCTGAGACACACACAACAACACACACTGGGTCAGCTAACGCTGGTGAGAATGCAAGGGTTAGTGTACGCTTATAAAAACTCAGTAAGAACACGTAAGCTCAATAATAAAACGTTCAGCGTTCTCTACTGAACAAGTATATGAGATCCCACATGATACTCAAATAGGTACTCTACTCGCGTGGACGAATCCACGTACCCAAATCCCTAGACCGCACAAAGCAGCCGTCAGGACTCAAAAGGGAATCGGGAGTGACCCGACCCCTGCCCAGCCGTACGGTTTAGTAACTCGAAAGCTCAAGTGTCTCAAATCTTATATCACAAAGCACAATATTCAATAAAACACAGTAATGCATGCATGATAATATCTCGATAAAAAGCTCGCAAGAAAACTCGTAATATCTCGTAAAAAGCTTAGTAAAAGATCATGCAAGTATCAGTTTGATAAGCGTACAAGTATCTCAGAAAACATGCAAACTCACCTGCCCTGAAGTCTCACTACTCAGTCTCGGTACCCTGCCCGTCCCCAACCCTATCAACTCGAGACCTTGGATTCACAACACAATAACCCAATATCACAATCACAACTCAATATTCAATCATGACCCAACAACTCTATACACAACTCTCCAATAACTCAACATCTCAATCACAGCCCGATGACTCTATACACGACTCCCCAATAACGCAATATTCCAATCACAACTTAATAGCTCTATTCACAATACTCAGATAAGTCGCACGAACCCAGATACCCAATCACTATACTCACACGACCCGGATACCGAACTACTAAACTCACACGACCCGGATACCCAACCACAAAACTCTCAAACAACTCACACAACCCCAAACACCCATAGACACACCCTACACAACCCAAAACCCTAACCCCAACCCTAGCCTCATCGCGACCACACTCCCTCCATCGCGACCGCACTGACCTCGTTGCGGTCGCGGTTGCGCTCACCCACATCGCGGCCGCGCTCCCATCGCGACTCGCGTTCTAAACCAACCGCCAGCGATCATCTCAAGGACATCGCGACCCGCGATCCCTTGATCGGGCCGCGCTCACGGACGAACAGCTCCAGTTCTGCTCTGTTCTTCACTGACCAGGGGTTTTAACCCCAAAACTCGATTCCAGATAGATAGAACACGATCATACTAACTCAAATTTGCTGAGAAACGTAAATAACCCAATTCCCTCACTTACTCACGGGAATCAAATAATTCACAAGTTTGAGCTCAAAATCTTACCTTAGCTCAATAGAGGAGATGATAACCAGATTGAGAGCTTCAATCACGAATTTCAGCTTCAATCCTTGCCTTTGCCACTGCTAGAATTCGAAATCCACACATACACACTCAATATCTCTGAGTTGGGAAAGGAATTATGAAAGCATATAGGCAAGCACCTCACACACATATACGTTTTCGCTTTAAACTCGGTTCGACACCCAATATCCGATCCCGCTACCATAAAATACAACTTTATATCGTCGGGTCCCCAATTAATTAATAATTCTCAATATTATAAACTTTTATTAAAACTTAACTCCGTCACCCAATTAACCCAAAAATCTCAGCACGTGACGGTTCCACGTATAACTCCATAATTGGCTCAACTCAATTATAATATTATAATCAACCCAATCACATAATTCCACGTATCGGTCCCAAAATTGGGATGTTACAGTTAATAAATCTACAAAATCAAAAAACTACAAAAATATACATTAGAATAATAATAAACACTCAATATTATGTAAGTAATCAATACTAAAGATATATAAACTTTTTAAAGTTATTTTTTTGGATTTTCGGATATCTGAATATCCGAAAATTTGGAATTTTACTATCCGAATCTGAATCCGAAATTTCGGATATCCGATTTATCTGAAATTTCGGATAATTTCATATCAGATTTTCAGATATTTATTTCGGATGCTCGGATTCGGATTTTTATGAATACTCCTAATAAATGGTCGGTTTAGTTCTAATTCAAAATTTATTTTGTATCCTTGCAATACCATATTTTATTGGGTTATGAAAAAAAAACCAACATATTTTCATGGTTTTTGCGTTTTTATCTCTCATTGTTATTTTTTTTAAAAATCCTTAAGTTTACTTTTTTTTTTTTAGTTTTGTGAAATTTTACTATTAGAGTTTGGTTATAATTAGTAAACCGAGTTTTTAAAAACTGAAAAACTCGGTTCGATCTAATATCCAAATTTCACTAAATCAAAAAGCAAAAAATTAAAATCAGAACTTTTATGATATATAATAATATGGAGGGACGAAAACGTAAAAAACATGAAAACTAGTTGGTCTTCTTTCATAATAAACTTTTTTTATTTGGAAAATAATCATTGATTTTCGAAATCGAAAACAACGGATTATGTCCGCAATAACTTTCACTCAAATACATGCTTTTCATGTTCTTTTAATAATGAAAAATGTAACAGCTAGAAAATACAAATAGGTACATACTGCATAGTGATCTCTTACATGTTTTAATTAAATAATTAAGATATTTTAATTAATGAAGTTAAATTATTAAATTAAATCTATTATTAATTTCTATAATTAAAGTTGTCGGCTTAATCATATTTTTAATAAAGTTTAAGAAACGTGTTGGTTTCTAAGGACATGCACAAGCTACAAACTTCTTATCTTTTTATGAAAAATTGAAAATATGACCAGTTGACTGACATTACAAAAGAGATGTTTGAATGCGTTTATTTCTTGAAGTAAATAAAAATAATTTGTTTGCAGAAAAAGAATGAATTTAAACTTTTTCTAAATACATATTCTTTGAATTAACAGGTATTCAAGTTCACTAGAGAAAATTTTTTTCTGAAAACTTCTCAAAATTATGACTCACTAAAGTAGTCTTTAGTGAGTCATTGGTATCAGAGCAAGTAAGTTTTATTCGAATACTAGTTGATAATTTGAACACCAAAAGTGAATGGTCTCGCTTATATAGGAAAGGTTTTATTTAACACCTCAATCAGTGGCGGATCTAGAAACTTATGCCATTGGGGGCAAAAAAAAAAGGCTTAACCTTAAACCACGAGACGGTTGATAGGATGAGCGTAAAAATCATCAATAGACAACAAAATCATAGCCAACAGTACCTCACGTTGAAAGTGTGTTCTGCAACATGCAAACTTGTTGATGAGCAGTCCTAACAAACACGTTTTGAACTACAAACTTGATATATATCATTTGGATATTTGAGAAAAGATTGTAACTAGGTTAAACTTAACAACAACTTGTATCCAAATAGAAGAATGTAGGTGCTAATTGATGTCCAGGGTTTCAAGTAAAGCAGTGAAGTGACTGAGTGAGCAAATGGAATTTATTTTGGGCTTCTAATTGGGGGCCTGAAAAAAATTTAATTGAGGGCCTAAAATTTTTATGTGGGTTGCTAAAAGGCTTGTTTGGCAATCCGTTGAGGGCCCAGCCCCCCTTGAGTACATGTACATCCGCCCCTGCCCTCAATCATAAGCACATGTTGCCCTTTTCTTATTGGTCGAGCACGTAGCATTTAAGGAGACGATGACTAATTCTTCTTAAAGTAACAGACACCTGTAGAAAGTAAATATAAAAGTATGGTCCTTTTTATTTGCACCATCTTTGTTGATAATCTTTCTTGTACGATTGCTACAAAAGATGTATTAATCAACTTTCATTGTTTGAAAAATTTTCACTTAATTTTAGTGGAAACATTTCTAGCAACTTGAGTAGTTTGCTATCAACAAGCACATTTGTTAGATACTCGGTGACCTTCAAATTTTTTATTTTGGCTTTATAAGTTTTCGCAGATATTTCACTTCAACGAGGTTCTTCTGTCTTCTGCTTCATATTCGTCTTCATAGACTGTCATCTTGATAATTAAGTCATATACAAGTTCATCAGTGTTCTTTGATGTACAAGTATTTACATTCGCTGAAGAATCTTGGCAACTAGATTTTTGCTATCAATTCCTTAGAATTTAATGTATGTATGCATGCAAAGTGTTAAGCGTTTAAGAAGTTCTTTAGATTAATAGTATGGATATTGCACATCCATTTTTGGTTCAATTAAACCTTGAGTTGATACTTAACTTTTTTAATGAAAAATATTGGTTAGGGAAAATAAATCAATTGACACTTAACTTTTCCATGACTAATATTGGTTGGGGAAAAATGATTTTGTAACAGAAAAAATATAGTAAAATATTATAAATTCTCTATAGGGTATCCTTGGTCCATGTTACAAAAAAAAAAAAAAAAAGATGTAGTTATAAACTCCCCGGTCCATGTTAGAGAAAAAGATGGAGTTATAAACTCATTTCCTGATCAATAGGAATGAGAAATATCCTCATCATTTTGATTTCATTGTCATACCTTGTTACTTTTGATCTATTAAAAAGTAACATGAATGTTTAGAGTCTTATTATAACACGAGTTTTTCATTCAAATCAAGATGGCCTCAATCATAGACTTAAATAACTTTGATATATATCAACAATTCATTATTTCTTTTTCATAACGTACAAGCAATCATCCTCTTTCACAAAGGCATCATTAGAATGATAAAGGATCCACAAAATCTTGAACATACCACTCTATATATGGTTGTTGCAACAAGTGATCCCCACTTGACCACAAACCAACAAATCAATTCCAAATTAAGGGTCGGTATCAACTTCTAATACTAATACGACAAAGGCAATGTGTCCAAAATCTTGAGAACAAGATCATAACATGTGATTCTCACATGTATCAGGACACAAACTCTCATGTTTCCGATTACTAATTAAGTAACACGGGTCATCAAGCAAATTGTTACATCAACACGCTACCTAAGCCAATATGTGAAATGTTTGGATACCCAAATAGAACTCAAGAATCACACACCTATTCCAAAAATCACTTCAATTCAATGCATAAGGTGCTAATCTAAAGTGACTATGTACCTTTGTCTTTCATGTGTAGATATTTTTGATGGTCCATTTTTTGTTCTAAGATTCATAATAGGTCTTAATGTAGTCATAAAAGTATTTCATGACTTTATTATTTGCAAATAATAATAAATGAAAATTTAGTTTATTACTATTGAATTAAATTATGCTATGAAAGAATAAATTAACAAAAAATAATTAAGTGAAAAAAAACCAATATGTTTTCACGTTTTTTGCGTTTCCTTCCTCTCTGTTATTTTTTTTCCATAAACGTTCTCAACTTAATTTTTTACTTTTTGGTTTAGTGAAATTTGGACACCAGAACTCGGTTATAATTAGTAAACCGGGTTTTATAAACTGAAAAACCAGGTTCTAGTGTCCAAATTTCACTAAACCAAAATAAAAAAATTAACTTGAGGACTTTTATTGAAAAAAATAACATGGAGGGACGATAATGCAAAAAAATAAAAACATGTTCGTTTTTTTCATAATAAACCCAATAATTAATGATATATCTAGCTTCTTATTTATTTTCTATTATAAAAAATGTATCACTATGTCTTAAGACTTAAATTTAAATAATTATTCAATCTTAATTCGTTATTTATTTTTTAAACATTAATAATAACATTTTATTTACCGTCTGAAAAAATAGAAATCTTTATCCTTAAATTTAAAAAAAAAAAAAAACTCACAAAAATTAAACATTTAATAATTTTTGTAAAAACAATATAATTTTATGTATGTTCCATTTAGAAAAAAAATTATAAGAAAGAAAATTAGTTTTGAAATCTATAGAGATCGACTATCTTTTGTTATCATTCTTTTTATTTCAAAGTAAACCCTTAAGCGTAATTTTGTTTAAAAAAAATCTATCCATTCAGTATAAAATAATTAATTAATCAAGAAAAGTGTATATTTTCTATTATCAGTTTAAATATGAGATATTTGATTTTGTCGCATAACACGAGTATATATCTAGTATAATGAAACTTATCTTTAAAATTACTTTACATGCATAACATAAAATTTTATTTATTTACATATCATTTATCATTTTATCTAGATCAAGTTGTCACCAACAAAGGTGGGAGAGTTTTCTCTTGGCGAAGGTTTCGAATTTGAGCCTTGACAATGGTGTTCCTTGTGTGAGGTTTAATTCTCACATTTAAGATGTCTAACATAAAAGGTACTAAATACTAATATTAGCCATTCAAAAAAATAATATTTTTAAAATAAAAAAAATATCATAGAACAGCTAAGTAGTTTCGATGGTTGTCAATTTAGTTATAATGTTTTTTGTATGTTTTGGAGATTAAATTCCAAGTAATTGATGATGTACTGCTAATACACATTTGATTTAAATAAGAAAAGAGAAATAAATAAACTAGAAATACAAAAATGTTATCTATCGTATACAAGTATAACTTATATAAGTCTAAGACTCGGAAAATCGATGTAATGATGATACTAACCTTTGCTAATAACTAGCTATGATCAAAAGTTTGTGATTGATTTACAATAATCTAAAGGGAAAATCATGTAAAAAAAACCAACGCACTTTCAGTATTTTTTGAATAAGCATTTGTACCAAAAACGTTTCCACAAAAGTCCCTCGACCTAAATTTGTTTTCGTAAAAATCACTACACATAAAATATTTTCATAAAAGTCCATTAAATTAACAAAATCTTATGAGAAACTTCTGAAAAATCCTTCAAGAATCTAATAAAACAACACAATTCGTAAAAAAAGTTAAGGTTGAAAGACTTTTATTAAAACGTTTTTGGTACAGAGACTTAATCAAAAAATATCAAAAGTACGTTGGTTTTTTATATAATTTTCCCTAATCTAAATACTAGAACAAAATTACAAAACACACCAATTCAATTACACCAAAACAAACACTTGAAAATAAGGTAGCTTTTGAAACAATCAAATGAAATGTAATCATTTCGATCCTCAACTGAGGCGGATTTTGGGGTTTTTCCCTTCAGGTGAACTAATCTAACTTTGAAGATTTTAATCTAACTAGGATATTGTGGTGGGGATCGAACCGGGATCTGTCGGCACTTGGGCCTAGGCGATAACCACCACACCAGCCGTTCAAAAAAAAAATTTAGAATAAATCACCTTAAACATCGAATGACAAAAAAAAAAAAAAAAAAAAACAGTACAGATTAAATATAATGTTTTAAGAATTTAGAAGATAAAACCATGCAGATCTTTCATATATGATTAAATCAGTTCATTCAAAAATCTGTATTAAATTTACTCAATACAAGAAAAAAAGAAAAGATCTGATGGAACCTTTTTGCGGTGACATATGTCATTGCAAAAGGCCAGCTACACCACAAAAATGAGCTGCTTTTTGACTTTGACGTGAAAAAAACTGAGGAACACCTTTTGCGGCGACACTGTTGTCGCAAAAGGTCACACAATTTAATTTTTATTTTTTTGGCTTCAATATTACTATTTTCACGGTGAAAAGTCCACTTTTTTCAGGATCTTCATGTTTATGTGGCTGGAAAATATCGTCGCAAAAACTAGAAAAACTTCGTCGCAAATGGTATTTAGTTACGAGGCAAGGCGACGACTCTATTGCGGTGACATGTCATCGCAGGAGCCCTTTGGCGACGATATTTGCTTTTAGTGACAACTTTTGTCGTCGCAAAATGTCATATTTCTTGTGGTGTCAAAAAACTCGTATATAAACTCATTCTCGACTGTTTATGCAATTAACAATAAATAGGCTAGGTGAATCTCTCGTATTTAGCTACAATAATTCCATAACCAATACAAATACACAAATCTCTCCTAAATATTCATACTACAAGTTTTGCAAAACCAAATACTTGTAGCATTTATTTACTTTGAAAAATGATTTCAATTCATTTACATTGTTTATATCATATTCTCATCAAAACATAAACTGGTTAAAATCATTAACCAAACCGAAGATATCCTTAAGCTTTTACTATCTCTAGTCAAAAGCCTTAATAACATAAATAGTTTTAATTCATCAAGAAACAAAATATTTTAAATTATCGTTGAAATTTATCAAATTCTCATGGAAACATTAATTAATATTCAAATAATGACAAGAAGATAAACATTCAAAGTAATAAATCATGGCATGGAATCTCAACATCCAAAAAATATTTATAATCGAATGTTTAGAATTTGTTAACCCAAATGATTATAAATACAAACTATTCTATAATCATAAAATCATATATCATAGTCATTAAAATGAGCATTCCAAACATATGGACAATAGTAAAGCATGCCAGAACTCAGCTCCCTCATTAATGAGTGGTGATTTTCAAAGTTGTTTCTCTTTACCGAGCCTCCGAGATTGGCCAAATCTCCAACTTTTCTTCCGCTCTGAGTGTATGTATTCAGTGTATATAAAAACTTATCCTTCGCATAAATGACTAAACAAATACGCCTATACATTGGATGAAACATGTTGTGTCCAACAAGCGGACACGCCATGCCCATATGGCCATATGTTTTCATTTGCTACTTGGTTATGATATCTCAAGAATTTTTAAGAATAAACAGAGATACAACATGCTTATTTGAAAGGACACACAGTGTATTTTCCATTGTTAGGTCGGCATGCCGTGCCATTGTGAATGGGCATGTCGTGGCCTTCCTACTGCATCTTGTTTCTTTCTTTTTGTTCAACCAATTAAAGGGGTAAAAATTAGTAAATATAACAATTAAACTCTAATTTTAACAATTCAACACACTAAGTAGCATTAAAAGATGGATATAATACCCATAAAATATGTATATATTAGACAATATAAATTAAATATTTTTGGTAATAATGATAATCGATAGTTGATATAACTGATTAAAATGTCTATATAGCATGTCTTATCATTGTTGAAGTCTGCGAATATATTAGATAATATGTGTAACACCCTCTCCTTACGCATAAAGGTCACACCAATATAATATCATAAGTGACAATATCGCAATTAACTCAAATACACATGTCAGGAGATTACACATATCACTGATAATTAAAATTTAAATACAAATGTCTTAACAGTTAAATCAGGCGTTTAATATAGATAAAAACTCTACAAAAGCTGGCGTATCACGGCTAACTCCTGATGTACATACAAAACGATTATACACATTACTGTTTTCCAAAATCATTAGATACATTGTGAACATACAGAAATCAAGATATTGATCCCCAAATAATCTCTGACTCCTATTTCGACTGCGACTGCTGCTGTTCGTCCTTCTGACTGCCTGAACATGTTAGCTGACTCAAAAACGTAAGCTGTGAAGGTCGTGGACTGTGCAGAATTAAACACATAGCACAACACATAGCATATAGAATCACAGGTAGCTCAATATAATGAACTCAGGTATATCTCATAGTCTCTTATGGAATCTTAGAGCTCAGTGCACATCTCAACTCAATGGGGACGCCGTTCCCCGGCTAACATATTGCACACAGCAGTGGTTAGCCACTCAGTAAGCACATGAGCGACCTGACAATAACTCTACCGTATATATACGGTCTCATAGTTCAAGACTGGTATGGAACAGTGAGCTTGTGCGATCACCCATCGCGGATACTCTGAAATGATCTCGACTCATACACAATTATCACCAATAATTATAAGAAATAGGATCATACTTGAGGCGCCACATCTCTGTCTCAATTATCTCATTACAACACGTAAATAACACAATAAGACTCGTAAAATAGAGCGCTCGTTGAAAATACTCGTGTACTCACCTGATCACTGACAAGCTGTCTCACTAAATCCTTCTTAACGCTGCCTCGACTCATAATTATTAATAATCCATTAAATTCGTGATCTCATAATTATTAATAATCCACTAAAATGATAACCTGGTGCCACGTATATCACAATCCCAACACGTATAATCCACTAATCGGGATATCATTCGATTAATGCAATATTAATAAATTAATTATCCAATAAAGTAACTCCACGTACCATGTGTGAAAACGAAATGTTATATATGTAAGAATATGATAGATAATGTCTATGTACTTTGAAGGGTAAACCATTTTAGTTATTATAGGTACTTAAGTCAGTTTTAATAACAAAATTTTTAGCAACAGTCTAATTTGGTAATACATGATTTTTAGACTTGATTGACTATATCGAATAACATGTTTAGCAACACTCAAATACCATTTTTTTTCATTAATCCTACACTTGATTTATTTAATCAAAATCATTAGATTAATCTAATCTATGGATGAAAATGGTTCGAGAGAGTACCACTCATTATGCAGCGCACCAGAAGGTACCATCTTTAAAAAAACTTTTTTTGAAGTTTTTTCATAAACATGTTTCAATTAACATTAGGGTTAAGTAATCTTTTGACCATCAAACTTTTAGATTTTTTTCGAATTAGTCATTAAACTATTTTTTGTCTCGATTTATCCACTAAACTATTTTTTGTATACATATTTAGCCACTAAACTATCTTTTTACTGATTTAACCACTGAAAATTGTCCCGATTGGCCACTAAACTATCATATTTTGTATCGATTTAGCCATTAGTATTATTCATTTTTCTCAAAATAGAACATTAAACAAAAGTTTAGTGGTTAAATCAAAAGAAAATATAGTTTAGTGGCTAAATGTGACAAATCTAAAAGTTGGATGGTCAAAATGGTAGTTAATCCTTAACATTATGATGATCATATGTGAATTTCACATATATTCACATCTCCTAAACTCCTAAAAAATGATGTGAACGTACACTTACATAAGTTTGAATATATATGAACGTGCATTTATGTGATGCGTGATTTCATGCATTTAGAGTGTTCGAATTTGCGTGAATTTTATATATCATATGTGTAATGTTAATTAAAACATGTTTATGGAAAAAAATTCAAAAAAATTAATTTTAAGAGTGGTACCTTCGGGTGCGCTGTGTAATAGGTGGTATTCACTTGAACCTATATATATAATAATTGCAGAACTTAAATTTGGTGTAACTGCAGAACCAACTTTTAAATTAAATAAAATAAGAATTATTAATTTTTAGAACAAAAGAATTATACCATAAAGACAAAAAAATATCATATTCAAAACGTAACCGATAATATTATATATTAGCATTGAATATTAATCACAGGATCTTCAATATTGAACATTCAACTTGAATTTTCTGAATTTTGTATATTAAATATCGAATAAACATTATAAATTTGAAAATTTCAACATCGAATATATAGTTTTACAAACCTGCATCAACTTTAGGTTTTGCAATGATCCCGACGACACACGCGTACACACACACATCTATAAATACTATTAAAAGAGTAACTAAATTGACATTTGTCATACTCTAATGATGCCAATGAATAAATTAAAAAATTTAGATTAAATTTCTTTTAAGATTATATTATGATTAGATACTTAAATCCCACAAAATCACAACAAACAATATTTAAAAGACTTTTTTGATTAATAATTATAATAATAACACTAATACGAATAATAAACTTAAATGTTATTAATGATTAGTTAGTTTGTATAACTAATTTATACATAATTATTTATAATAATATATATTAATATCATAAGTATTAAAAGTTTGGATATTAATTTTAGTTTTAAGTTTATATAATTTTAGAAAAAATTATTAAAGTTGTCCATGTAATACACGGGTTAATAACCTAGTATGTATGTATATATATGTCCCTCCATGTTATTTTTTCATTATAAAATTTATTAAGTTGATTTTATTTTTCTAATTTTGTGAAATTTGGCTATTAGAACATAATTTTTCAGTCTTTAAAAAATCTGGTTTACCAATATAATCTAATTTTAATAGTCAAATTTCATAAAATCAGAAAAATTAATCATCTTAGGAACTTTTCTAGAAAAAATTTATATGTATGCGCAAAAACGTAAAACTCGTAAAAACACATTGTTTTTTTTTCCGTAAAAACCTTTAATATATTGACAAAATTACATAAATGGTCCCTGTGGTTTATTAGAAATTACGGTTTTAGTCCCTGAAAGAATTTTATTACACCACAAGTCTTAAAAATCGAAAAGTTGTAACATTTTGATCCCTGAAACTAACGGCTGTTAACTTGAGCCGTTAGTTTCAGGGGTATTTTTGTCCTTTTGAATTTCAGGGACCATTTATGTATATATCATACTTTCAGGGACAAAAATGTTACTTTCTTTTTATAATTTAATTTAATTTTCATAGTTTTCATATATATATATATATATATATATAGTATATATTTATTTTTATAAATTAATTATCCAAATATAACGTTTTATTTTTTATTCTTTTTGTTTTAATTATTAATCTTTATTTGTATCTTTATTGTCATCATTAATGTTAGCTTTTTTTTATGCTATAATTATTTATTTAAGATTATATATGATATACATGGTTAATTTTTTTCAATTATTTATTGAGAATACAAATCTATCTCTATTCTTTTTTTCATTTAAAAAAATAAAACTAGTTGTAGTTTTTTTCGTTCGGGAAATCTAAAATCGAAATGATTTATTTTCTTTTCTCCATTCAAAAAAGTTCAAATAAAAGACGTGTTAAAGTTTTTTTTCGTTTTGAAAAAAAATATATAATCAAAATGGTTCGTAGTTTATTCATTAGAAATACTTAATAAAATTTTTAATTCTAAATGGTTTGAAAAAATCAATAATTGGAATGGTTCATCGCTTTTTAGTAAAAAAGAGTTTTAAGTCCGAATGGTTTGCTGTTTTTTATTGAAAAAATTGAAGTTTTATTGATTTTTTTATCTACGTTTAATTAAAAATCATAATGATTTTTTGTTTGAAAAAATCAAAGATCATAATGATTCATCGTTTTTTGATCAAAAAATTAAAATAAAAAAATAATCATTCTTAAATTATTTTTTTTTGACTAAAAAGCGATGAACCATTCCAATTCTTGATTTTTTCAAACAAAAAAATAATCCTTATTTTTAATTAAACATAGAAAAAAAACAATAAAACTTTAATTTTTTAATAAAAAACAACAAACCATTCGAAATTTAATTTTTTTAACTAAAAAGCGATGAATCATTCCTATTCTTGATTTTTTCAGGCCATTTAGAAATAAAAGTTTTATTAACTATTTGCAATGAAAAAACTACGAACCATTTTGATTATATTCTTTTTCCAAACGAAAAAAAGTTTTAACACGTCCTTATCTTGAATTTTTTTGGATGGAGAAAAGAAATAAATCATTTCGATTTTAGATTTTCTAAACGAAAAAAATTACAACTAGTTTTTATTTTTCTTAAATGATAAAAAATATATAGAAAGATTTGGATTATCAATAAATAATTGAAAAAAATAAACCATGTATATCATATATAATCTTAAATAAATAATTATAGTAATACATAAAAAAGGCTAACCTTAATAATAACAATAAACATACAAATAAAAATTAATAATTAAAACAAAAGGAAAAAATAAAATGTTATATTTGGATAATTAATTTATAAAAAGAAAGAAATACTATATATATATTATACTATATATATATATATATATATATATATATATATTATATATATATATATATATATATATTATATATATATATTATGTGTGTGTGTGTGTGTGTGTGTGTGTGTGTGTGTGTGTGGTGTGTGTGTATATATATATATATATGTATGTATATATGTATGTATGGAGTCAGGTTCAAAAAAGTACCTTTCGAAATCAAGTGCACCCGAAGGTACCAACCTTAAAAAACTTTTTTTAAATTTTTTTTTTCTCTTAACCATGTTTAATTTAATGTTATACGCATGATATATGAATTTCCCATACATTCACACTTTCTGTGTCCTTAAAAATTATGTGAATGGTCAATGCATATTTATGTGAATGGTCATCCATGTGAATGGTCATTTCACACCATGTGAATGGTGTAATTGACCATTCACATGATTTTTTTTACCGTTCACAAGATTTATGATGTTGCTTCTTTTGAAAAAAAATCTTATAATGTTGTCTTATACATGTTTATTCAAAAAAAATATATGTGAATGATCATTCACATTAGGGTACGCTGGGTACGCTGGAATCTCATAGGTACGCTGATGAACCTGATTCTGTATGTATGTATGTATGTATGTATGTATGTATGAAAACTATGAAAATTAAATTAAATTATAAAAAGAATGTAACATTTTGGTCCCTGAAAGTATGATATGTACATAAATGGTCCCTAAAATTCAAAAGGACAAAAATGCCCCTGAAACTAACGGCTCAAGTTAACTGCCGTTAGTTTCAGGGACCAAAATGTTACAACTTTTCAATTTTAGGAATTTGTGGTGTAATAAAGTTTTTCAGGGATCAAAACGATAATTTCATATAAACCGCAGGGACCATTTATGTAATTTAGTCTTTATTTTATAAATTTAAATATTTCCTTGACTTTTTTCACTGTTAAATCACAAGTCGTCTTGTGAACGACCAAACCCATGATTGCCAACTCCTTTTTACCATACATTTACACGTCAATCTAACCCTTTATAAACCCATATCTTTTTTCTTCTTTCTTCCTCCTTTCCAAACAATCAATGTCCTCACACCGCCGCTCTATTTCTTCTCCGGCGACCCACCACCGCCGTACCCCCCTCCACCACCACTCTCTACCACCACCACAACCACCACTCTCACTCTCACCCTCATCATCCAAACCCAACCTCACCACCACCCTCTACCACACCCACATCGGTGTCTTCTCCGTCACTTGGTCACGTACCATCTTCGCCGGTCGTTCCCTCTACATCCACCTCCTCCACTCCGCCGCCGCCGCAACCACCGACGATGACATCACCTCCACCTCCACCTCAACCTCCGCTTTCCACCTACAAATCAAACCCTTTATTTTCTGGAATAAATATGGATCCAAAAAAATCATAATCCACACCACTAACCAAAACGACGTCGTATTACAAATCTACTACGACCTAACACGTGCGAAATTCGGGTCATGTCCTGAACCCGTTTCAGGATTCTATATAACCGCCATTGTTTCCGGCCAAATTGCACTCCTCATCGGAGACTCCGTACCAAAACAAGCACTCAAATCCGCTAACTCCGACAAAACCCAGATCACAATTCTGCGACGAGAACACGTGTACGGCATCGCTAACAAAAAATACAACACGAAAGCTACTTTCCGGGGGAAAACCCGAGACATAACCATAGATTGTACTCGAATCTTCGCCTGCTCCGGCGACGACTCGAGGTTATCGTTCACCGTCGACGGTAAAAGGGTGTTGGTTGTAAAGCATTTAAATTGGAAATTTAGAGGGAACGAACGAGTAGAAATCGATGGAGTTCATATTCAAATATCGTGGGATGTTTACAATTGGCTTTTCGATGAAGAAATCGATGAGGGATACGCATTGTTCATGTTCCGATTTGAGAAATCAGGATTTGATTATCATGAAGATGATAAATATTTAGCTCGATTAAACGCGTCTGGATCAGGATTTGGATTTGGATTGGGATTTGGATTCGGGTTTGAGAAAAGGAAGATGAAGAAAGGGAAGGTGAAGACGGTGGCCGGAAGTTCGTCGTCGTCGTCATTGTCGTCGGCGTCGTCGGGATGTGGATCGGTGATGGAGTGGGAGAGTGTGGAAGAGAATGAATTGAAAGGGCCAACTGGTTTTTCGTTGCTTGTTTACGCTTGGAAGAGTTGATCTGAAATCATAGATGCACAAAAAAAGTGATTTCTGAATATATATTTTTTTAATAATTTTATTATTAATATTTTTTACGTCATTAAAAGAAAATTAATGATTAATTTTTATTATATTTGAAAATATATCTCTAATTACTAATTATAAATCATCTTTTATATAAATCCTTCACACCGATAGACATTACTTCGTTAGTAAAATTAATCTGAGTAAAGAAATGTATGATTAATAAAAACTATTAAAATGTGTATGTGTAACGTAATCTTAATTCGTTTGGATTACTTTCATTTGTAACTTTTTTATACTTCAAAATATTATATAAATCTGATCATAATTTATGTGTGTATTATATTTCAAAAAGTGAAAATTAGGTAAAAAACCAAATGAACGTTTGATATTTTTTGAATAAGTCTTTTTAAAAAAATGTTTTCATTAAAATCTCACAAAAAATGGTTTTATAGGGCTTACACTTTTAAGGACATATCAAATCTACCTTAAAACAAAAAAGATCTAAAACCTTGTTGCACCTAATGACAATTAAGTTTCATTTACTTTCATTAATCATAACATTTATTATTTTTGACATTACAAAGGAATAAAAATGAACATGAATTAGAGTACGTTACGTCTATTTTATTAAAATTTAAATTACTTAAAATAATATCATATAAAAAGGAGTTAAGTACCATTTTGACCATCCAACTTTTAGATTTGTCTATTTAGCTACTAAACTATTTTTTGTTTTTATTTAGTCACTAAACTTTAGTTTACTGTTCTATTTTGGGGAAAATGAATCAAACTAATGACTAAATCGATACAAAATATCATAGTTTAGTGGCCAAATCGAAATAATTTTTAGTGGTTAAATCAGTAAAAAGAAAGTTTAGTGGCTAAATATATACAAAAAATAGTTTAGTGGCTAAATCGGGACAAAAAATAGTTTAATAACTAAATCAAAAAAATTTGAAAGTCGGATGGTCAAAATGACACTTGACCTTATAAAAAAAAATTTATACTTCACTTTATTTTTTGATAAATGATAACTTGTTAATATAATATTTTTTTATCAATAAACAAGATTATGTCATATAATATGACCAAATAATTAACAAATAAACGATAGGGCGAGCGAGGGCGAGGGATATGATTACTTTTACATTCTTTTAGTCACGTCAGCTTTTCTTTTGTCATCTCTAGTATCTTATTATCCAAACACAACCAATGCAATGATCGTACTTGTTTGCGTCTTGAAAAACTTTTTTTTTTCTAATGCAACATAAAGTTAAAACCTGAAAGTTCATCTAACACTCTAATGTGAAAACGTCGACAAGGTCGGACAACAAAACATACAAACACCCCTTACATTTGAAAAGTTTACGATCTCGGTATTCTTTTCAATCACATCTCGAAAATAGATGATTTGGGATGGTTATGCTGAATGTTAGCAAAACTAATTTGTTGTAACACCCACCTTTTCAATTCAATATATAATCATAAGTGGCAATATCGCAAACATCTCATAATGTACATGTCAAAGGATTAACTGAAAACCACTATTAATTAAAACTTTAATGCATGGCCATCACACATCATGTCACATGCTGATACTGTTATACATACACAGCTGAACGCTAACTAACATACACAATTCGATTAAGTACAACAGTCTTCAAAAGATGATATCATCATGTAGCAGATTACACAAAACACATCACTGAATACCCTCGAATCCTACTTCGGTTGCTGCTGCGGTTGAGACCTCACAGTATGACTGCCTGAGACACGGAAGACTCGAAAACATAAGCTGGGAAGCTCGTGAGTACGGGAGGGTTAGACTCTACAACATAACACATAACATGCACAACACAATAATATCTCAACACATATAGCACAGGCTCAATGCCTAACACATATCTCTGCTCAAAGGGGACGTCGTTCCCCAGCTAACAGGCCGCACACAGCAGCGGTTAGCTCACACTAGGCACATGAGTGACCTGACAATACACTGCTGTATATATACAGTCTCAAACTTCGTGACTGGTTAGGGACAGTCAGCCTGCGCGATCACATATCGCGGACACCTGCAACTCAAACACATATAGCACGTATAGGGTAGATAGAATCATACCTGCGCGTCACATCTCGATCTTATACATATATCACGATCACATAAATGACTCGTAAAATGAACGTGCGTTTTGAAAGAACTCGAGTACTCACCAATACCCAAAGCAACAGCAACTCAAACTTTATTGCGGATCAATACGCGGTCGGCTCGAACCTGTAACAATACGGATCCCAAACATTAACGCAAACTCAACGGCTAGACAACATAACCCGTACACTATTATTATAACAACCCAACTGAAAGCACCAGCCCAAACAAGCAACCGACGCCCAAAAAACCACCGGGCCAAACCCAGCCGCCGCATCGCGCCCGCACTTAGGCAACGCGGTCGCGCTGCGACCGCGCTCACGCTACTGCAGGTCTGTGCAGATCGCAAAAATGGCAGAACCAGGGGAGTAAAACCCCCATACCCGATTTCCAGCAGCCGAATAACTCACAAAACATACATATATCAACCCACACAACTTCAGAAACCAAACTCTCAATTTAACAACATCACACATACGATTTTAACCCACAAAATCAAGCTCCTTACCTCTTGGTTGCTTCAACACACAAAGGAGAAGATGATAGCAATTCCAAAGCCTCAAACCTTGGATTCCTTGCTGATTTGCTGTTCTCAGATTCGCACACACACACTAACCCTTAATTTCTGCTTTTGGAAAGTGAAAAGGGAGGAACACAAGTCAAGGAACACACCTATATACGCTTTCTAATAATAGAAAGTCCGGACCCGATAAATCCGAACCGATACCACTTTTTCACTATTAATATCATTTTGACCCAATTAAATCCACGATCATAAATAATAATAATTCACTAATTATTAACCCGGAGACACGTATCACTCGGTCTCGACACGTTTAATCCACGAAACGGGATCCAATTGAAACAACGCAATAATATTAAAATAAAGAGCTAATAAATTAAATCAACGTACCAGGCTCAAATCGGGATGTTACACATGTATTACCATTTTTGTACAAATGTTTGAGTTTTCAAATCCAAAAAAAAAATTTTCTTTATGATTGTTTGTAAAGTGAGAAGATTTAAATGAAATAGTTTTATTTTTAATTTTACAAATTACATCAAGTACAGATCATGTCAAAAGCCATTGGTGTCAAGTAACATCGGTATATGTTGACAATGATATGTAATATATTGAATAAATCCTATAAATTTCAAAATAATAAATATATATTTGATGTATACTATTCTTATACTTTGAAAAACTAATACCAATAAAAGAAATTTAGATCTGTCATTAGTTATTATTATATTTGTATATCTTGAACTCATAATTATTTGTTATTAGAATATTAAAAAAGCATAATCCCTTTTTCTAATTTATAAAAAAGATTGATTTATTGGTGTTGATTGAAGATCTAGTTGGCTTTGGTTGTCACAATCATGTTATTTTCTTAACTCCCCAAAACTATAATAAAAAAACACATGCCACTAATTTGTGGTCATAATTACTTCTTTTATTCATTTCTCTTTTAACATTTACCTTACCGTACAGTCTAAACTTTCCAAGTGGGAGATTACGAGTTCGATTCTCGTCAGAGACAATTTTGAATTTAAGTGGTGAAAGTAAGTTATGAAGTCCCCATTTGTGGCAAAATGGTAGTTTAGGAATAAGAGTTGATTTCAAAAAAAATATAAAAGAAAAAAAAAGTTGAAAAATAACCAACGAACTTTTATTTTTTAAAATCTTTTAAAATGATTGTCTCAACTTTCTAAAACGGACGTTTATCATAATGATCAATATGTAAAATGGTTAAACTACAACATGATTTTGAAATAACACTACATACGGGTTTCCAATTAATTGGGTTAATTACATACTTGACAACCCAACCGAGTATCAGATTTATACAATTTAGTCCCTAAACCAACTTTATACATATTTAGTTTTTAAACTTTAGTTGGCTGGTCTCTATTAATAGAAAAAAACAATATTTTAGGTTTATTAGACATATATGCCTATTGCATTGTATAAATATAACAAGGATCTAAACCTCAAACATCATCTACTTCTATTCGACTTTATCTATTTACCCCGTATAAAAAAAAAAATCCTAATTCTAGGGAAAAAAAAGAAAAACAAGAACAATCAGGTCAATAAACAAAATGGTTAAGTGTCATATTGATCATCCAACTTTCAGATTCTTTTTTATTTAGCCATTAAACTATTTTTTTCTCCGATTTAGCCACTGAACTATATTTTGTATATACATTTAGCCACTAAACTTTCTTTTTACCGATTTAACCACTGAAAATTGTCCTGATTTAGCCACTAAACTATCATATTTTGTACCGATTTAGCCATTAGTTTTATTCATTTTTCCCGAAATAGGACACTAAACTAAAGTTATTTGGCAAAATCAGGACAAAAAATAGTTTAATGGCTAAATGAGACAAATTTAAAAGTTAAATGGTCAAAATGATACTTAACCCTAAACAAAAACAGTACAATGAAACCAACTAAGAACAATAGCAAATGAGTGAGATTGAGAATAAAAAACATCAGCAACAACTAATGAAATCGGAACGATATAAATTAATGCGGTGTGGTGAAGAAACTAAAGTCGATGTGGAGGGGTCATTAACGTTTTGCTTCAAATTCTAAGAAAAAGTATAAAAAGAGAAAATGACAGATTGTTGATCGTCATTTTATATTTTTCACTGAAATAGAATAATCAGTAAAAATTTAAAGACTAAATAAAAAATATTAGCGATTCAAATGGACAACTTTAACAGTTGCCTGCTAAAATATGTATTAAGCTCTAATTAGTTAATACCAACCGTAAAATACGGATTAATTTAAACCATCCAAACCAATTTAGCTAATAGGAACTATAAATTGGAAAAGTGTTGATTTGTGACCACATCATCTAATCTTCGCATCAACTTTTTCTTTGGGTAAGGAGAGTGGTCTTCATTCTATACCAGCATCCAACTGTTTACGTCAGCATCATATTAGAGTTTCTCTCTCAGTCAGTTTCATCTTTCTATACCACTCAAACCATGAAAATTATCAGCTCTCGATGCCACTCAAAAATACACACACAAAACTATCAAAAACAGGAAAACAAAAGACACACTAGCTTCCACACGTCTATACGGGGCTCGACAAAAAACCGATCAAGGTACTGCCAAGGGGGGCGGTGTATTCCACACTACCGATATTTAACGATTTTGTTACTTCAGTTGATACTTTCACGGGTAATTGAAACTAAGGGTCATTTCTTACAATTTTACTAAATGTCTGATACAAAACCATGATGAATCATTATGATCAAATGGTCACATTACACATGCATTTTCAAAGACATTCATAGAAATCCGAAATATGGTTTGTAATTAATTCATTAACTCAAAAGTTAACGAAAAATCTAAAATCAAACTGAACAATCAATATCTTTGATATTGGATTTAAATTAGGAACATAACAATAATAATCAAATGTTAATTCTTAATAATTGAACTTAAATCAAAACAAATGTTAGCTAAAATAAGAAAAGAGAAACAGTAAATTGGAAAAGATCGAGTTGATTTGTAATCACTATCATAGACTTTTATTTGTATTGTTAACTCTCTACACTTTATAAAAATGAACAATTATGTTCATAAATTTTATGAAATGAACGATTAACCTCATCAATCATTAATGTTAACCATTACAGACTTATACACTATAACGTGCGTATACGCACTTACACACACTTCTTAAGTGTGTGTGTGTGTAGAGAGAGAAAAAGAGTATAATCAAATAAAAATCAAACGTTTGCAAGAAATTTAAGAAATGTTGAATAAAAAAATAAATATGTTGAATTTAACGTTTTATTTCATAATTAAACAGTGTTGAAGAAAAGAACAAATGTTCTTGTACCCTAGCAAAAATATAATAAAAAGTTTATGTGGTCCTTAAATTTAATGATGAAATTGTCTCACATATTTTTTGACACGCATGCATACATATATATATATATATATATATATATATATATATATATATATATATATATATATATATATATATATATATATATATATATATATATATATATATATATATATATATATATATATATATAGAGTCAGGTTCAAAAAGGTACCTCTCGAAATCAAGTGCACCCGAAGGTACCGACCTTAAAAAACTTTTTTTTAAATTTTTTTCTCATAACCATGTTTAATCTAATGTTATACACATGATATATGAATTTCACATACATTCACACTTTCTGTGTCCTTAAAAATTATGTGAATGCTCAATGCATATTGATGTGAATGGTCATCCATGTGAATGGTCATTTCACACAATGTGAATGGTGTGAATGACCATTCACATGATCTTTTTTTACCATTCACAAGATTTATGATGTTGCTTCTTTTGAAAAAAAGTCTTATAATGTTGTCTTATACACGTCTATTCAAAAAAAATATATGTGAATGATCATTCACATAAGGGTACGCTGGGTACGCTGGAATCTTACAGGTACGCTGATGAACCTGATTCTATGTATATATATATATATATATATGTTCAAGTTTGAAAATGTATATATGAAATTCAAAAAGAAGATAAGAAAGTTGACTGTTGACCATTTTGTAGACCAATTGACCTTCTAAAAAAGTCTAGTTAATCTCCCGGCAATAAATAGGAATGACAATGGGCGAGTTTGGGACGGAGATTGGTCTTCTCTTTCCCGTCTCGTTCATCATCGGATTTCTTATCGGGGATCCCCATCTGGTCCTCATGGGTTTCGGGTCCCAATTGCGTACCCAATAAGACTCTATTACCCGTTTCGTTTCTCGTTTATATATACGAACCCAAACCTAAAATCCGTCTAAAAAACTAAAATTAACAAATTTTCAAACGATATCAAATATCTTTTTAACAATAAACGATAAAATTTTATATGAAATATAACTAAATGAAACTAAATAACAACACACTTGCATTAACATAGATATAGATTAACTATTAACAACCAAAATTATATAAATATTAATCATAAGTTATTATATATTTATCACATAGTTAAAAGAATGAGGAATATGTGTGTGTGTGTGTGTACATACACACCGTCACAATAAAGAATAATATAAATACTATCGAGGCGGTGCGGGTATTTGTAGCATCCCATTTTCTAGCCTGATACGTGGAATTAATTTATTGGATTATTATCACACTAATATTGCGTTGGTCGAATTATATCTCGATTAGTGGATTTATACGTGTCGGGATTGGGTTATACGTGACACCAGATTATAAATTTAGCAGATTAGTTATGTTTATGAGATCATGAGATTATATGGGTTGAAATAATATTATATTGAAAGTATGATATTGAGTTCGGATTATTGGGTCCGAGGTTGCTAAAAATAGAAACATTATATATAAGCCTTCATTTGAAATCCATTTCTCCCTTTTCTTCAATTAGCAAAGCTGAAAGTGTGTGTGGGTATCTTGCTGGTGTTGTAACAGGAAGTAGGTTGTCCAAAGTCGGATATCCGAAATTTCGGATAGTGATTTTTGCTATCCGAATATCTGAAAATTCATATTTTTAATTTTTTTAATAGAAAATTTTAAATATCTAAAATACAAATTCATATATCCCAATATATATTAAAGATAAATATATCACAAACTAAATGTATACGAAATTATTATACTCAAAATGACTATAAAAAAAATAAAATAAAATATGAAAAAATATTAGTTAATAAATCTACAAAATCAAGATAAAACAAAAAATATACATTAAAATAGTAATAAACACTAAAATATATAAAATATTAGTTAATAAATCTACAAAATCAAGATAAAACAAAAAATATACATTAAAATAGTAATAAACACTCAATATAATGTAAATAATAAATAGTAAAGATATATAAAATTTTAAAATATTTTTTTTTGGAATTTCGGATATCCGAATATCCGAAAATTTGGAAATTTACTATACAAATCCGAAATTTCGAATATCTGCAAATCCGAATATCCGAAATTTCAGATAGTTTCAGATTGGATTTTCGGATATCTATTTCCGATGCTGAAAGGACCGGATATTTTGAAACTAAATTTCCACCATTCATAAGCAATATACCTCAAAAATACGGGATAAATTAAATTTTTCTAAAGTCATACTTCAATAAATAAAACAGTCACCCATAATAATAATTTACATCAACCAGAGTACGCTAAATAAGTTTCTAAGTTTATATGTCAATACATCTACGGTTTTACCCGACCCTCAAAAGGCAATACAAAGCAATGCTAGCATCTCAGTCAGCAAAGTCAACAGTATCAAACTGGAGCCTTATCCTTATCTGCTCCACCTGAAATATAAGTCCCCACAACTGGGGTAAGCCGTCGCCCAGAGAGTAACAAGATTTAAAAGCATAAAAGTACATATGTAAATATGCATGAATAGAAATGAAGCAGGAGTTCAATAATTTCCTACGCGCCCCTCATCCGAGCTGACGCCGCACCCCTCATCCGAGCTGGTGCTTGTTAAACCGTACAATCCCCTCATCCGAGCTGGCGTCGGTTTAACCAAAAACTTGGGGCTAACCGACCCGGCCTACACACAGTAACGCCGGCGCCCAAATCCACATCATATAGTACAAGTATGCATACAGGGGATTCACGCTTACACATAGGCATAGATTTCTAACAGAAAGGTAGGGTAAATATATCATGCGTTCGACATAATCATGAAAATGATAATTACATAACAGGGTGATACAAATGAAGCGAATATAACAAATATGCATAAACACATATAACTATTAATGCAGATAAATCTGTTACTCACAGTACTGCCAAAATTGGCTCTTCGAAGCTCGGTCAAGGTAAACACGACCAACCAAAAATATGAACTCACCACACCCGACCACCAACCTGATAATAAAAGTACATCGCTTGATTGTCACCATTTAATTCGTATAAAACTAAAGCTCCTTGATTGACCTAAAATTTCAAAGTTCGGGGGCTAAAACGATAACTATTTATTTATGCGGAAAAATATTTAAAATTACTTATATTGTATGTTTTAGGTTATTTAGCCTATAATTATAGGTCTCGAACCTATTTCGGCTAAAGCGAATTATTTAATCAACTAACTTGAACTTATATTCAAACACAGGATACATTAATTCATTAACTCACACTTAAGGCCCAACTTTAAAACTTTAAACTTAGAATAAAATTAAAACGTGTTCGGACCTTAAACCCAACCAGTTGGTCCATCAAATATTTGACCCAATGAAATTAACACATTAACATTATACAAGATGACCAACCCAAAACTAACTAATCTACTAACGTGCATTGGTCGAAAATAAGTTAACCTAACTGATTTAAGTCATACTACCAACCAGCTCGACTCACTTTTTATCAATTGTCAAAGTAAAAATATTGACCACAACTTACTTTTAAATTTCCAAAGTTAAAAGAAAATAAATAAATAAATAATAAATAAGTAAATGGATAATAAAGCCTAACACTTGTATAATTTTCTTTTTGCATGCGAAAATCAAAGAAGAAGGTCAGACCAAGATGCATCCCCCCCCCAAATGAACTTCTTGTTTGATTTTGTCGTTGCTGCTGAAAATAAGAAGACAGAAACGAAGATGCAGGCGCAGGGAGGAAAAAAAAAACAGAGCACCAACAGCGTGAGGGAGAGAAGGCCGGCCAACCGTCGGCCGGCGACGGCGATGGCGGCGGCAGGGCTGTCTGACCTCCAGCCTCTCCAACCCCACACACACACACTTAAAAAAAAATCATGGGTTTTCAATCATATTCTTGGGTCAAACATAATCCTCCAAAAGTCATGGAATAAACTCAAATGGCATAAAATCTTTGTGTTTAAGTTTTTAAATTAATTCAGAAACTAATTGTATAACTTGCCTCTAATATTATTTTAATATTTTATGTTTATTTGAGAGATTTGTAAGAATTTTGAAATGAACTCCATTAATGGTGTTTTTTTTTTGAAACTTTTGAGGAGATGAACATGATTGCAAAGATTATTACATATTTTCAAATTTTAAAGCTCAATAAATATCTCTTTGCATCATTAAATCAATATAATAGAAAACTTACATATTAGTAAGAATACCTCAAAGAAAATCATGAACCCAACAAAGATGATTATAATGAAGCTTTCTTGCCAAGAACACTCTAGCCACCAAGTCTTCCAATTTTCAAAGCCTTTTTTTTTTTCTTGAAGATTTTAACCGGATACAAGAATAGAAGATGCAACATAAATCAAACAAGAGAAGTAATGGGACAAGGGAAAAAATGAAAGTGGTAGAAAAGTGTTTTCCATTATGGTGATAACTCATTTTCAAAAAAAAAGTCAAACTAGGAAAAGAATTGTAGGTTTTGGTAACATACTTTTTGCTTCCTAATGCAAGAAAGGTTGACGTTTAGTTTGGTTTTATTCCATGTAATTTTATTGTTATTTGGTTGCTTGAAATTTCTAATTCATGTTCCAAGATTTTAAATTCATATTTAACGACTATAATTGAATAACTCGTAAATTCTAGTATTTAAATATTTATATGAAAAATCAGGGCGTTACAATCACTTTCCCGTTGATTGATCTCGTCCTCGAGATCATTTAAGTGCTGAGATAGTTCCGACATTTGATCCTACTCTTTGATTTTCCTGTCTAACAAGTGTACAGTTTCTCAGTCTCCAAACCTTTAGATCTTATGCTTCATTTTCATTTGTATAATTTCTGCTTGTATTACGATTGACTATTTTAAAATGTGTTTTCGTCATTTCAAGGGATTAAGTTCAATCATTGTTTTAATTAATTCATTTTAAATTTTAGATTTTATAATAATTTTCTCGTTGGTCGGGCATCGTCATTAAAATCATCGTCGTCGACTTTCCCGTTAGATCAAACTACACCGGTCTCTCAGAGACCGTCGTCGAATGGAATCTCATCATATATATTTGTCTAGTGTTGTTTGAAATCAAATGAAGTTTGTTTTTATGAAGATGGACAATTATGATTCTTTTTATACTTTAGTGATTCTGTTTTCGCGATTACATTCGACAACAAGTATTTTACCTCTTCTACTAAATTTCGAATTAGCTCCTCAGATACACTAATTGTTACAATGAGAATTTGCTTTCAAACTGAAATTTCAGACAAATTTTGAGTTGTTCTCATCCATCTTTTGGGTTTGGGTGAATGTGCATCCCCCAGTTTCAAATTTTATCTCATTATTACTTTCAATTTATTGACAAAACAAGTCGAACATTCCAACTCTTAAATTAGCACTTAATTATGTCATTTTTCACATTATGATATGTGTTAGAATAGCTAACGTAACACCACTTTCTCGTAAGTGATTTAGTAGTATTATCTTATGCATTAATTGCCCAATATATTTTTAGCATGACTAGACCATACAAATTTATATTATTAAAAAAAAAATTAATCTCATTTACTTTTTTGTTCATCGATTTCACTTGCAATTATATTTTATATAAATTATTTTCATCTTCTTTTGAACGTCATGATCTACCTGCATGGACCGATTTTGTGATAATATGGTTTGTTAATTTAGGGATTCATTTCTATTAATTGTGCTAGCATTCATAGCAAATTCTCATTTCGTGATTATTCGATTTAATAATCAAGACTCTTCATTCCACTAGATCATGATCTTATACAAATCTGACACATTATTGTTGAACTATTGTCGGTTCCATTAAATCCAATCAATTAGACTTTCACACCAGATCCATTATTTCATATTATATAACAATTAATAGATCGCAATTTTTTTTTCTAGTTTATATTAAAATAACGTTGTTTTTATTTTATTTATATATTTATAATTTTTTTTATCAGGTGAACTATTGCATCGATTTTTTTTTTCTATTACTGTGGGTTTCACATTCGGCTCGTATTAATCGCATCGTAGGTTTCATATTTGTAGCAAAATTCTTGCATGATTAATAGTGCAATATTTTAGGATGCTCAAACTGTATTCATGAGGTCATCTGATTCTTGACACCGTGTATTATATATTTATTGCTTATTTCGTGCTACAATGTAATTTACTTCTTGCAATTTACAATGTATCTCTTTTGTCATCACGATCTTGTTATAATTTATCTTACTTTTACCGTAAGGTATCTTTGTGTTATTATTGTGATCTAATATTTATATCATTCGACCGCATGGAATTTCGATCTAGATACATGAACGACAGTTCTCCTTTCTCGTTATCTAGTGACCACAACCATTATTTACACATCATTTTATGACTCCTATTAATTTCAGTCCAGTTAACCAATCTTGGGGTGTTCTATATGTGTCTCTACGATTCATATTTGTTTTCTGTTATAATCGCATGTTTCGTATAATGACTTCTTTGTTTCACACAAAACTTTTTCTTGAATTCTTATCTTATTGGTACTCATTGATTATCTATTATTTATATTTCTCGTTTTCACATGTATTTGATTTCTATTTCACTATATTTATTTTACCACGACTAAACCTATTTACGAGTTGATTACCATTATTTTAAGAATTCTCTTTGATAGTTATTTTATAATCTGTTTGACACACATAATATTTGGTCAATCCATTTAATGTATAAAAATTTAGATTAATTTGGTTTAAGTTCATATATGTGTGTGTGTGTGTTTCACATCTATCACATTATCATATTTATATCATTTATGGTCATGATTATTACTATTATTTTTTGCTCGTAACTTATTTGTTGTTCACTTAAAAGGTTTCCACACTGGTTATCACATCTCTTTCCATAATTATGTTCAACTCAAATTGGTCTAAATTGCACGTTAAGCTACCTCACACTCCTTGTCCTTGAATGTGGTCTCATACTGTTAAGTTCTTATTTATTTTATAGCGTTATTTATGATGTTAACTCATTTCAGTGTAATTCCTCATTATAATTAATTAATCATATTTTCATTAAGTATCGTACGTAATATCAATAACTCATCTCGCTTTCATTTTCCCTGGATCAATATCTCACTCGTAAGACTTTTCAGGTTTCTTTAATACTTCATATATCGGTTGTTTATCAATATGTCAGTCAACTATTCATTAGTTTATGATTAGTATTCAGGTCACGATCACATAACTCACACGCCTCAAGAACTATTATTGAAATTATATAATTACTCAACCCACTTATGGTTTTATCTCCATCAAATTATTTCTGATTCACAGGATTCATAATCGTCATTCTCTTACATTGGGTTATAGTAACTAAATAATTATGATTCATAAATTTCAAGGTTTATCTCATTAGTACTACATCAAATCATCGATACTGACTAGCGAATACTCATTATGTTAGATTTAATGACATTACTACTTATCTTGTTATATCAGCTTCTCACATTGTAACTAATGTTATGTCACTTTCCCGTTTGATTCACCATACATCTTTTTAAAATTGCCATAATGTAGATCATTCAGTGAGTTTGTCAGATTTCCTTAATTGCGCACAATACAGTAACCAAGAATGAATGAGTACTACCGTTTAAGGGCGATATCAGAATAACAAAAACAGACGCTCTGCCTGCAGGCATAAAAATATAGAAAACTCATGTAACCATGCATAAGACAAGTCATTAGACTTGCACCATGTACGTAAAACAATATCACAATGAATGAGTACAAAGACGAGTCGCACACCTTGCATGAATATATTGAGACACGAACGCACCCTCATAACTATCTGCATGTCACACACAGTAACACCGATAGCACGATAATGCACGGTAATGAGCTCATGATAGGGAATCAAATGGATGAATACACTGACAGGGACGGAATGCAAGCAACCACGAAATAATAAAAGACGACTCAAAACTTGCAAAACTGATATCGTACATGTGTGACACTTAAAGGAATCTGACAATCCTCTTTTCTTTTCTCACACCAAAGTCATCTCATATCAATTCTGACCATAAAATGGTTATAATGTTTCCTTTTTTTTTTTATCGATTCTTACATATATATATTGGTTATATATTCCCTTCGATTGGTAACCCATGTAAATGTTAGTTAAGCTTCTCTGTAGTTTTTTTTTTTTTAATGCTTAGTTAGTCTAAATAGATCGTCTTGCAGAGTTAATCAATTTAAAAGCGAGTATTATGATTTATTTTCAGAAAGTATTTACATGACACCAAACTTAGAATCAGTTTGTGTTTCCATTTTTTTTTGTTAGGTTAAACACATACATTGCTCTCAGTAATATAACATTTGACGCCCCACGCGTGTGGAACATGGATTAGCATTATGTCATTCCTACAAGTGGTCCCAATGGGTTCAGAAACCACACGTTTCTCTGGATCATCATAGCGTACTTAGGTCATCGCCGTTCTTAACCGAGACTCAGGTTAAGCTCCGTCTCGGACACACTTTGCCGGAACGTTGACCGCAAACGAAGGATAGCCAGAAATCTTAATCCATGGTCCCTATCCCTACCCTAGAAGGGCTCTCAATCTTCCCAAACCGGAAGTACATACTTTTAATGAAGCTCGAACATACTTTAACTTTCTCACTGATCGTGATTTAACATTTATAATATTAAGTCCTGAATTCATCTATTTATACTTGTATATTTATCATCTTCGATTCAAGTTATTGTCATTTGATTCGATAGTTTTTAAGGATATATTTATAGTTATAAACATATATATCCTATTCTATCCGTACCCAAAATCCAATGGGTTCCTACAAGGTATTATCCCGTATAGATCATAACTTATTCTAACTAATGAACACACAATCCTACGGTTTAAGACTAAGCACCTAATGGTACCTAATTCACTTAAACCTGGCTCTGATACCATATTGAAAGGACCGGATATTTTGAAACTAAATTTCCACCATTCATAAGCAATATACCTCAAAAATACGGGATAAATTAAATTTTTCTAAAGTCATACTTCAATAAATAAAACAGTCACCCATAATAATAATTTACATCAACCAGAGTACGCTAAATAAGTTTCTAAGTTTATATGTCAATACATCTACGGTTTTACCCGACCCTCAAAAGGCAATACAAAGCAATGCTAGCATCTCAGTCAGCAAAGTCAACAGTATCAAACTGGAGCCTTATCCTTATCTGCTCCACCTGAAATATAAGTCCCCACAACTGGGGTAAGCCGTCGCCCAGAGAGTAACAAGATTTAAAAGCATAAAAGTACATATGTAAATATGCATGAATAGAAATGAAGCAGGAGTTCAATAATTTCCTACGCGCCCCTCATCCGAGCTGACGCCGCACCCCTCATCCGAGCTGGTGCTTGTTAAACCGTACAATCCCCTCATCCGAGCTGGCGTCGGTTTAACCAAAAACTTGGGGCTAACCGACCCGGCCTACACACAGTAACGCCGGCGCCCAAATCCACATCATATAGTACAAGTATGCATACAGGGGATTCACGCTTACACATAGGCATAGATTTCTAACAGAAAGGTAGGGTAAATATATCATGCGTTCGACATAATCATGAAAATGATAATTACATAACAGGGTGATACAAATGAAGCGAATATAACAAATATGCATAAACACATATAACTATTAATGCAGATAAATCTGTTACTCACAGTACTGCCAAAATTGGCTCTTCGAAGCTCGGTCAAGGTAAACACGACCAACCAAAAATATGAACTCACCACACCCGACCACCAACCTGATAATAAAAGTACATCGCTTGATTGTCACCATTTAATTCGTATAAAACTAAAGCTCCTTGATTGACCTAAAATTTCAAAGTTCGGGGGCTAAAACGATAACTATTTATTTATGCGGAAAAATATTTAAAATTACTTATATTGTATGTTTTAGGTTATTTAGCCTATAATTATAGGTCTCGAACCTATTTCGGCTAAAGCGAATTATTTAATCAACTAACTTGAACTTATATTCAAACACAGGATACATTAATTCATTAACTCACACTTAAGGCCCAACTTTAAAACTTTAAACTTAGAATAAAATTAAAACGTGTTCGGACCTTAAACCCAACCAGTTGGTCCATCAAATATTTGACCCAATGAAATTAACACATTAACATTATACAAGATGACCAACCCAAAACTAACTAATCTACTAACGTGCATTGGTCGAAAATAAGTTAACCTAACTGATTTAAGTCATACTACCAACCAGCTCGACTCACTTTTTATCAATTGTCAAAGTAAAAATATTGACCACAACTTACTTTTAAATTTCCAAAGTTAAAAGAAAATAAATAAATAAATAATAAATAAGTAAATGGATAATAAAGCCTAACACTTGTATAATTTTCTTTTTGCATGCGAAAATCAAAGAAGAAGGTCAGACCAAGATGCATCCCCCCCCCAAATGAACTTCTTGTTTGATTTTGTCGTTGCTGCTGAAAATAAGAAGACAGAAACGAAGATGCAGGCGCAGGGAGGAAAAAAAAAACAGAGCACCAACAGCGTGAGGGAGAGAAGGCCGGCCAACCGTCGGCCGGCGACGGCGATGGCGGCGGCAGGGCTGTCTGACCTCCAGCCTCTCCAACCCCACACACACACACTTAAAAAAAAATCATGGGTTTTCAATCATATTCTTGGGTCAAACATAATCCTCCAAAAGTCATGGAATAAACTCAAATGGCATAAAATCTTTGTGTTTAAGTTTTTAAATTAATTCAGAAACTAATTGTATAACTTGCCTCTAATATTATTTTAATATTTTATGTTTATTTGAGAGATTTGTAAGAATTTTGAAATGAACTCCATTAATGGTGTTTTTTTTTTGAAACTTTTGAGGAGATGAACATGATTGCAAAGATTATTACATATTTTCAAATTTTAAAGCTCAATAAATATCTCTTTGCATCATTAAATCAATATAATAGAAAACTTACATATTAGTAAGAATACCTCAAAGAAAATCATGAACCCAACAAAGATGATTATAATGAAGCTTTCTTGCCAAGAACACTCTAGCCACCAAGTCTTCCAATTTTCAAAGCCTTTTTTTTTTTCTTGAAGATTTTAACCGGATACAAGAATAGAAGATGCAACATAAATCAAACAAGAGAAGTAATGGGACAAGGGAAAAAATGAAAGTGGTAGAAAAGTGTTTTCCATTATGGTGATAACTCATTTTCAAAAAAAAAGTCAAACTAGGAAAAGAATTGTAGGTTTTGGTAACATACTTTTTGCTTCCTAATGCAAGAAAGGTTGACGTTTAGTTTGGTTTTATTCCATGTAATTTTATTGTTATTTGGTTGCTTGAAATTTCTAATTCATGTTCCAAGATTTTAAATTCATATTTAACGACTATAATTGAATAACTCGTAAATTCTAGTATTTAAATATTTATATGAAAAATCAGGGCGTTACAATCACTTTCCCGTTGATTGATCTCGTCCTCGAGATCATTTAAGTGCTGAGATAGTTCCGACATTTGATCCTACTCTTTGATTTTCCTGTCTAACAAGTGTACAGTTTCTCAGTCTCCAAACCTTTAGATCTTATGCTTCATTTTCATTTGTATAATTTCTGCTTGTATTACGATTGACTATTTTAAAATGTGTTTTCGTCATTTCAAGGGATTAAGTTCAATCATTGTTTTAATTAATTCATTTTAAATTTTAGATTTTATAATAATTTTCTCGTTGGTCGGGCATCGTCATTAAAATCATCGTCGTCGACTTTCCCGTTAGATCAAACTACACCGGTCTCTCAGAGACCGTCGTCGAATGGAATCTCATCATATATATTTGTCTAGTGTTGTTTGAAATCAAATGAAGTTTGTTTTTATGAAGATGGACAATTATGATTCTTTTTATACTTTAGTGATTCTGTTTTCGCGATTACATTCGACAACAAGTATTTTACCTCTTCTACTAAATTTCGAATTAGCTCCTCAGATACACTAATTGTTACAATGAGAATTTGCTTTCAAACTGAAATTTCAGACAAATTTTGAGTTGTTCTCATCCATCTTTTGGGTTTGGGTGAATGTGCATCCCCCAGTTTCAAATTTTATCTCATTATTACTTTCAATTTATTGACAAAACAAGTCGAACATTCCAACTCTTAAATTAGCACTTAATTATGTCATTTTTCACATTATGATATGTGTTAGAATAGCTAACGTAACACCACTTTCTCGTAAGTGATTTAGTAGTATTATCTTATGCATTAATTGCCCAATATATTTTTAGCATGACTAGACCATACAAATTTATATTATTAAAAAAAAAATTAATCTCATTTACTTTTTTGTTCATCGATTTCACTTGCAATTATATTTTATATAAATTATTTTCATCTTCTTTTGAACGTCATGATCTACCTGCATGGACCGATTTTGTGATAATATGGTTTGTTAATTTAGGGATTCATTTCTATTAATTGTGCTAGCATTCATAGCAAATTCTCATTTCGTGATTATTCGATTTAATAATCAAGACTCTTCATTCCACTAGATCATGATCTTATACAAATCTGACACATTATTGTTGAACTATTGTCGGTTCCATTAAATCCAATCAATTAGACTTTCACACCAGATCCATTATTTCATATTATATAACAATTAATAGATCGCAATTTTTTTTTCTAGTTTATATTAAAATAACGTTGTTTTTATTTTATTTATATATTTATAATTTTTTTTATCAGGTGAACTATTGCATCGATTTTTTTTTTCTATTACTGTGGGTTTCACATTCGGCTCGTATTAATCGCATCGTAGGTTTCATATTTGTAGCAAAATTCTTGCATGATTAATAGTGCAATATTTTAGGATGCTCAAACTGTATTCATGAGGTCATCTGATTCTTGACACCGTGTATTATATATTTATTGCTTATTTCGTGCTACCTTGGGCCTTGGGGTCCGTTTGGGGTTATTGTTAGGGTCCGATTCAGTTTATGTGATCAGTGTATGAGTCTGTTATGTATGTATGTTGGGTTTGAATTAATATTCTAGGATCCGTGTGTTTACAAGGGCGAGCAAACTGCGAGTCGGGCAGAATCAGGGATCACAGGGTTAGTGAATTGATCAAGGAAATCCGGTGAGTACTCGAGTTTCTTTCCAAATGCGCGCTTTTTTTACGGATTTTAGTTGTGTATCTATTGTGTATATATTGTGTACTGTGTATGAGACAGAGACGTGAACCTCAGGTATGATTCTACTCTTATTATATGTGTTATATGTGCCTGAGATGAGATCCATTCCATGGGGTCCGTAATGAGTTCCATGCAGACGGTGACACGCGATTAGTGATCGTGCGGGCTGACTGTCCCTAACTAGTCTTTAGAGCGTATATATACGGCAGAGCCTGTAGCCAGGTCGCTCCTGAGCTACAGGGATTTGCTAACCGCTGCTACGTGCGGTTTGTTTGCCGGGGAAGTGTCCCCCCAGGGATTGTGATACACAGGGCTTCAGATCTCATGCTCTTCCATTACCATATATGAGATTTGTGGAGATTGCCAGGGAATGTGATAGAGATGTGCCATGTGTGTTAGTGCTATGTGTTTGCGTTATGTGTTTATTTTGCAGAGTCTAACCCTTGCGTACTCACGAGCTTTCCAGCTTACATTTTCGAGTCTAACGTGTTCAGACAACCAAATAAAAGAACAGCGGCCGCAGCCGCCGAAGTAGGAGCTAGTGACTACTCGAGGATCTTGTACTTGCTACTGTATGAGTATAACATCTTTTGGGAAACTGTGATTTTGTGACATGTGTATACATTCAGCATGCATATCCATAGTTGGCGGTGTTATGTTAGATACTTGGGATTCGAATATCTGTATTAACTCGTGATTTACATCGTTAACTCCTTTGTATTAAAGTATAAATTATCAATGATTTGTGTTATGCTCTGACTATTTGAATTTTATGTGATATTGTCACTTATGATATTATTATGATGTGACTTTTATGCGAAAAGACAGGCTGTTACAGTATTGGTCCCCCCGAACCCGTACCCAATAAAATCCCTATGAGATCCCCGAACCCGCCCCTAAAAGTTTGGGTTTCGGGTTTTCCCATCGGGTTCAGGGTGTTTTGGGTCATCCCTACTAATAAAAGGGTTTTTTTTTAATATTTTATTTTATCTAATAATCTGAAGTTTGGAGACTATGGGTGTGTTTGTTTTCAATTAAGAGGGTCTGAATTAGGTCTGAAGTCTGAATTTCAGATCTTAACATAATTTGTATTGTTTGTTTAAATTCAGACTTTAGAGGTTACAACCTCTGAATTTCCCTCTGAATTTTAAGAGAAAAGACTAGTCTGAATTAAAATTCCGAGCCTCTTAATTTCAGACTTTAAGGTCTCCTCTTAATTTCAGACTTGGTTTTCAGACTTCAGACATTTAACCTCCTAAAAAACAAATACCACCTATATGTTTAATGCAATAATCAATGGTGTACTCAGTTTCTTTTTTCTTAAAAGGATTGTTATTTGCGACATTTTCTACTAAATGAACCATCTTAGGTTTTTTAAAGGGAATTTTAAATGTACATTTTAATAGTTTGGTGATTAAACTAACGAAAAACAATCATTATTAAAATGGATATTCCTAATAGTTTAATGAGTAAAACAAGACAGATCTAATATTTAGATGATCAAAATAAAATATCAGTTTATTAAACGTGTCATCCACCTCATTTAAGAATGCCACATCAATATAATGACTAGTTTAACCAGTCATTTTCTTTAAAATATAACGGTTAACTGAAGTTATGACTAACTATGTAAAAAATAGTTTAATGATTAATCGAGTCAAATATGATATTTAAATGATCAGATATGTAGTTTAACCCTGTTTTTAATATAAACATGAAAAACAAATATGCAACTTGTAATAACATATAACTTTTTAATTTCGTATGGCCTTAAAAGGGTGTGTGAGACGATCAACCACACATGACCTTCAATTTCGTAGAGCCTTATGGTCACAAAAAAACAGTCGGATTTATGAACTTGGAATTTTGTGGAAAATATTTAGCTATATAATTAGAACGTATCTAAAAAGTGAAACTTATAAACACGTTTAAAATATATTTCATTTTCCATGTGAACCTAAAACATCATGTCTTTTAAAAATATTCTAGTAAAGACATTTCAAATTAATGGGTTACTTTGAGTATTAAATTCTTATTAATTATTATTTATTTTAAATTGATTATAAATGATTGGGCTAAAGTCGTACAATAGCAGCGTACTTTATAAAGTGTAACGATCTTGTACGTGTATATTTTTTATTGTTGATTTGATACGTGTGCTACATTTTTTCATACGAATATGATACCTTTGGTAACTGGTTACCGACTATACCTGTTAAGAGTGGAATTTCTCTTATTATTAATGTTCAAATTTCCACAATTGAAGAATCAAATACACTCTCTCGTCCTTGTGATAACCTGGTAGGAGAAATCACATAGCACAGCCAACTTCAAACACCTACAAACCTTTGTAGTTATATCCAATTACGATCTCTACCGTCCAGATCGAATAACTATGTGTTGCGAAGCTTCTTCTCAAATTTCACGCAGATCCAACGGTGAACGAGTTCGTACTGACGATTCTCGCACAACTGCGCAAAGTTAGACGAAAATCTGTTTTCTCTCTTATATTCATACGGTGTCATCTCCCGCTATTTTAACTGAGGTGCATCCCAACTAGGAGGGAAACCCAAACCCAACATCGTTAACCACCGCCGCCTCCACTTACGTTATTGATCTGAAAGGTTTTCACCTCATGAAGCAAAGCAGGAAGTTGATTGTAGTTCATCCTTGTGAATGAACGATTTTAACACTTCATTTTTTAGTTTGATTTGTTCAAGGATTTATGGCTTCGTTTGAAAACGATATTTGAATCCCGATATAAATCTGGTTTGATTTGAAAGTTTTGATTTAGTGAATCTTGATGAAAGTAGCAGCGGTGGTGGCCGGAGTCAGTGGTGGTGGCGGCCGGAGAATATAAGAGAGAAAACAGAGCCTAAATCAGATATCAATATGACGTTTCAGCTTTTATAACAAAATAACCGGTCATAAAAAAGTAAATTTATTGTATTAACAATATAAACAGTACACGTATCATATCGATTCACCTTATAAAGTATACCGCTATTGTACGGCTTTAGGCCTAAATCATTAAAAGCGCTATGAAATATAATACAAACAAATTATGTTGACTATAAGTCGTCATAAAAGTCATTTGCTACAAGGTTATTGTGATGTCCTTTTTGTGATGAAATGTCGTCGCAGTAGACATTTTGACATGATATTCTGAACTTTTGTCGATGTAAATAGTTAATTTTCTTGTAGTGAGTTAACTATTTAAAATTTTAGTGTATAAATGTCTACTAAAGAATTCAAACACGTTAAATCAAGAATGATCAACCTTTCATGTAGTTTAAATTTTAGGTCAAAGGGTAACCAATAATTCAAACTTGGTCATCATTGACAAATGTAATTTGGCTTAGCAACGTGTATAATAGGGTAATAACTTTTGTCTTTTAGCAGTGTGTGTCTATATATATATATATATATATATATATATATATATAGAGTGGTGGGTTCAATGGAAAACCACTATGCACCTAAAAACTATGGAAATCTACGCATACTGTCCGATTTGGTGCATTTCTTGAAAAACGTGGTGGCATGATCGTAAATAAAGTGATGCATCACGCGGGATTTTGATGCATCACGCGGGAAATTTGATGCATCACGCGAGATTTTGATGCATCACGCGGGGAATTTGATGCATTTGTGGTGGTGCAGTGCGGTTTTCACAAGTTTTCAGGTGCATTGTGGTTTTTCATTGAACCCTATATATATATATATATATATATATATATATATATATATATATATATATATATATATATATATATATATATATATATATATATATATATATATATAAAAGGTTATCCTTAATTAAACTCATAAATTACTAATAATAATTTTTATAATGTTGTGCCAACAATAAAGAAACTATATGTTATATAGCAAACAGCAGAAGTTAAACCAAATACTACATTTCTGGCGATATTTTTTGTTACATCTATTATCTGATTATTAGTTTTTAAAAATGTTACATCACTTTTTCAAACACAAATCCAAACACCCCTCTAAGACCCTTTATCGAAAATATCTCTCCTCCGTCCAAAAGCCAAACCTTTAAGATATCTAACTCTTCCCTCAATCTACCCTTCAGATTTGCCGCTCCTGTCCTAAATGGATAAATCCCTCTCGAGTCTTGATCGAATCCAGCCGATTGATTACTGATTTTTACATCCTTATTCTTTCTAATATATATACGTCGAGCTTTAGAATTGATCACTTAGGTTAAAATTTCCATTCCATTAGCACCTAACGATTCTGTATTTAGTTTTGGAAAATCCCTGTATATAGTTTTGAAAAACTTTGTTAACAAAAACAAAGTTTTTCAAAGCTATATACTGGGATTTTTCTTTTTTTTAATTTGTGTTGGACTACAATTATGTAAAATAAAAATGGGTATGAGAAATTGACTGCTATTAAAAATAATTTATCAGAAAATAAAAAATTTAATAAGAAAAACTGCCAACTGCATCTTTCCATCAATTTCGTAGTCCCGTGAACATAAAATATAATCTACTTTTGTCCTTTTACTAAATATTTTGTCCTTTTACTAAATAAAATATAATCTACTTTCCACTAATAAAACAAAATAATAAAAACGATCAAATTATCGTATTTAATAGGATTTATTATGAAAAAACCAACATCTTTATTATTGAAAAAACTAACATGTTTTTATATTTTTTGCATTTCGTCCCTTCATGTTATGTTTTTCATAAAAGTCTTCAAGTTAATTTTACTCTTTTTAGTTTAGTGAAATTTGGACATTAGAACCCGGTTATAATTAGTAAACCGGATTTTTAAAAACTGAATACTGTCTAACATTATTCATCTTTAATTCTTCCTATATGTAGTTAGTATTTATATTAATATAAATATTTTTTGTTATTATGAATAAAATTATGTTATTTAAACTTGTTCATATTATTCATATTCGTATCACTAATTAAATTATTGTTAGTAATATGAATGTATTATCACTTGTTTTTTCACTAATTAATTTATAAACATAAATTAGGAAAAGTTATTATAAATTATTGATAAAAAAGTTAATTGTCAGAGTAATTTTTTTAAAACAAATCTATGAGATCTAATTGTTTCATCTTTTATTAATGGAAATTGTTTAATCATAATAAAAACAATACAATTCTTTAATTTCTTACACGTTTGATTCAAATTTATACTTATTATATACTCAATGTTATTATAAAATTGATTAACATCGCAGAATCGTACACATAATTGATCCGGATTATTATAGAACCAGTGAGATCGATGATAGGATCTTGGACCAGTATACAATCTGATCTTTGAATCGTTGCTAAAATCGTAAGATCATGCATAGTCTCGTAGGATCGTTTGATCTTTTTACATTACTTTAGACATACGAAATTAAACGTGTAATTCCAATTTAAAGTATTAATATTTTCTGAAAATGTTATATAATTAGTTTATAATATGAATTTATAAATTATGGATTATGGTACGTATGGGAAAGTTTTTAAAAAATCAAGATTTATGATCTAGATCCTATCTTATAATCACGATCTTCTAAACACAAAAAGAATTATACATAAAATTTCGATCTTGACAACTTTAAATATACTCATCTGATAAAAATACTTTTACATTATTTTGTTGTTTCTAGATTTTTAAAATTTCTAAAAATGATTTTTTTTTCATATTATTTAATTTTATTTTGTCGAATATTTTATCGTCATTTGCCAAGGACCGCTGTGTTTCCTAGTCCAATAATCAATAGTTTTGTCGGTTGAATACCAAAGTAAACGGATATCTTCATAGCCTCATAGGTTTATACTATAGGAGCAATTGGTTAAATATAAAGTGGATATTTGATTTTTTTTAAGTAATTTAAGTAAAATATATATCTATAAATTCTAATAAAAAAGTAACTATACTTAATTCTGGTCTGGTGAAGACATGTGTCATCACCATGAATCAACACGTGACATTTATAGGTTTTAAAAATAATAATGAATTTTAAATCATATATATCCAAATATAATATAATCTACTTTTAAATTCAAATCAACTCAAACAAAATCTAATACTCTACTAATTTATTAATTATAATATAATAAAATATAATAAAAGTTTAAAAAAATATAAGAAAATAATTGCTATTCATATATATTTAGAAATATATAATATTAACAGTTATAATAAATAATAATATCATTCTTATATACTTTTTTGTTTAAAAATAATAATATTTATACTTTTACATTTTAATTTATTATATTTTATGTATATTAAAAATATCCGCGTAATACGCGGGTAATAAACTAGTTAACTAAGATATCATAACCAGTATGATTTACGAGATTAGATATACAATTGAAGGGTCAGGTTTCGGTAAAACCCCTTACGCGAGAACGTGAGAACCACTACAAAATGCACAAATATGTATACCAAATACACAAATTTAAAAATTAATTTTATAACTTAAAACCATTATCGGTGTTCAATATTAATAAATATCATAATCTAAATATACAAATTTGAACATTAAATGTACAAATTTTGTCAAATGCACAAATTCGTACATAAAGTAAAGAAAATTATCATGAGATGCGTAAATATTTACATGAAATATATAAGTTTATCAAATAAATAAATTTTTGCATCAAATGCATAATTTTATACATTAAATGCACAAATGTTAGAGTAGTTCTCACGTTCTCACGGTTGTGAATGGTTCTTACCGAAACCCAACGTTATGATTGAGAATATCTTGTTTTTAGAATAGCTTTTTTCTTTTTTACATATGTGATACTACGGTGTAGAGGATATTAAAATCTTGATTGTTCAATGCATAAATCTATACTATATAAAATAAAATAAAAACCACTTGGAGTTTCTGGACCATTGGATGAAAAGAAATCAATGGTCCAGATTATTGACAACTCATAATTATTTATGAAATGTCTCTTATACCCTTAATTAAAATCAATAATTATACATATGCCATTTTTTAATTCATTTTCCAAATTTAGTACCTTAACTTAATTACATTAAATTTTGATTATAATTTTTTCATCAATGAATTAATATTAAATTAATATATGCCTAAAATAAATAAGTGTCATTATTATCCTTAATTGTGAATATGATAAATTTTTATTGTTGATTTTCAGATATTTTATTTTTATATTTTATCATTTTCAATATATATACACATTCACATAATTGAAGTTTTTTGTTTCTTACTTTGATATTTCATATTTGAAGTTAATAAAAATTAAAAGAAACATTTTTTGCAAACACATATTATCTGCTTTTAGTAATACAATATAATAATATTTTTTATTTAATATCAAACAACTAAGTATTTTTTTATCTTTAATTTAAATAGCTTTCAAATTTTTTATTTTAATTATATATTAATTATATAATAATTTATAAAATATAAAAAAATATGTATTTTCTAAATCAACTCATATAATATATGGGTTGATTAATATATATATATATATATATATATATATATATATATATATATATATATTCTATAATAAACAAAACATTTCATGCCACGTGTCACTTCTACAGAGCACGCAAAATTTATTTTCCCGCCTCTTTTTCTTAATTTACTTCATTACTTCATTAAATTACATTTCATTAATGAATTAGTAATAAATTAGATGTTGTAACATATTAAATTAATATTTACCTAAAATAAATATCTATCATTATCATCCATAATAATTATAATTAAATCCAAATGTATAAACTTAAATTAGTTGTGGAAGTTATTATTATTATATATAATAAAGAAGAATATCAAATGTCACGCCTCTACATTTCACTGAAAAATATAATTACAACTTATTATTGTAAAAAAATAAAAGATTAATAAATTTTTTTATTTTTATAAAAGATAAATACACTCTATTTTTTATCTTAAAATAATAAAAGATAAGCACAATTATTGTTTTTTCTTGTTTTTGTTTTTACTTATGCATATTATATACAACTAAATTTAATTAAAAATATCGACGTGATACGTGGGTCATAAACTAGTTTTAATTTAAGAAAACCATATTCTGTAACATCGTCCTAATTTTAATAGAACAATCATTATCTAAACATCAGAGTACGCTCAAAATTAAGTAATATTGTTACAGACCATGAATAAATGTTTAGGGATCTATCAATCTCAGTCACAAAATCAGAATTATCAAAATTATAGAAGTTGCTGATACCAAAGTCCAAAAAGCTACTAGGGTCTAGATCCAGTGCTAAATGTCAACAAATTCTACAATTTGATTATCCAAAGTTGGAGAACAAAATCAGAAAATTTCAAGGTATTCATTAACTTGTATAGGTGCACAAAGACCGGATCGGATTTTAAGTCTGTTTTTGTTTTTTTTTTTTTTTGGGAAAAAACGGTTTTTTAAAAAACCGGATCGGATCCTAATCAGTTTTTTGCCCAAAAAATTATAACCTATATAACCGGTTCCGGATATAAAGAAACTAGATTTTTTCGAAAACCGACTTAAAAAAAAACGATATTTTTAGTTTTTTTGTGCTTCTTTTCTTATTCTTTTTGGGTTTCTTTTATTTATTTCTTTGTGCTTCTCTTATATAATATAACTCATTAATTTTGTAATGGCCTTATAATCCTAATTTAGAGTTTATTTAGCTCGATTAGTGAGAATTTTCGACCAAATTATTACACCAAGAACTATACACCAATATTATAAATATAACTAATAGGAAAAAATTTAATTAGAATTCTAGACTATATCAGGTTATTCATTATTTAAATTAATCGATTTATATTAATAAATCTCATTAGTTTGATTACTATAATGAAAATTAACTACTAACTTAATTCACTTTAGTTAGTCAATTAAATCCAAATTATAAGTTTAACCGTCCAAATTTCATTAAATATATTAGGTGGAATTGTTCAATTTATTAGATAGAAATTTGATCCAACGAGTTTCTTTAACCCGAGCATTACAGCGGGATCATAATTAAACGATAAAATTTTATCATTTTAAAAATGGTTTTGCTGAAATTTTTTTAAATTAGAATATAGATCAATATATATATATATATATATATAAAATAAAATAATGTTAGCTGCATATTTGTCTGCTTAATGAAAATAGTTCATACAACAATAAACTTTATGTCATAATGTAGATAAAAATTATGCGATGATAATGATAAATTGAATTTTTATAAAATAATAAAGGGGTAGATTATTTACACCCCATGATGAGGTAGAAAAAGGGTTAAGTTGACATTGAACAGTGAAATGGTAAAATCTGTCATTATTCTATTGGCTAATTAATTATAAAAACTGATTTTTAATAATATAGTAATAATGATGAGGTAGAAATAAACATTTATGGGATGAGAATAATAGCACCTAATAATAAAATAAATCAACTGTCTATCTGTCTGCTTGATACCTTCGGTACACTGATCAATGAACAATTACCTAAATAACATTTGAGCCCATATTAATATGACTCAAAAGAGAGTTAGAAAAAGCATGTGGCCCAATTATTTAAATGTTAATTCTGTGGCCCACAATATTAAAAATGTTAAATGGGCTTAATGTCTAACCGACTTACATCCCTCCCCTTTCCTTCGGTACTTTTTTTTTTTGAACCGTTCTGGTAACTAATACCGATATTTGTATACGATACGGGATTTGATTTTTGTATTACTTAACTTTCAGTTTTTGAGATTTTCGGTTCGGTCTAGTACCACTACTAGGAATGAGCAAATGTGTCATTTTTCTCGAATCGAACCGGTAATGAACCAATAGCGATTTATGTATTCAGTACGAGATTTGATTTTCGGTTTGGTATAGTACTAGTACAACGCTCACCCTTACTGACTACAATTGAAAACAAGCAAGCAGCAACGATGTCACTACCATAGCTCGGACCACCAGTCTGAACCAAAACGGACATCATTCACTCTTTCGACAGATTCTAATAGTGCTCATCCAAAAAACACTTTTCAATCCCTTCCCCATTGATTAATGTAGTTATTTGTTCTTACCCTAAAATAATTAATAATAATAGGAAACAAATAAAAATAATCATAAACTTATAAATCAAAATAATATTGTTATTATTAAAAAATAAATGTATTGTTGTATATACAATAATAATAAACATATAAAGCATAGTAAAATATTGTTATTATCATAGAAAGTTATAATTATATAAATCATTAATAATAAAATTGATAATTACAGTATATAATATATAATAATGTTACAATGATATTAATCCAATTAATAAATATATAAACCATTGTGATAAACAATTATAAAAATTTAAAGGATCATAAATAAAATGACAAAAAAATAAGTGTAATTTTTAAAAGGGTAAAGTACTCATGTTAAAAAAATTAAAAAAATTAGGTTAGTTTCAACGGTTAAAACTTTGTTACAAAAATAGTTCTCGTGATTTGCTTATAATTATAAAAAGCGGTAAAGTCATACAATAGTAACCTACTTTTGAAAATTTATCAATATGGTACGTCTACTTTTTTAAATGTCGATATGGTACCTGTACTTCAATTTTTCATACCGATATGACCATATTTGTAATAGACCCCTGTTTTGTATGTAAAAACCGGGCTCTATTATGTAGAATGACCATATCGATACAGAAAATTGAAGTACACGTACCATATAGAAAATTAAAAAAGTAGACGTACCATATCAATACATTTTCAAAAGTAGGTTGCTATTGTAAGACCTTAACCCTTATAAAAATGATCCATCAACTTTCAAATTAGCATACAGTCATTTAAAACACTATTTACCTGTAAAAAAAAAGTTCATTATCCATTAACTTTAACCCTCACTTTGTTAAACTTTTTAAAGAGTTAATTGCATAGACAATCCTTTAACTATCCCCAAATTGCAGATATAGTCCTTTTTTCGAAAACGTTGCAAATTGGGTCCTTTATGTACCGAAAAGTTGTATTTAAGGTCCTTTCTAACGATTTCCGTTAAGTGTCTCTGTTAAGTCAGGGGCATTTTCGTCTTTTTAAGACAAAAGGACCTTTTTTGTAATTTTTCTTATTATTTTCATTATTATATTATTATTTATAATTAATAAGAAATTAAAAACTTTCTTCATCTTATTGTTATTATTATTATTTCCACTTCCAGATACAGTATGGAACTCAATCCCATATGCAAAACAAGAAAACGCTCAACCACCGTCGAAGTGCCGCCATGGGTTTTGCTTCCGACCACTGTTGTCCGCCGGAAAATCCACCAAACAACCTTTCGCCAACCCTTCTTCCAATGTCAGTTCCCCAAATGTAGGGGTGGAAAGTGCAGTGTCGGATCTAAAGAGTTCACAAGTGGCGGTGAAAGGCACTTTCCCGGCGGCGGAGCTGTGGATTACGTGCAAAGGAAAACCGGCAAACGCGCCTTAATCGTGAAGCAGTGCCGGATCTAAAGAGTTCACAAGTGGCGGTGAAAGAAACTTTCCCGGCGGCGGAGCTGGTGGATTACGTGCCAAAGAAAACCGGCAAACGCGTCGTAATCATGAAGCAAGATCTGGAGCCCAAGAAAGAGGAAGACAACAACAGTGGAAAAGAAGAGAAAAAGGGTGGTGACGGTGACGACGATGGTGAGAAGAAGGAAGAGAATAAGTCCGATGAAGGTTGTGAGAAGAAGCAAGAAGAGGCGGCGAAAGCAGAGGATGCAGCGTTGGATCTAAGAAAGGATGAATACAACTATTATCAGCCACCAAATTACCAATTATACCCTCCTTGATACGTCGCAGAAGCAGCCTATATATACCCACCTGCCACACAAATGTTCAGCGATGAGAACCCCAACGACAATATTTGGATATGGACTTTGAATCTGGGTTTTGGTTTCGTCTTCATCCGAAGAAGAAGAAGAAGAAGAAGAAGAAGAAGAAGAAGAAGAAGAAGAAGAAGAAGGAAGAAAAAGAAGAAGAAAAGAGAAGAAGAAGAAGAAGAGAAGAAGAAGAAGAGAAGAAGAAGAAGAAGAAGAAGAAGAAGAAGAAAGAAGAAGAAGAAGAAGAAGAAGAAAGAAGAAAGAGAAGAAGAAGAGAAGAAGAAGAAGAAGAAGAAGAAAAGAAGAAGAAGAAGAGAGAAGAAAGAAGGAAGAGAAGAAGAGAAGAAGAGAAGAAAGAAGAAGAAGAAGAAGAAGAAGAAGAAGAAGAAGAAAAGACGAGAAGAGAGAAGAAGAAGAAGAAGAAGAAGAAGAAGAAGAAGAAGAAGAAGAAGAAGAAGAAGAAGAAGAAGAAGAAGAAGAAGAAGAAGAAGAAGAAGAAGAAGAAGAAGAAGAAGAAGAAGAAGAAGAAGAAGAAGAAGAAGAAGAAGAAGAAGAAGAAGAAGAAGAAGAAGAAGAAGAAGAAGAAGAATTGGTAAATGAAACTCGTCAACAAGAAAAAATATAAAAAATTGGTTAAAGTTTGTTAATGATTTGTAAGTGGTAATCGAGGATGAAACTCGTCAACAAGAAAGTCATAAAAGGCATAAAAATTGATTGTGCACCATAAGTGAAAAGGAAAAATTGTTATTTTCAAATAAATTAACAGTTGATTAATGGATGAGAGACCATTGCAAGCAAACAATAATTTGAGGAGCCGTCAAAGCAACTTTGGAAGCCGTTGGATCATTTCTGTCATTTTTAACTAACCACAACAATTCTTTTTTTTTTTTTTAGGGATAATCTATACTTAATAATAAAGAAGAACACTAAGCGCCACGGGACGCTCTCTCTTTAATCCAAAATCTTTTTTTCTTTCTTGTTTTTCCTTAAATAACTTTGTTAAATTTGTAAACTAATTAATGTTTAGATAAATAAATAAAAGAATAAATTAATAAATAAATTTTCAAATAAATTTCTATAATTATATTAAGAAAATACAACATCATAAATAATTTAAATATTTTTAAAATGTATTGAATAAACATAATATCATATTGTATATTATTATTATTATTATTATTATTATTATTATTATTATATTTTAAAATATAATTTTATCTCGATAGACCTATATTTTGATTTACGGACCCTTTAATTTATCTAGTTTTAATAATTACACAAATTAATTGATAGGTATAAAAAAATAAAATATTTATTTACTTTTCATAAGTTTAGTCCTAACATTTACTAGAAAACTAAAAATAAGCGATACAATAATTAACTTACGTATTCTTAAGATTATATGATAATTTTTTCTCTTCATATCATTAAATTAGTTTAAAATTACAACTGAATATATTAACAATCTAATATTTTTTTATCAGATAAAAAACTATTTATATAATTATATAGAGTATCCTATAAATATCATTAAATATTAGTAAAACTAATATTTCTTGGAAATAAAAATGTTGTCTTCGTGTTTAAAATTTTACTAATTGATTTTCTAAAATTAAAATTAATAAAACAATATTATCTTCAAATTTAAGAGTTGCATATTAAAATAAACTTAGTTTTGAAACAATCTATTTTTTGTAGTATTAACTTATATACTCCATCATATGGTTCTAAATTAACTATACAATAAATATTTGTTATTTTAAATATATTTTTCTTGAATAATAAACATACATAGATTCATTTATGATTGTCTAATAAAATTTATTCGATTCAAACTATATAGTAGTAATCAAAACTTTATAAAATCTATAAAATTGCTAATCTAAATTGATTATCATACAAAATTTTTTGAATTTATTGTTTCAAATGGTTGATGATAATAAAACAACAAATAAAATATATTGTAGACATTAGTGAATTAATTTATTAGTTTTTGAAAGTTAATAATGTGTATCCCATATCATGAGTTTTAATTCATATTTTATATGATTTTAAAATATACTCTATATAATTTTAACATGAGTACTTTACTTTTTTATTATATTTGTAATAATATTTTAAGTTTATATCTATTATCTAATACACTCATGTATAACATAGGTCAATAAATTAGTTTATAAATAAAATAAAAATTGAAAGGTGGTACGCATAACTAGGGTTTTATTGACTTTTAAACATCTAGATTATTACATCAGAAGAATTAACGAGTGTTTTTACACATAAATAATGATGAAAACGTGTAATTTAATTACTATTTCTTCTATTAATAAAAAACATAGTTTTTCGAATCTATCTATTCTATTAAATGAGTAAATAAATTCCATTTGACATCTAATTATAATGTCAATTGGTGTAACCTAGATACGAAACGTGTAATAATCAACAATTTCTATGTTAAAATATAATTAATTAAATTAAATTAATTTGGAAAAAACGTCCGCCTATTATCCCATAATTCTGTTTTAAAATTGAGTCCACAACTTATTTTTTTTGTTAGCTTCTTATCCAAACTTTTTAAAAATGCTTAAAAAATAATTAAATTAATTTAGAAAAAAAGTTTGACTATGTACTGAAAATCTATAATTTTTTTTCTTTCTTTGTTATTATTTAATACTTAGCTATGCATTGTATCTTTAGGTACATGTTTTATATTTTTCAATAATATATTTAGCAATATAATATTTCTATTTTATTTATTGTTTCTATGATGATTTTTTAAATTTATACAAATTTAAGAAAACAAATTATTTAAATATCATGTATAGACATGTAATAAAAACAAGTTAAGGACCAAACTCATGAAAACTATCAAACCACAAGGACCATTTATGTAAATTACTCTAGTAATACCTAACGATGATCTATGTCTCCACTCTGAGAATGGTCAACAGTCAACACGGTCAACACAACAATTATCTACGACTTTTTTTTTCATTGAAGTATCACGAGAAGTTTTTAAAATGGCATCCATCCACATTTTATTCTATTTTTAATGGAGAGATCACTCATCCATACTTCAATTTTCAAACCATGTGATAATTATACATACCCATGCCGTATACGGTAGGGGTGTATACGGTTCGGTTAGTAGTTAACATGTTAACCGTATTTTCGGTTTCGGTTACCCGTTAGAAGTCTATTACCTGCGGTTCGGTTACCCGGTCTACGTGATGCATTACGATTTTATAGCGATGCATTGTGGTTCTCCAAGGTTCTTCGATGCATAGAGGTTCTCCATTGAACTCAATTTGTGCATTTTGGAGTGGTTTTCACAGAATTGAATGTTATTACCGGTACCCAACCATATATGTGTGTGTGTTCCGGACGGGAGAAGCCCGCCCGTTTAGACCGGAACTTCCGGGTAACATATATTGGTTTGATACAAAAACATAAACCATTGTTTTTTCGATTCAATGTTGTGTAGACCAAATGTTTTTAACTTGGTTTTCCATCGTCCATGGTTATCGGTTAAACTTTTATGGTTTGAATTATGTGTATCGGTTAAATTGATTAACCATAATTTTTTTTAAATTTTAATTTTCAAAATTTTGATGATAATTAACCTTCTTATTTTGTTGATTAATTATTTTTAACATTTGTTTGATCTGAAACGAGTGTTTTCGTCTGCATATACGTAAAATATTAATTACCTAATTTGTTTTTAGATAAAGTTAATTTTAAATGTATTTTATTCACATGGGTCTATCTTTTCTATTATAAACTATTAAAAGATTTTTACCTTATTTAATTTAAAGATACATAAACATCAAAATTCATGATGTATGTCTCTTCCTTTCTTGGGGATCGAACCACACCAATTGCAACAATCTTAAGGCCGTTACTTATTAGGCCCAAACCGAGAAGCGTTGCATTGGGCGGGTTCGACCAGAAATACTATGAAGAATTGCGGCCTAATCAAGAAGTTTCTCAACTTTCTTTCGTCTGCTTATATGAGAAAGGCCTAAACAGAGCCCCGGAAGAGGCATCTGTTCATCTAACTAGAAATTTAATAAGAGAAGAAAGAGCAAGTAAAATAGTACAGACAGGGGGAGAATGACAATCATTGGTGGACCTTCCCTTGAACGAGTCACGGAATTCTCAAGGACGATTTCACGGCTGCTCTCAATATCACTTAGTACTTCCATTCTTTTCTAGTCATCGTATCAAGCAAAAACGAGTTCTCTTAACTTAGATGGACGAATGGTATTGACGTTTTCATTCTGTACATGTTAGACCTTCCTCGTAAATTAAGTCTAACATAAGGCCATTTTTGGCTTTGCTCTAACCAAAGCTATTGCATTGTTTGCCCCAATGATGACCTTTCTTATCTCATCCGTATTTCAATCCCATTTTTCTCTATCTAAAGGTGAGGATGTATATGAAGAAACGGGTTGAAGAATTCAAGCGGCAAATAGTGAAATACGAAAGGGTTAATATTGAAAAACCCAATTAATTTTTCTCATTTTCTCAATTAGTCTCTAAACTTTTTTTTCCAATTGTTTAAATCCCTAAACTATGTTTGTCTTATTCAAAAGTATATATTTTTGATCTCCTACCGAATTAGTCTGTTTGATACAACTGATAAAACAAAATGTTAGTTACTTAATCGTTAAAATATCAAAAGATGGTGGGTTTTTACAATATTAATCAAGTGAAAAAACTAAAAAAAAAAAAAAAAAAAAAAAAAAAAAAACTTGTTTGGTAACCTGTTAAACAAGTCAATATACATTTTTTGAATAAAACAAAAATAGTTTAGACACTTAAACAATAAGAAAAAACGTTTAGGGACTTAATCACAAAAATGAAAAAAGTTAATGGGTTTTATCAATATTAACCCAATACGAAAAACCTATAAGTTATTCTGTAATCAAGCAATTCAGTTGTTTGTGGTTTGGTGTTTCGAATAACTCAACCAAACCGTTATCATCGGTGAAACAAAAATAAAATCTAGTCGTTTTATAAACGATTTATTTCGGTTATTTTATTTTTGGTCTTTTTTTTTGTTATAGTTTTGTATTTTTATCATATTCACCTTAAAAATTTACTTCTAGTTTGTTTTATATAAATAAAAGTTGTTTTAGTGCTAAAAGTTAGCATTTGATTGCAAGTGAGACTATTCCACCCAAAGTTCTAGAACACAAATTGAAGAATAAGTCATTGTCTTGTACCAATTGACTTGTTTTTTTTTTTTTTCTTGTCCATTAAGAAAAAGTTGTGGAATATTGACCATAAACATGTTTTATCAAGTCTATAAATACATATAACATGTTCATATCAAACATAAAGCAAAAGATAAGGTAACTATGGCTACTCGAAAAATCGCATTGCTCGTTTTGTTAACCGTCTTGAATCTTCTCTTCGACGATGGTGAGATGGCCTCTTTTGCACTGGCATCGAAACCACGTGTGTTGGCGTCATCATCAGTAGACGGGTTGCTTCAAGATCAGGGAGTTCGAGCAGCATACTGGCCTTCGTTCAATGACTATCCTGCTTCCTCCGTTAACACATCGTACTTCTCTCACATTTACTATGCGTTTGTATTGCCATCGCCTACAACGTATGCGCTTGATATCACGCCTTATGATGTAGGGAAGCTACTCGAGTTTACAAATGCAACGGTTACTTGGAATCCACCCGCTAAGACTGTTTTATCGATTGGTGGTGGTGGTGGTGGTGCATTGCCTGGTATTTTATCGCAAATGGCTAGTCAAGAGTATTCTCGAGCTAGTTTTATTAACTCTACTATCAAAGTAGCTCGAGATTACAAGTTTGATGGGATTGACCTCGATTGGGAATATCCATCAAACGAGTCTGATATGTCGAATTTAGGTTTGTTGTTTAAAGAATGGCGTGAGGCACTCGAATACGAGGCCAATGTCACCCAAAGGCCACGTCTTGTGTTGACTTCAGCAGTCTATTACGCCTCGAATGTTTCCTTTAATGGTGGACCGTTACCTCGATCATACCCAATCGAAGCAATCAATCGATATGTTGATTGGATAAGTCCAATGTGTTTTGATTATCATGGCTCTTGGGAAAACTTTACAGGATTGCATTCTGCATTATACGACCCAGACACAAATCTTAGTACAGATTTCGGTATTGGGTCATGGATTCTTGCAGGTGTGCCTCCGAAAAAGATCGTCATGGGCTTACCGGCTTACGGCCCAACGTGGTCATTACAAAACCCAAAAACCAACAACGTTGGAGCCCCGACCATCGGCACAGGCCCTGGAAGCGGCACGTTGGTTTACTCTCAAGTTATTGATTTCAATAGGGAGAACAACGCAACCGTGGTGTTTGACGACACAAGAGTTTCTTATTATTCGTATTCGGGAGATTCATGGGTCTCGTATGAAGATGTTAGATCAATTGAATCCAAGGTACAGTATGCACGAGTTCGAACCCTCGGTGGGTATTTCTTTTGGGCTTTAGGTCAAGATTTGGTTTGGACTCTTTCGAGTGCAGCTTCAGAAACATGGCTAGGTTGATGTCTATTATATTTTTTTTATATATGTATGTGAAATGAAAAGCTACTTGAACTTTGATTTTGCAAGAATTTATCTTTCAAAATTCTCATATCAAACTAGTTCTAAACCGGAACCAGGCCAATTATTACTAACGAGGTTCGGTTTGGTCCAATCTGGTTTAGGTATGTGAAATGGTCCAAAACCAGACACAACCGAACCGAAAAACACTAGAACTAAGAACAACATTGGAGGGTACAACCGTACAAGTACCAGTTCGGTCTTGGTTTTTCCTTTCTTTTAGAATTTAAAAAATGCAAAACCAGACCGAACTGAGAACCTAAAATTACTAAAAATCATAAGAGAACTGAACCAAACGGTCATTAGTTCTGGTTTAGTCCGGTCCAATTTGTTTTTGGTACGGTTCATCGGTTTTTCGATCAATCTAGTTTAGTTGAGAGCCAAATTAACAATCCCATTTGTAGGTGACCTGTATGTGTAAAGCAAACTACTAAACCTTTTAAATTACCAAAAGACTAAAGATGTAATTGACAGTTCTACACAAAAAAATAACTTGTGTAATTAGCAACAATGCACAACAATAAGAATAAAATCATCTTAACGAATATATCAAGTATACTTCATTTTTTTTTTAAAGGAGTACATAAGGTATCATTTTCCCTCTCTAAAACTCGGTCCCTAGCGATGGCGATGAGTCAAGTAAATCGTAATTTATACACACACGAAGCCGTTAAAGATCAAAACTGGTAGTCCGGTAGACACAGTTTACATAAAAGAATGATAAATGAAGCATAAGGGCTTACCGGATGTTGAAAAGTTGTCGACTTTTAGATGACGCTGTACCTTCCCGACACGGGTTCCAGTTGGATTTCCATTCTTTCAGGCGTTAGTGATTCCTTCTCCTCGTGATTCCCATTTCCGTTCAAGAGATCAGTGTCCTCGTCTTCGCTATTACCCAGAACCCAATTGCTTCTCATGACTGTTTCTCGCCTACGTTTTTGTTCAAAGTACTCGAGGTATAAGACGGCGAGAGCACCTAAGGATACCCAAATGATCAAAGCCCACATTAATCTGACTGTGCTTTGGTCATCATATCGTTCTCCTAAATGCTTCATCCCACTAATAAGAGCGGCAATGCTGACGAAAATCGCACATCTACCAACATAAGTGTGTACATATTCCCAAACGATCCGTTTGGAGGAGGGGATTTCGTTTGCAGGCTTTTTAGGCCTCAGGTACGCGTTAATCGGTTGTATGCAGCCCATAAGTATGGTCAAGACTCCGAATTTGACATGTAACGAGTCAAAATGGAACCCTCGAAGCTCGGCGACAGCAAAAAGGATTCCAAGAAAGGTGATCGCTAACCCCGAGTACTGCGCATAGACGTGAGTCTTGAACCATATGTCACCGCTCATATGTTTTGTATAACGAGCAGCTAAAATTCCGCCGGGAAGTAGTAAACCCCATGCTAAAAACATCATGAACCCGTGTACAGCCAACACAGGTCGTAAATCCTCCTCGGCCTCGGCTGAACCACTATTAAGCGATACACGGACTGGTTTATTGCTTTTTACCGAATGCATGTTGCTTTGGGTTAAATGGTCGGCGGACCATTTTGCGCCCATGGCCCAGATGACTTTGAGAGGAGTTGTGGGTTCAACGATGTTGTTACACTCTTGTCGCTCTTTCCGATTGCAGTCTGGATCCAACGGTCGAGTGAATTCGAGAGTGATGACTCCGTTTTCCGACTTGCATCGGACATATGTTAGATTTTCGTTTGTTGGGTGCAGACTTTGCGCATTCATTCCATCGATCCAATATGTGTTGACGCGTCCTGTGCCATTAGCATCAACCCATCCAACATACGCGAAACTATTCTCCATTTCCGACCCAAACCCAATGGCAAGATACCCACTTTTCTTCTCGCCACGAGCTGCAATAGATATCGACTTCTCATTCTTGGAGAGTGTCCAAAAGAAAGTAACCTGCTGATCATCCAAAAGAACGCTGTTTGTATACATATCACTCAAACCCCCGTCAACGACTTGAACTTTCCAACCCATTTTTTGTGTGAAAACCGACTGATAATACACTTCATCAGGCGTATTTCGGTCTGGTGCCCATTTTAACTCTTTCGGACTAGACTGCACCCCTTCAGCTTCTGGTCCACCTGCATAAACTATCTCCGAGATATTTCTCAGCGTTGCATTGCCACCGAGCGGATCAGACGTGACATAAAACGCAACGTCATGACCCGCTTGTATAGAAAACATCACCGGAACGCCTCTTTCGACTCTCAAGAGTGGAGATTCTTTCTTGTTAATATACAAAACCTTCGAAGGATTTGGAGGATTCGGGTAATGCAAAGCCGGACCTGAAGTAACAACAAGCGGTTCTTTCTTATCTGCAACGACGACTTCTTGATCCTCCTTATCATCAGCATCAAGTGGCCCGAGACAATCGTTAACCCTTTCTGAAACATTAACATGCACATGTCCAAAAGTCTTCCCATGATTTTGCGGAAGGTAATACGGTTGAATTGAATCAGGCGGCTTGATCAAACCTAAAGCCCAAATACAAGTCCTTTTCGCCATAACATCGATGTCCCAATCATACTTCTTGTCTACAGACTTTAACGGTCTCTGATACCGAATAAACGACACGCCATCTTTCCTATGTCCGTAAACTAACTTTGTATTGTTAACCAAATCAACAGACTCCGAAGCATTATACATAATATCAGGACACACACCCTCAACTCGACCATCTTCGTTCTTTATACATTCACTATACTTAGTAATATAATAATCATCCGCAAACGGCACTCCCTCTTCGGTAAAACCTGTCACCGCAACATCAGCATTAAGCATATGATCATGCTCCCTATTCGGTTCCGTCCATCCAAATGCCATATAATTCTGAATCCCGATCGCACCCTCTAAACCGATATCGATCACATTGTCATCCTCCCTTACAGTCCACCTTAATCGATAAATATCTGATAACACCTTACAATTTTCGAACATTGTTGGCTCTCCATTTCTATCATTCTCAGCACTAGAATTCGACGATAATTCTTCCGAATTAGGCAACAAAACATGCCCGAAATCGGATGCCGTTGAAGTATCCCAAACCGAAACAACCCTAATTTGATCCCAACTAACATTTTTCATCAAATTAACAGTAAAACTATCGTTTTTGTAAACTGTGGAGTTCAATTGATCATCAGAAATAACAAATCCAGATGTTAAATTCTCATAATCATCGCCAATTGAACCCCACCAATGAACATGATTACTACCAGGAAGCATATCAAATTCGCTAACCCTAAAAGAACAATCATTGATTATACTAAAAGATCCTCTTAACTGATGCTGAATCATAACAAACTGGGAAGTAAAATTAACTAAAGAAGTGTTGGATTGTGGGCAATTTTGAGCAGAAATTGGATCAGATTTGGTGAGTATTAAAAGAAAGTATGAAAATGAGATTAGTAAAATAGATTGTGAAATTGCCATTGAAGTGATGGAAAAATGTGAGATCTGATTCCAGTATTGTGCAATTGATATGGTTGTTGAAGACTGTCGATAAAGACGGCGACTAACCTGGTCTTGATCGCCGGAGAACGGTGGCTGAGGGAGTCGGCGGCCGTCTAGAAAAATGGAAAAGTTAAAAATTGGGATGAAGACTTTTCTAGTTTCCTCTTGTTTGCTTCAGGTCAATTTGTTTACATTTAGCCCCTCGAAATAATTATACTGGGCAAGTTGAGTCCTTTAAATATGAAGATAGACATTATGATCTCTTTAAAGTTTAGGGTGTGTTTGATAATCGAAAATTTCTAAAATTTTCATCGCACTTTTCAAAAGAAAATGAAATAAAGTATCACTTTTCATACTCTCTCTTACCTACCATATATATATATATATATATATATATATATATATATATATATATATATATATATATATATATATATATATATATATATATATATATATATATATATATATATATATATATATATATATATATTTGTAATCACCTATTTTATTTTTCTTATTTTATAATCATCTATCTTATTAACTAAAATTTCATCATCTAAACAAGTTTTCACTTTTCTTAGAAACTCTTGTTTTTATCCGAAAACTATATATAGGGTGGAGTTCATTTTCATTGAAAACTGAAATTGAAAAATTTTGGAAGTAAACATTTTCATCGAAAATTAAAATTGAAAAATTACTATTTTTCGTTAATTAAACACAACCTTAAAATTTAAAGTAATAAACATTAATAGTTTATGTCATTAAATCAATTTTGGTTTATTAAGGGTTAATATTGAAACAATAATTTATCGTTTTCAAAATTATCTATAAGTATACTACAATTCTATGAAAACAAAGTTAGTTTGTTACCTGAAAATCCGAAATAGAAGCCTACCCTAGCTACGTTACGTTTAAAATATAGGATCCATACAAATTCCGTCGTTACTTACTTTTAACATGGGTAGAAAGTGTCATACTTCATTTTTGAAAGACACATTTACACATAAGCTAATAGTTGGAGGGCAAAAAACAGGCTTTTCCATTCTTTAAGTTTCCTTAAGATCTTAAACAAAAAAACATGCATATTGTTGAGATCCAAGTTGACTAGTCAAACAAAGACTTTTCTTATACTCCCCCATATATTTGCTGTTGGTTGCTTAAGGACTATATTAAAGAAAAGGTCAACTTTTCGACTAGGGTTCGAGTTTAGATGATCACTTTATCGATGATATCTCGGTTGAGGAACATTCAAATCGAAACCGTTAAGTATTAAAAGTGATAATTGAGTACTTTTTATCGATGATAATTGTATTGATTCAAGGATTAGAGTTATTTGAGAAGTTCATCCAATAGATCGATGTCGATTTATAAAAATCAGCTCGATAGAAATGAGCAGTTTCCACTCGGATCATTCATTCATTCTTAAGTCACGAAATAATATGATAACTTTGAAATGTTTTGTTTGAAAAATAAAATACTTTATTTGGGTATGCAAGCTATTATCAACCTGTGCGGTACCATAGAATCGTCATTGTGGCGCCAATGGCACGACAAGTTTTGATTTTATATATATATATAGGGGTGGGTTCAATGGAAAACCACTATGCATGTGAAAACTATGGAAACCTACGCATACCGTCCGATTTGGTGCATTTCATGAAAAACGTGGTGGCATGATCGTAAATAAGGTGATGCATCACGCAGAATTTTGATGCATCACGCGGGAAATTTGATGCATCACACGAGATTTTGATGCATCAAGCGGGGAATTTGATGCATTTGTGGTGGTGCAGTGCAGTTTTCACAAGTTTTTCAGGTGCATTGTGGTTTTCCATTGAATCCCCCCTCTATATATATATATATATATATATATATATATATATATATATATATATATATATATATATATATATATATATATATATATATATATATATATATATAGGGGTGGGTTCAATGGAGAACCTTATGCATCGAAGAACCTTGGAGAACCACAATGCATTGCTAGAAAAACTAAAATGCATCACGTAGAAATTGATGCATCACGCGGGAATTTGATGCATCATGTGGAAATAATGTAGAAATCGATGCATCACGCGAGAATTTGATGCATCACGTGGAAATAATGATGCATTACGGGGGCATTGTGATGCATTTGTGGTGGTGCATGAAGGTTCTTCATATATATATATATATATATATATATATATATATATATATATATATATATATATATATATATATATATATATATATATATATATATATATATATATATATATATATATATATATATATAGATTCAAGATCAATGGGGTACCATGTTAGACTGGGGTACCGGGGAACCATTTATAGCCAATCATTTGTCATTAAAATTATTAAAATATAATATAAATTTTTCTTAAAAATATTTCCCACATTTATGTTGGGGGTAAAAATGGTATTAAAAAATTTAAATTAGATCAAAGATTCTGTGTATCCCATAAAAATCTCTGTGTATCCCATGAAAATCTCCATTTCAGTTAATATCATTCCTTACACCTATACTGAACATGTGCAATGATGACACTCTATAAACCACGATTGAACATGTTCAATACCGTCAATATTGGTTTATTACCAAAACGGTTAACAGCGACTAAAAACACAATAAACCCCGATTGCACATGTTCAATAACGTGTAAATGAAATTGAACCTTCACGAACGGTTTGAAGAAAATAATAAATACATTTATTTGACACATCTGATTGAACATGTTCACTAAAACCCATTATCGAATCCGATTGAACATGTTCAATAAAACCCATTGTCGAATCCGATTGAACATGTTCAATAAAACCCATTGTCGAATCCCATTGAACATGTTCATTAAAAGCCATTTTGAAATTTATTATGGATTTGTTATAGAAGTAAATCCCTAAAATTATGGTATCCATTAATTTATTAGTTGTTATCTATTATTTAAAATAAACATTTGACTATATTACCCTTTTAAAGTTATAACCAAACATGAGTGGACTCTGGTTCCCCAGTCTAATATGGTACCCCATTGATCCTGACCTTATATATATATATATATATATATATATATATATATATATATATATATATATATATATATATATATATATATATATATATATATATAGACACACACACACATCAGTTAAAACTAAATAGACACTCAACTAAACTCTCAATATGTGTAGCCTTCTTTAACACGTGTAATCTGTAATTTTTATGTTGAAATTAAATATTTAAATTATTTTAGAGAATCAGTATTCTATTTTATAGTGATTTTGTTACACGGTTATCAAGAATCCCTTTTCAAAGAGTTATATTAATAATGCGTATTGTTTTCTAAATTTATAGTGATTTTGTTGACTCCGTCATATCTGTTACAAAATAGAGTCAGTCATATCTATTATTATTCTATTTTGTTCATCTCATGTGGTTAAAATCCACATCGCTTTTTATATTTTGTTCATCTCATTGGTTTGACTTTTTATATGTTTATATATCTAAGTTAATAAAATCAGTCGGTGTAATTACTGATAACAAAAAAGACCGAAACCGATGGGCAAAACCGAAAACCGATTAAAATGGGACGGGTTTTCTCAGAACCCGATTATTTAAAACGAGGATGAGCTTTATGATACCCACCCCGATAACTTGGTTAACCGCCTGATAAAAACACAGATTAAATACCCGATTATGTTTTACATAATAATAGGTACTAGTTTATTACCCGTGTATTACATGTGATACTTAAATTCTTAAGTTTAAACTTCGGTAGTTGAGAATGAAAAAATTCATTAAGAAGCTAAAAGTAGGATAACACGGTTGGATAAGTGACCAAGTAGATTGAAAGATAAGAATAAATATTTATGAGTTTTCAAAACAAAAACCTTAATTAGAAGATTTTTTTATAAATAAATTACTTTAATTTTATTATTTTATTGATGAAATATTATAGGATACAAATGTCATATCCTCGTTAATCCAAATGACAGTCTATTTAATCGCTAAGTGACATGTAGTTACTCTTTTAACAAAATAGATAGATTAACTCATGTGTTACATAGTTACTTTTAGCAACTTATTTTTATAAAATAATATACATCTAAAGTTATATATATTAATTTTTTGTAAAGTAATAAATATGTTTAAAAAGTATTGATTGCAAATTCGGTCTTGCTTATTGAGATAATGGGATTCACTCCTAAATTTTTATAGTTAATTTAAAATTAAATGTTAATTTAGGAATACTAAATGACAAATGTCAGATGTAGAACATGTCATTTGGCATCATAAGAGGATGACAAGTGGCAAAATATTTACTCATTTAATAATATTTATAGATTACCCGCGTATTACACGGATATTTTTAATATATGTAAAATATACTAAACTAAAAGGTAAAAATATAAATATTTTTTAACAAAAATATGTAAAATGATATTATTATTTATTATGACCTATTAATTTTGTATAATTTACACACACACATGAATAGTAATTATTTCTTTAAATATTTTAAACTTTTATTATATTATATTATGTAACATTCCGGATTTGAGCCTGCTACATGGATTTAATTTATTGGCTCATTAATTTAATATTATTGCGTTATTTCAATTGAATCCCGTTTCGTGGATTAAACGTGTCGAGACCGAGTGATACGTGTTTTCGAGTTAATAATTAGTGGATTATTATTATTATTGAAATCGTGGATTTAATTGGGTCAATATGATATTAATTGTGAAAAAGGTGGTATCCGGTTCGGATTTATCGGGTCGGGGACTTGCCTAAAATGGAAAGAAATATATACGTGCCCTTTGTGAACGTTTCTTCCTTTCTTTCCTTTTCCAAATCCAGAAATTAAGTGAGTGTGTGTGAGAAGTGTCCAGAGATAGCAAGAGATCATCAAGAAATCAAGTTGATTGCTGGAATTTTTGTGTTCTTCCTTCCCCTTTTTGAGTTCTTGAAGTGTGAAGGTAAGAATTTATGGAATTTGGTTGCTAAAATCGTATGTATGATGTGTTAAATTTGAGAGTTTGGTTTCTGGAAGTTGTGGGTCTGATATGTATATGGGTTGTATGTATTTTGGGGGCTGATATTGAGTTTGGGAGGTTAAACCTCTGGTTTCTGCCATTTTTCGCTAACTGCACAGGTCTGTTCCAGCGCGAGCGCGATGGCCGCGCGATCGCGGCGTGACTGCGTTGCCCGGGCGCGATGCGACGGTTGGCAATGGGGGGTTTTAGGCGTCGGTCGTTTGTTTGGGGTGGTGTCGTGGGTCGTGTTTGCTTATAATAATTGTGTTCGGGTTTATGTGACCTATCGGTCGAATTTGTATTAATCTGTTGGGATCCGTGATAATTACAGGTTCGAGGCGACCGCGTTCTGAGCAGTGTTAGAGTTCCGGGTCGCAGTTGAAAATGGGTATTGGTGAGTACTCGAGTTCTTTCCAAAACGCGTGTATACTTTTATGAGTCAATTATGTGTTGTGATATGTGTATATGAGACAGAGATACAGCGCAAGTATGATTCTATCTACCATATACGTGCTATATGTGTTTAAGTGCAGGTGTTCGCGATATGTGATCGCGCAGGCTGACTGTCCCTAACCAGTCATGAAGTTTGAGACTGTATATATACAGCAGTGTTTATCGCCAGGTCGCTCCTGTGCCTATTGTGAGCTAACCGCTGCTGTGTGCGGCCTGTTAGCTGGGGAACGTCGTCCCCTTTGAGCAGAGATATGTGTCGTGCATTGAGCCTGTGTATATGTGTTGAGATATTACTGTGTTGTGTATGTTATGTGTTATGTTGCAGAGTCTAACCCTCGCATACTCACGAGCTTCCCAGCTTATGTTTTCAAGTCTTCCGTGTCTCAGGCAGTCATACTGTGGGATCTCAGCAGCAGCCACCGAAGTAGGGACCGAGGCAGATCAGAGTTTGTGTGGGTCCTTGTTATCTTCTGATATTAGATGTTGAGGACTGTTATCTGTATTTTGTATCTGATCTTCGTATAGCTATCAGTTGTGATGTATGATAGTCAGTGATCAGTATGCGACATGTTATAACGACTTTGTATTAAAGTTTTAATTAATAGTGATTTTCAGTTAATCCTATGACATGTGCACTATGAGATGCTTGCGTTGTTGCCACTTATGATTGTATATTAAGGTGGCATTTGTGCGAAAAATGTGGGTGTTACATATTATAATTAATAAGTTGTTAGAGTATTAGATTTTGTTTGATTTGATTTGATTTGAATTTAAAAGTAGATTATATTAGATATGGATAGATATACTTTAAATTTATTTAATATTTTTTAAAAGTATAAATGTCACATGTCGCTTTATGGTGATGACACGTGGCTTCATGAGAGTTGAGCATATTTACCCTTTTATTAGTATAAATAGATTTTATTTATATTTTAGATTATATATGTATCTTATTCTTGTATTTATATCATATAATAATAAGTATTTTAATTGTTTGTACAAATATGTATAATTGTTGGTCAAATTTTTAGTTACTTTATTTATAATTCTATTTATTTTTGTACCCGTTTATGATTTGAAGGTATAATAGTTAAATTTAAACATGACTTGACCATGAAAGATAAAAAAAAATTAAAGATATTTAAAGAGTTTAGAAATTATTTTAAATTCCAACATGATTTAAAAAGGATAATAAAAACACACACATGAATGTAATCACATGTTTAATTTGGTCTTATCCCTAATCTAATTATTGCGAACGGGTCGATAACCAAAAGTAAAAAATGTAACATAATTTTGAAATTTTTTTGATAAAAACAATTTATTATATGCATCAAAAATTCTAAAATTTTATTTTATAAAAAAAATTATGTTGTAACTTACTTTTTACTACAGGTCATTTTTACCGTACTGCCAATTTGATCCGTTGGGTCGAAATTGTCACTGAACATTACAATAACTTACCTTTTTAATACTTGTCATTTTTACCATACTGCCAATTTGATCCGCTGGGTCGAAATTGTCACTCTTACCTAAATTATTGCAATGTTCAGTTCTATTGGAACTATTAATCAAGAAGAAACACATATCAAAAGAATTAATTTTTAATATATATTAAGGATTAAATAAATATAATATCCTTATTAATAAACAATTAATGGTAGTGGTAATTATTTTTTAAGTATATGAGTTCCATTATTTTAATTTTAATTTTTAATTTTTAATTTTTAATTTTTGATTTTTGATTTTTGGTTTTTGGTTTTTATTTAAATTTAAATATTTTGATTTTTGGTTTTCAGTTTATAATTTAACATAAAATTTTAATTGAACACATAATAATATATTTATCAACAAAACATTATGAAGAAACATGTTATTGAACATTCATATTATAAATAAATAAATGATCGACAATCTTTCATGTTGATTCATATTAAAAAATAATTATTTTAACAATATATTCAGTAATTTAAATTGGTAGATGTTTTAATGCTCAACAAAAACCAAAATGACACCCTATTGGTGGAGAGGAGTTAACTTTATTTTCATTGCATTAACCCACGCTCCAAGTTTTGTTTGTGTGTGTGTGTGTGTGTATATATATATATATATATATATATATATATATATATATATATATATATATAGAATCAGGTTCATCAGCGTACCTATGAGATTCCAGCGTACCCTAATGTGAATGATCATTCACATATATTTTTTTTGAATAAACATGTATAAGACAACATTATAAGACTTTTTTTCAAAAGGAGCAACATCATAAATCTTGTGAATGATAAAAAAAGATCATGTGAATGGTCATTCACACCATTCACATTGTGTGAAATGACCATTCACATGGATGACCATTCACATAAATATGCATTGAGCATTCACATAAATTTTAAGGACACAGAAAGTGTGAATGTGTGTGAAATTCATATATCATGTGTATAACATTAATTTAAACATGGTTATGTGAAAAAAAATTTAAAAAAAGTTTTTTAAGGTTGGTACCTTCGGGTACACTTGATTTCGAGAGATACTTTTTTGAACCTCTCTATATAGAAATCAAGTGTACCCGAAGGTACCAACCTTAAAAAACTTTTTTTTAAAATTTTTGAGTAAATTACATAAATGATCCCTGTGGTTTGTATAAAACTTTGGATACGGTCCCTGTGGTTTCAATTTTGCATAAACGGTCCTTATATTCACTGTTTACTTGCAAAAATGGTCCCTCTGCCGTTAACTTTAACAATCAAATAGTTAAATATTTTATAATGACCATTTTACCCTTTTCTTTGATAACATTTTGGTCCCTCAAGTTTGTAGTTCATTTTAGTTTTGGTCCCTCAAGTAAATTTTTTTATTTAACTTATTTTTTATCATTATTATTATTATTATTATTATTATTTATTATTATTAATTTAATTTTTTGCATATTAATTTATTGTTTATTAAGTTTCCTATATTTTAATATATTTTTTAATTTAAATTACAAACTTATTTATTTATTTTATTATAAACAATAGTAACAAATTAGAATCCATTTCGTTTTTTTAGCTTTTTCGATGAAAAAAAATACAAAAATTTTATTTTGTAGTTTTCCAAACCAAAGATATTTTGAACCTTAAGCTTTTATTTGTTTTTACAAACAAAAAAAAGTTACTAACCATTCATGTTTTAAGTTTTTCATTTTTTAAACGTAAAAAACAACGAAAACCAATCTGTTTTTTATTTTTTTATGCACCAAAAGATTCAACCCATTCCTGTTTCTTGTTTTGGAAATCGAAATAAATTTCTGTTATTAGTTTTTGCAAACGAAAAAACTACGAATATTTCTGATTTTCAATATTTCCAAACAAAAAAAATTATTTTATTTTTCTAGTTTTTCGAACAAAACCATTACCTTTTATTTTTTTCTCCGAACGAAAAACTACGAACCATTACGTTTTAAAGTTTTTTTTCAAAAAATGAAATAGTGTGTGCCTTTTTGTTCGGAAAAAACAAAAAAAGATGGAATAATTTGTAGTTTTTTACGATCGGAAAAACTTAAAAACGTAAGGATTAGTATAACATAAAAATCGAACAAAAAAATAGACTATTTCATTTTTAGAAAAAGTGTATTTTGTATGTTTGGAAAAAGCTAAAAAATCAAAAAGGGTCTAATTTTTTGTTAGATTTTTATGTTATTCTAATCATTATGTTTTTAACTTTTTTCCAATCGTAAAAAACTACAAACCTGTTAGGCACAAAAAGGCCTCAGTCAAACCTGTTCTACATCTGAAGGGGAGATTTATAATCAAACCTGTTGATGCATTTGAAGGTTGAACTTAAGGCCTGTTATATGCCTTATTAAAGCCTAAAGATGATTTGCAATATTAGTCTAAAGCTGTTCTATGTGTTGCATGTGTTGCAACTAAGACAGCTTGTGAAGACAAGTCTGCTTTTCAGAAAAGTGCAGAAAAGGTTATGTTGTCTTTTCAACAAGACTTCTCCTTTTCATTCCGTCCAATGAAGATGTTTCTCTTAGATCCTCTGAGTGAGTATAAAAGGAAGCTTCTAAGGACAGAAAGATGTGTGAAGAAAGCTAAGTGCTGAAACCAAGAGTGAACGTGCAAGTGTGTTTTTCATGCATGCAAGCCTGTTGTGTAATTCAGTATCTGTGTGTCTAAGCTGTTTTACATAAGCTGTTCCCTTAAGTCTTGTAAACACAGTGAGTGCTTCTTAGTGAGTGTATTCATTGTATACTAGTTTGAGTTTGTCTTAGACTAGTGAACATACTGTTGTATCTGTCATCTCAGCTTGAACTATTCCGCATTCAAGCTTGTTTGTAATTAACAAATTGTTGATAATACATACAAACATTGAGAAAATAGTGTGTAGTTTTTAAATTGCTGTATTCACCCCCCCTCTACAGCTTAAAGCTATATACTTTGGGAACCTCTCGGGACCTACAACTGGTATCAGAGCCGTTTAGAGTGTGTGTCATTCTAGATCTCTCATTCTCCCAAGTTTCCATGGACAACAGTGCTGCAAATTCTTCTTACTATGACAATGGCTCTATGGGCAAACCTCCAAAATTTAATCATCAAAACTTATCTGGTTGGAAGTGCAGAATGATGCTCTATTTAGAGAATCTGAATGTACAACTACCAGAGATAGTGATGGAGGGTCCCTATGTGCCAACCTCTGTTACTACCATAACTCTAGCGGTTGAAGGAGCTGCTCCTGAAATCAGGACCTTTGAGAAAGCTAAAGCTCAATGGTTTGATGAAGACAAGAGACTGGTGGCTCTGGATGCAAAGGCCAGGAACAACCTGGTCATTTCTCTTCCTGATGATGTGTTCAAACAGGTTGAGAAAATGAAGACAGCAAAAGAGATGTGGGATACTTTGTGTACCGTCTATGATGGACCCACAATCACACTGGACAACAGGATCAACAATCTTGTTAGACAGTATGAACTCTTCTTTGCTAAACCAAAGGAGACTCTCACTGAAACCTACACCAGGTTTACTGCTCTAGTGAATGATCTCAAAGCTGTTGGGATCACTAAGGACAGTCTTACCCTGGTGAATAAATTTCTGGACATTCTACCTGAAGAGTGGAACTACTTCTCAACAATTCTAAGGAACTCAGGTACTATCAGAAGTATGGATCTAGTCAATCTGTATGGATCCTTACTGAATGATGAACAATCAAGGCAACAAAAGAGAAATGCCTTGGAAATGTCCAAAAGAGGTGCAGCCTTTGTGCCTAATGTGAGACAGCCTGTAAATCAGGTGAGTGATGTGTTCACTCAACCTGATCAACAGGATGATGACAAGGAGGAAGTGTCAGATGAAGAAGATACTGCAGATCTTGCTGAACAAGATGATGAGCAAATGATAGCTATGCTTGTCAAAAGGTTCAACAAGAAAAGGTTTGGAAGAAACATGCTACAAGGAAGTTCAGGTGCTGGCAAAAAGAAGGCATTTGATAAATCCAAGGCTGAGTGCTTCAAATGTGGCAAAACTGGCCATATAGCTGCTGACTGTGTGTCAAAAGCTGTTGGTCAGTCATCCAAACCATACAAGACAAACAAGGATGATGGTTATAGGGTTAAGTACCTTATGGCCATGGCTAAGCTGAGGAAGTTGGAAAACTCAGTGGGTTCCAACCGCCAAAAGGGACTCATGGCAGAGACTTGTGATTGGGAGGAATCTGATTCATCATCTGATGAAGAAGATAATCAATGTCTGATGGCCAACACTGATGTCCCATCAACAAGCAGCTTCAAACAAGATATGGCTGAAGCTGAAGCTTTCAGCAGCTTAGAGAACTGGAATCCTACTATGATGTATAAGGTACAAAATTTTATGGCTTACAGTTCTGAAGAAAAAGTTAAAATGTTTGAATATATGCTTGTTGATCTAAAAGCTGCTGTTGAGAAGCATGATGCTTTACTATCTGAAATCTCTAAGCTTAAAACTGATCTTAAAACTAAATCTAGTAAACTGGACAGTGTCCATAAGTTGGAAACTGAGCTTGATGAATTAAAACACATCAACTCTATTTTACTGGAAGAAAAGAGAGAAACAGATATAAAGCATGCTAAGCTTCAAAAGATAGTTGACTCTTGGTGCCAATCTGCACAAAAAGTCAGCCATTGTATAAGTCAACAGATTCCTGCACAAATCCAAGCCTATCTTGGAGGGGATCTTGACACAGCAGCTTCCATGTTGAGATCAATAATCTGAAAGAAGATTTATCCACTCTTGGTGAACTTCCAAACACATTCATTCAAAATGTGAATGGTAAACTAATCTCAACAAATAGGTTTGTCAGGCCTCAAAACACTGACAGCTTGTGTGAACTTAGCTCAAAAGCTGATGTTGAAATTTGTTCTCCATCAAGTCAGCCTACTAAGTGCTCTGCTGGTTCACACAAGCAAAAGAAAGGAAAACATGTCCAAACTGAAGTTGTGGATACTAAACCTGTTGACAAAACAGGTTCTGAGTCCAAAGCTGATGGTAAAAAGCATGTTAATCCTTTTGATGCTAAACACTTTGAAAACAAGTTTTCAAAAGGTAAGCAGCTTGTTTTCAACAAGGGTAAGTCTCATGTTGAAAACAAAACTGCTGTGATTTCAAATAAGTTTTCAAATCATAGTGGCAAACTGGTTTTAAATAAGAACAAGCTTTTCAAAACCAGACAAAGTGAGTATGCTGATAGGCAGCATAAATCACATTCCAGTGGGGGCAAAGGCAAAGCCATTGCTCAAACTGAGACAATTGGGAGTAAGTTTCCCAAACCCGTGGAAGCTCAAAAGTCAATCAAGCTTCCTGTCTTTGACATCTGTCCTCCTAAAAAGAGGAAAGAAGAGACAGCCAAAGCTGTGGCTATTGAACTCTCCACCCAAGCTGTTGATTCATCAAAAAGTAATAAAATTGCTAAACCTGCTGATAGAATCAACAAAAATAGCTCAGAATGTGTTTCTGAAAGATCTTCTTCCAAAAATCCTAAAAAGAGAAAATGTTACAAATGTGGGAAGAAGACACATCTGGCCAAGGATTGTCCTGAATCTGAGGACATGAGGCCTGTTGACTCTGTTGTTTCCATCACAGCTGTCGCAAGCAGTGTTGGAAATGTCACAGTCACTGAAAGTGGTATTCAAGCTGATACCATTCAAATAGGGAATATTAGTGTGGATATTTCAAGTCCATCAACAAATGTTGATGAAGTAGGAGAACTCATCTCTGTGATGAGTTCCCCTAAAAATGACTAATAATTCTCTTATCACTCTGCAGGAAAAACAACCTTCCCAGGTTTGGTACTTGGACAGTGGCTGCTCAGGGCACATGACAGGTTGTAAAGAATTTCTGAGTGAACTCAGGCCTGAAAAAGGGCCAAAAGTCACCTTTGGTGACAATGTACAGGGATCCACTGAGGGATATGGAACTCTTAAAGCTGGTGCTGCAGTGTTCAAAAGAGTAGCCTATGTGATTGGGCTAAAACATAACCTTGTCAGCATAAGCCAACTGTGTGATGCTGGCTACAAGGTTAACTTTGATGAGCACCTGGGTTACATATTGGATCCCCAAGGCAAAGTTGTGCTATGTGCTCAACGAAAGAAAGGTGTATATGTTGTGGATATGCATTCTGCTGACCCCACAACTGAAACCTGTTTTCTCACAAGAACAAATGCTGATCTAAACTGGCTATGGCACAGAAGACTGTCACATCTGAACTTCAAGAACATCAACAAACTCTGTAAGAAAGAGTTGGTGACAGGTTTGCCTTCTATGACTTTTGCTAAGGATAGATTATGCACAGCTTGTGAGAAAGGCAAGCAAAGAAAAACATCTTTTAAATCCAAATATAATTTCTCTATTGATACTCCACTCTTCTTAATCCACATGGACTTGTTTGGACCTGTTAATGTCCCAAGTCTAGGAGGAAGAAGATACACTCTAGTAATGGTTGATGAGTTCTCCAGGTACACATGGGTGATCTTCCTGAAGAGCAAAGGAGAGGCTTCTAGAGAGATTATTGGATTTGTCAAAAAGATGGAAATGCTGAACTCTGCCCAAGTAAAGCAGCTTAGAAGTGATCATGGTACTGAGTTCAGAAACAGTACTCTTGAAGACTTCTGTGAAGAGAAAGGAATCACTCAAAACTTTTCAGCTGTAAGAACTCCTCAACAAAATGGAGTTGCTGAAAGGAGAAACCGAACTCTCATTGAAGCTGCCAGAACCATGCTGTGTGCATCAGGTTTACCTTCATCATTTTGGGCTGAAGCTGTTAACACTGCCTGTTTCACCCAAAACAGATCCTTAGTGGTGAAAAGGTTCAACAAGACTCCCTATGAGCTGCTCAAAGGGAGGAAGCCAAATGTCAGTTACTTCCATGTGTTTGGGTGTCCCTGCTTCATTCTGAATCAGAGGGACCAACTGACAAAGTTTGAACCTAAAGCTGATGAAGGTGTGTTTGTTGGCTACTCTGCTATCTCCAAAGCCTACAGAGTATACAACAACAAAAGAAAGGTGATAGATGAATCTATCAATGTCACCTTTGAAGAGTTCAAGAATGCTTCCACCAAAGCTGTTTCTGAATTAGTTTCAGGAGAACTTAACTTTGATGATCTGATGCATTCAAACAATGAAGAGGACTCAAAAGCTTCCACTACACCAAGTGTGGAACCTGTTAATCATGATGGACATGATGATGATTATGTCAATACACCCTGTGTGAATAAATGTACTGACTTAATTACAACTGCATGTCCAGAACCTATCAATGCTGATTTTCCCAGTTCCTCTGCTGATATGTTCAACAGTGGTCAGACATGTTCAACAAGTGAACAGGCTCAAGACAATAGTGTGTCTGAAAATCTTGAGAACTGTTCAACAGGACCTACTGAAGATGTTAACAACTCAGGAGAATCATCATTGAAAAATGATCCTAAGTGGATCAGATGTCACCCAAATGATCAAATAATTGGTGACATCAACAAAGGGATACAAACTCGGTGGGACAGCTTAGGGAACTTTTGTATGTTCACTAGCTTTGTTTCACTGATGGAGCCAAAGAAGGTGGATGAAGCATTAAAAGATGCCAATTGGATCACTGCCATGCAGGAAGAGCTCAATCAGTTTGAGAGAAACAAGGTATGGAAGCTGGTCCCTGCTCCTAAAGGTAAAACTATAATTGGCACAAAATGGGTTTTCAGGAACAAGATGGATGAGCAAGGTCATGTCATTAGAAATAAGGCAAGACTGGTTGCTCAGGTCTACAGACAGGAGGAAGGAATTGACTATGATGAAACATTTGCTCCTGTGGCCAGGCTAGAAGCAATTCGTTTGTATCTAGCATACGCTGCTCATAAGAGCATTAAGGTATTTCAAATGAATGTGAAGAGTGCATTTTTGAATGGGAAGCTGCAAGAAGAAGTCTATGTCAAGCAGCCTCCAGGTTTTGAAAATGAACAACACCCAGGATTTGTCTATAAGTTGGACAAAGCTCTCTATGGTCTCAAACAAGCCCCTAGAGCCTGGTATGACACTCTTACTGATTTCCTTATGAGCAATGGGTACTCCAGAGGTAAAGTGGATACCACACTGTTTATAAAGAAGGTGAAGTCTGACATTATGCTTGTTCAAATTTATGTGGATGACATAATATTTGGTTCTACTAATGAGCAGCTATGCAAGAATTTTTCATTACTCATGAAATCCAAGTATGAAATGAGTATGATGGGAGAACTAACTTTCTTTTTAGGATTACAGGTTAAACAAACCTCAACTGGAATTTTTATAAATCAAAGAAAGTACACTTTAGATCTGTTGAAAAAGTTCAAATTTGATCAAAGTTCTCCTATTAAAACCCCAATGGCAACCAATGTAAAATTGGATGCTGATGCCAGTGGCAAAGCTGTTTCAGTAACAGCTTACAGAGGCATGATTGGGAGCTTGCTATACTTAACTGCTAGTAGACCTGATATTATGTTTGCCACCTGTCTGTGTGCTAGGTTCCAAGCTGATCCAAAGGACTCTCATCTAGCTGTTGTTAAAAGAATCTTCAGATACCTGAAGGGTACACCAGGTTTGGGTCTTTGGTATCCCAAAGACTCAAGCCTTGAACTAACAGGCTATTCAGATTCTGATTTTGCAGGCTGCATGTTAGATAGGAAAAGCACAACAGGTGGATGTCAACTTCTTGGTGGAAAGTTAATCAGTTGGAGTAGCAAGAAGCAGAACTCAGTATCCACTTCTACTGCTGAAGCTGAGTACATTGCTGCTGGAAGCTGCTGTGGGCAGATTCTGTGGATGCAGCATCAGCTTGAAGACTATGGCCTTGTGTATAGGAAAACTCCTATTCTGTGTGATAACACAAGTGCCATAGCCATCTCCAACAATCCAGTATTTCATTCAAGAACAAAGCATATTGAAGTCAGACATCACTTCATCAGGGATCACATTCAGAAAGGTAATGTGGAGGTAAGTTTTATTTCCACAATTGAACAGCTTGCAGACATTTTCACCAAACCTCTGGATGAAACAAGGTTTGATTACCTTGTCAGTAAGCTGGGCATGTTAAATAAGAGTGACTAAGTGTTCTCTCAGGTCTATGAAGTTATATGTCTCACACTGCTCAAGTCTCTCAGAACAGCTTAGACAGAACAGGCTATGCATGTTCTGTACTTAGCCATTTTTCTGAAAAACTTGAACAGTTTGAGCACAGAACAGGCTGAACAACAACAGGTTGTAAGTCCAGCCTGCTCTGATGATCCAATCCTCAACTTATTCATTCCTTGACACTGTCTTACAAGCCTTTGTCTTGTAACCTGTTCAACTATTGAACACAACCTGTTCTCACAACAGAGTACAGGCTGAAGGCACAGTTTGAAGGGAGAACAGCTTGAAGATTGAATAACTTGTGTTGACTCTGCTCATCATAGATTTGACCGACAGCGTAGACCAAAAGTTTTAATTACCTTTCTTCACAATTAAGTCACTTAAATGACGTTTTTATTTAACTTAATTACTGTGGATAATGTGGATTTCGTATGTTAGTGATTAAAAAGGTCAAGTGGTCTGACAAATGTTCTGACACGGACAACCGTTCCGTTTTCCGTTAACCAACATTTCAAATCAAACCGCCCAAATCTTTTCTCTCTCATACACACGACTATTCAAATCCTATAAATACCTAAATATTGTTTCATCTTCGTCTTCCTCATCATTTCCAGAAATCCTCAAGAACCCTAAAAATCGACTAAGTGTCTTTTGCTTCTTCAACCTCAAAAATTCCCAAATGGCTCACAGACCTAATCCCTTTCTCCCAGTGTTCGTTGGTGATGATGTTGTCAAACACTCAATCACCACAATGCTGACCATCAAACCCACTAACTACATTGCCAACCTCACAATCCCCAAAAACTATGTGGGGAAGGGCTATGACCAAATGGTGGAGTTTCTGAAAGTTCATCCGTTGAACTACGCCATGACTGCAACTCCTGGTGTCCTGTACCAGGAGATGGTGTATGAGTTTTGGTACACCTGTGCCTACAATCCAGATACCAAAGTCATCAAGGGCACCATACTCAATGGGACTCAGACCATTGAGATCAACACTCGTCTGCTCATGGAAGTTCTTCGACTCCCTGTGGTTGAACAATATGATCGGCCACAGCCTGAAGATGAACAGATGAAGAATCTGCTGCACTTCTGTGGTGTAGCAGAACCAAAAGTTGGAGCAACACTGTTTAGGAAGGACCTCTCCCCTACCTACAGCTTCTTATTCGCCTCTGTGGTGATGTGCTTCAGCAGCAAGGTTGGTTCCTTTGACCAACTGAGCCGTGATGAAATCCCTGTAGTTCTGCAGCTTGTGGATGGAACTACTATGGACATGGCCAAATGGATTTTTGTGAATTTGAGGAACCTGGTGCAGCAAGAGTCAAGACCAGCTGCTGTTCGATATCCCAGGTTTCTGAGCCTCATTTTCAGACACGTTTGTGGTGAGCATATCTATAACTCTCAGCCGTTACTTAAGTCTGCTGCATTCCCGGTCATAGGGAATAGAGTTTTCTATACTCCAGTCCTGTCAAATGAGCCTCCTCTATCCACACCTATGAGGAGGTTGTTAGGTATGGTGGAAGGACCCTCTGATGAGAGGGTGGATCCAGAAGTTGCTGCTCCCGTAACAAAATCCAAAGCCAGGTCCAAACTTGTTAAAAGGACCTTGGCAACTGAAGCTGGGCCTGTGAAAAAGAAGGCCAAAACAGCTCAGACTGAGTCTGTTCCTTTAGCCTCTGTGGCTGAGGAGGAGCAGGCTCCTCACCCTGGTTCATTTGTTGAGCCTGAAGCCTTTGTGGCTGGTGCCTCTGTGGCACAAGAGACTATGGAACAGGCCAGCCCCACTGTTCCTGACCCAGTCTCACACCCTGTCCAAACAGATCCTCTCCCCTCTCCACAATCACCCACATCATCCATTCATTACCAACGCAAATCTCTAGCCAAAAAGAAATCAGCCCACAAAACCACCTCCTCTGTTCCCTCTCAACAGGGTTCAGTTGAAAAAGAAGCAACCCCAGCTGCCTCTCCTATTTTGGGAGAAGGTTCAGCTCATTTGGAGCCTGCTTCACTCCAATCTGAGTCTACCCAGAGTCAGCCTAGACCCTCTGGTTCCTCCCAACAGGAACCAGTTGTACAAACGGAGATACCCACATCAACTATCCCAGCCTCCCAACAGGCTGAGGATATTGAAAGACAGGAGTCCTCTCCACTCCATACTGCGTCCACACTGTCTCCCACTAAACTCTCCTCACACACTGAGTCTACACGAGGTGCCCACGCTGCTGGTATAGACCAATCAGCAGCTCAGCCTCAAACTTCTGCTCCCCATGATTCAGCTGTTCCACACCAAATAGCTGCTGAGGGACCAACATCCCAAGCTGATGAACCTCAGGGATCACACCATCCCTCTGGTGAGGCTGCTCCCTTCATGCAAACTCCATTAGCAGGTTTCACCACTGCTGATGTTGAAATGCATATCCCATCTGTCACATCCTTGCTTTAATCACGCTTGCTTATCCCAGGAATAATAACAATAGCCATAAACAAAATAAAAAGTCTAAAACTTTCATAAAGCTAGATAAAATACTACAATGTGTCATGCACTACACGTGCTACAAGGTTACAGTACTAAATTGCTATTACATCACAATATAATTAAAAGCAGCTACCCAGATCCCAAGGCACCATAAAGCTATACCACAAGCTGAAAGTGAGCTAAGTCCTCTGGGATGATCAGATAATAGACCTAAGCAGAAGGTCCAGCTTGCTCTTTACCTTTTCCTGTAAAAATTTGTGAGTAGCAACTGTAAGCTAAAGCTTAGTGAGTAAACAGATATTCATGAATGCATGTAAAATATGAGGCGAAAGTGCCTATAAAGGCTGTTATGCTTGCTTGCTTGCTTGCTTATTTGCTTAATACCCAGAAAGAATGCTGCACAATTGAGACATTTCACGCAGAAAGGAGATGCCACCACTAGGGGTTTACCGCTGACAGATGATCAATCTGTGATGCGGGGCTAGCTACCCGCATAATGCTCAAGGGATAGTGGTGAACATCAGAATTGCTTGCTTGCTCAATATAATGTTTATTAGATGCACAAAGAAACGCTAAAACAAGCTTGCTGTATAGTATGCAGAACAATAAGCAGATAGCAAATAAATATGCACATTAATAGATCAGATGTAAGATCCGGCTAAGCTGGGCATCGCCTGTACCACAGTGTTCGCCTTCACTCACAAAAGTCTATTGATTTCCAAAGAAATCATATGGAAGCAATTTATGTCTCAATTTCATATAAAACATGTAAACAAGAATAACTGTTACTCACAGTACTGTTTATGCTTGCACTGGCTTTTCTATGCTTTATATTGCTCTGAAACGCTTGCACTTGCTTATCTAGGCTTTAATATTGCTTTCGGCTCAATATGGCTTTGCTTTACTGACTGAGGCTTTAAATAAACTTTGAGACGCTCTGGCACTTTTAAATAAGCTTTAACACATTCTGGCACTAGCTTTGGCTCATAAGTGAACTATTCGCTTAAATCTTATATCGTGCGTGCAACGGTATGTCTGTAATTAATATTACAGAGTACATAATAAATTAATAAACTTGCTTAAAAATCTACGATCTTTAAACCATAAATCTTTGCTAAATATTTTGTAGCTTTTAAATATAGTTAAGTTTGGTCATTGACCACTTAATTGGGTCCAAGTATGTTTTATATAAACATTAATATATATATATATATATATATATATATATATATATATATATATATATATATATATATATATCACATACATGTACATTGATTGCTTATGTCTCTGTTGTGATGACACACACACAATTAAGATTCACAATCTAGTTTGTGCATGAAACTATTACACACACTACTCACATACAAATTGTTAGTTGCTCATTACCGAGAGGGACAAAAGAATGGGGTTTCGGTACCCACCAAATGGTCTCGGTAGATTGCAATTGTTTCGGTATTATTACCGAAACCTTTTATGGTTTCCGCACATCTAAAGGTTTCGGTATTGAGTAGGTCTCGGTAGCCTTCAAGGGTCTCAATATTTATCATGTTTCGGTATATCATAGGAGGTTTCGGTACATAGGGGTTACGGCATACCGAAACCTTAATGGTTTCGGTAGTGTGGTTTCGGTAGTATGCTTCAAGTGGGTCTCGGTATATATATATATATATATATATATATATATATATATATATATATATATATAATTTAAGTAAGTTTCTGCAATTAAAGGGAGGGGGTTCTCATGGGTTTCGGTGGCTTCAACTAATACCGAAACTATTTTGGGTTTCGGTATTATTTTTTCATGCAACTCACACATATACGACACACACACTGCATCATTTTCCTTTGTATTTTCTTAATAAATATGCAAATTTAACACTAAATAATAGCTTATATATGCTCGATTTTACATTTTCTACAAGGTTAAAACATCAATTTGACATTTTGCTAGAACCTTGGTTCGGTTTTTTGGCCATCAAGGCCGTAACCCACAAAACACATACATTAGAGTTTTTAAGCTTGAAATTACCTCAAGAAGCTTGTAGATTGTTGCTTTTATGCTTGGTTACAAATTTCTTGTCTTAAAATTTTGAAATTTGTTTCAAAATTTCTTGATGAAATGAAGAAGAAGAAGAAGAAGGAGCGTGGCTTATGAAAGTGAAGGGAGGGTGTTGATGAGTTTTGATGGAAATGAGTATAATGCTTTCTTTTGAGGTTTATATTTATTTGAGAGTTCCATTTTTTACATATTTGCCACAATTTACTTTTGTTCCTCTTTATTTGAAATTGATGCTTTAATATAATTATTAATATATAATTTACTTTAAAGTAATTTTCATTACTAAATTGCACTAGTTAGCAACTAATTTCATTAAATTTACAAATTTCATCATAAAACGCGTAGATTAGAAAGCGAGGTGTTATAGTATGAGCCCACCACGCTTGCACTTCGTCCTCGAAGTACCTAGAGCTCTAACAGATGCGGATATTGAACTCTCATATCTTGCTTAGATTCCCAGGTCTGAGAAGTACCATGAGAAGTTTTCCATTGCACCAACACCTTTGCCACTTCTCGATTTCTCAGCTTCTTCATTTTCGTCTCTAGACTTGCCTCAAGCTCATCGCATTGCAGCTTCTCGTTGATCTTTGTAGCTCAGATGATCGACCCACTTTTCGTTTCCATTTTCCTTGCACTTCCTCAGTTGTGAGACGTGAAACACAGGGTGAATATTTGGCAGCTCGTTCGACAAGTCTTAAAAGATATGATTGACTTTTGTTGAGATTGAGTATTTTTCAAGCGTTGTCGAATGATTCGGATCTTGTCGTTGGTTTGTTGGAGTACTTCTGGACCAGCGATGAGTGCTTCACCGGCTTCATGCCAACAAGTAGGTGTTCGACACTTGCGTCTGTATAAAGCTTCAAAAGGTGCGACTTTGATAGATGAGTGATTGATGTTGCTGTAAGAAAACTCTGTTAATGGCAAGTGGTCGTCCCAGTTACCACTAAACTCGAGAACAAAAGTTCGCAACATGTCTTCAAGCATAATTAATTGTGCGCTCGCTCTGGCCATCTAGCTGTGGATGATACGCCGTGTTCATTTTGATCTTAGTGCCTAAGCTTTCTTGTAACGCAGTCTAGGATCTAGAAGTGTATCTGTTGTCGCGATCGGATACTATTTGACATAAGCACACAGTGTCGCATAACGTTTTCACTGATATAAATTCTAACCGGCTTCTCCAGTGAGTTGTTCTCACGAATCGGAAAATAGTACGCATCTTTGATTAGACAATTTATTATGGCACATATTGCATATTGCTGTCTTAGTGTAGTATGAAACTGTCACAAAGTCCATACATCACTTGTAACTTACTTAATACAGCATATAGAGCAAGCAGATTACAATTCTATGCATCAAATATTTATTATCTCATAGCTCAGCTTATAGTCTTGCTTACATCATAAGTGACTTATATGAGCTTGTCACGTAGTTGGCTGTGCTTTAGTTACTTTCAATACAAGTCTATAATATTATATTATTTATGTTCACTACGGAATAGTTCATTAGTTTCGTATGCTTTTTCATGTTATTTTAGAATTAAGTAATTTCCTTGCTAATCTGACTTCAGTTGGTGTTCGCAACCTTCTCAACCACTTGCTACATTAAGATGCTAGCATTCCACAACTGACTTTTGAAACTTTGGTATCCTCATAGGTACATATTCCAGCTAACTGCAATATAAATCAAATAGCTGATGCGGAGCTTAATTGAAATAACCATCGATGCTTATTACACTCATGCAAGTTCCAGTATCTCTAGATCAGTCTAGTCCTCTTCTTTATCATATACAACTCATAGTACAAGTTATCCAATATCAAGCTTTATGTAGCTTAGATTCTATTTAATGCTTTCGATGCGGCCAAAGGTAATCATAATCCAGAATAGATGTAACTGAAATTCTAAACCCTGAAAACTTAAAATCCCAAGTTTTATAATTCAAGATCTAACCACCAGTCATAGAAAAACCTATCTTTTGTGCATTAGAATCGAAATCTAGCACTTTAAGCATTCATATCACTAAGCAACAAATTTTGTTAAATTTTAGCAAACACATTATAGCACTCCAAACACTTAACTCCGATTATTCATAAATTTTATTTAACTTATAATCTTTAAAGCTAATCGGGTGACTTAAGCTTCATCTATCATGTTTCATTGCTCTCCACAAATGCTTTATACTTCTGTTACAAGCTACATACCATGGAGTTGTTGCTTATTTCATTATGATTCATTTTATTTCTTATTAAGGAAATCAAAATTGGCTCGTCTAACAGATCCTTTGCAACTTGAGTAAGATTCTATATGTGTTCCTCTTGGTCTCAAATTCTTATTTGTATAATTATCATGCAATTAAACATAACTTTATCTCATCTTGGTTCAATTCTAATAATTTTCTCCGAGATCATACACCAAAAAGTGCTTGCAATATTCAATCACGCATAGGCATTACTTAGGTAGTTCTTATATCGACATCGATGATGTGATAACAGCTTGCTTCTAAAATTCACATACATTTCATTATACAAACTTTCTTAGACTCAATTTAACATACAGGGTTAATGAAGCTTCTCAAATGTCATTGGTCTTTCCGACTTTATCATACTATTAATGGTTCTTAGTCTATCTTTGCATGTACGAATCCATATGTTGATGCCTAATAGTTATTGTCTTGTTGGCATTAAGCATTTTTGTTTAGCCTGTATATGCTATAATTAAAGGTTTTTGCATAGATTTCTGGCTTGCATTAACTATCTTACGAGTATTATATATATAATGCTTGTAGCGGTGTTATAGCTGCACTGTTTTATTTCAAATTTCTTGCTTGCTCTTGCTTTAAGGTTTTCGATTCGTCTAACTTACTTCTGAACGTATTAGCATATATAGGCATATATTCAATAGCAATCAACATATCTTTTAGTTTAACTACGTATTATTCGCATCGAACTGCTAGCAATTTAATAAACTCTCATAAGGCTTATCAAGGCATGACTGTAAGACATAATCATCTTCATTGTCACTTGATACAAATTCCTAGTACTGTAGGATATTAAACGTCCTTCTTGTTACACCATGCAATGGTGAACTTTCCAGTATTCTTATGCAAACTTCATCTACTTGATCCACTTTGTCACAATTCTCACAATACACAATCTTATAGAATATTTGCTCTTAATATAAGGATCTATATTTCCACAATGACAACCCACTTGAAATCTCTTAGGATTTCCATTTTTTTATTAGATCTTTATCTCTCATAACCATAGCATCTTACATTTACGGATCATATTTTCCTGTGTGTATTCTTCTACATCTCAGATGTACATTATAGGACTTGGCTTCTTTCCTATGAATTTGTATGAAAGATCCATAAGCATTTGACAATCTCATTCTTATAATTATCCAAAAATATTTTTCTACTTTTTCCTAAACAAGTTTCAACATAAATTCAGGTCGGCTTTATTTCTTATTTGTCGTATTCACTATATGTTTAAGCATGTACTTCTCTTTTTGGCCTAGCTCTTCATCTTTAATGAGAACAAATTTAAATATTTTCAAGACTCTTCTTTAAATATGACTTAATAAGTCTCACTAGCGGAATTCAATTTTACTTGACAAACAAAAGAACAAAGTACTAGAACAAGTCTCTCATGTCCTCATGTTGTTTCTTCCTATGCTCTTTCTCATACTTAGTCTTGACTTCATGACTAGCACCAAAACTGGTATTACATAAGCTTATCTGACATTTCTTGTTTTCAATGATGATGACTTACATTATTTGCTTTTAGTTATTAGGGAGTGAGAGTACCTCTAGCTTTCTTATTAATTTTAAGCATGTTTAGATATATAGTAAATAACATAGAATATAGGAACATGTAGCATTCCTATTCTACCCCATATGCCCAAATCCTGAAGTGATGTCATAACTTATCTCAGTTCAAATCAATGCCTAGATACTCAAAGTTAATGTCTTTGCTTAAAAGTTTGAGTCCAAGTGTTATTGCTAACACTTGAATCCCTCAAACTAATTCTCTGATACCATCCTGTCACATCCTTGCTTTAATCACGCTTACTTATCCCAGGAATAATAACAATAGCCATAAACAAAATAAAAAGTCTAAAGCTTTCATAAAGCTAAATAAAATACTACAATGTGTCATGCACTACACGTGCTACAAGGTTACAGTACTAAATTGCTATTACATCACAATATAATTAAAAGCAGCTACCCAGATCCCAAGGCACCATAAAGCTATACCACAAGCTGAAAGTGAGCTAAGTCCTCTGGGATGATCAGATAATAGACCTAAGCAGAAGGTCCAGCTTGCTCTTTACCTTTTCCTGTAAAAATTTGTGAGTAGCAACTGTAAGCTAAAGCTTAGTGAGTAAACAGATATTCATGAATGCATGTAAAATATGAGGCGAAAGTGCCTATAAAGGCTGTTATGCTTGCTTGCTTGCTTGCTTATTTGCTTAATACCCAGAAAGAATGCTGCACAATTGAGACATTTCACGCAGAAAGGAGATGCCACCACTAGGGGTTTACCGCTGACAGATGATCAATCTGTGATGCGGGGCTAGCTACCCGCATAATGCTCAAGGGATAGTGGTGAACATCAGAATTGCTTGCTTGCTCAATATAATGCTTATTAGATGCACAAAGAAACGCTAAAACAAGCTTGCTGTATAGTATGCAGAACAATAAGCAGATAGCAAATAAATATGCACATTAATAGATCAGATGTAAGATCCGGCTAAGGTGGGCATCGCCTGTACCACAGTGTTCGCCTTCACTCACAAAAGTCTATTGAATTCCAAAGAAATCATATGGAAGCAATTTATGTCTCAATTTCATATAAAACATGTAAACAAGAATAACTGTTACTCACAGTACTGTTTATGCTTGCACTGGCTTTTCTATGCTTTATATTGCTCTGAAACGCTTGCACTTGCTTATCTAGGCTTTAATATTGCTTTTGGCTCAATATGGCTTTGCTTTACTGACTGAGGCTTTAAATAAACTTTGAGACGCTCTGGCACTTTTAAATAAGCTTTAACACATTCTGGCACTAGCTTTGGCTCATAAGTGAACTATTCGCTTAAATCTTATATCGTGCGTGCAACGGTATGTCTGTAATTAATATTACAGAGTACATAATAAATTAATAAACTTGCTTAAAAATCTACGATCTTTAAACCATAAATCTTTGCTAAATATTTTGTAGCTTTTAAATATAGTTAAGTTTGGTCATTGACCACTTAATTGGGTCCAAGTATGTTTTATATAAACATTAATATATATATATATATATATATATATATATATATATATATATATATATATATATATATATATATATCACATACATGTACATTGATTGCTTATGTCTCTGTTGTGATGGCACACACACAATTAAGATTCACAATCTGGTTTGAGCATTAAACTATTACACACACTACTCACATACAAATTATTAGTTGCTCATTACCGAGAGGGACAAAAGAATGGGGTTTCGGTACCCACCAAATGGTCTCGGTAGATTGCAATTGTTTCGGTATTATTACCGAAACCTTTTATGGTTTCCGCACATCTAAAGGTTTCGGTATTGAGTAGGTCTCGGTAGCCTTCAAGGGTCTCAATATTTATCATGTTTCGGTATATCATAGGAGGTTTCGGTACATAGGGGTTACGGCATACCGAAACCTTAATGGTTTCGGTAGTGTGGTTTCGGTAGTATGCTTCAAGTGGGTCTCGGTATATATATATATATAATTTAAGTAAGTTTCTGCAATTAAAGGGAGGGGGTTCTCATGGGTTTCGGTGGCTTCAACTAATACCGAAACTATTTTGGGTTTCGGTATTCATTTTTCATGCAACTCACACATATACGACACACACACTGCATCATTTTCCTTTGTATTTTCTTAATAAATATGCAAATTTAACACTAAATAATAGCTTGTATATGCTCGGTTTTACATTTTCTACAAGGTTAAAACATCAATTTGACATTTTGCTAGAACCTTGGTTCGGTTTTTTGGCCATCAAGGCCGTAACCCACAAAACACATACATTAGAGTTTTTAAGCTTGAAATTACCTCAAGAAGCTTGTAGATTGTTGCTTTGATGCTTGGTTACAAATTTCTTGTCTTCAAATTTTGAAATTTGTTTCAAAATTTCTTGATGAAATGAAGAAGAAGAAGAAGGAGCGTGGCTTATGAAAGTGAAGGGAGGGTTTTGATGAGTTTTGATGGAAATGAGTATAATGCTTTCTTTTGAGGTTTATATTTATTTGAGAGTTCCATTTTTTTACATATTTGCCACAATTTACTTTTGTTCCTCTTTATTTGAAATTGATGCTTTAATATAATTATTAATATATAATTTACTTTAAAGTAATTTTCATTACTAAATTGCACTAGTTAGCAACTAATTTCATTAAATTTACAAATTTCATCATAAAACGCGTAGATTGGAAAGCGAGGTGTTATACCATCTCCCAATGATGAGGTGCCTTTAGACCAAGGCACTGCAGAGGGAACCACCACTAGTCTTCATGAGGGTGTTGCAACACAAGCAGCATCTGAAAGGCCCCAAACATCATCCCCTTCTCCTGGTGATGCAGCTACAGCCGCTGCTGAAGGACCCTTTGATCCCTCCAAACTGGGCCATCTTACTTTTGCCCAGGCTATGGAGCTTCTGTCCAAAGTCTCTCTTCCCTCTCCATCACATCCTCAAACACCAGCCTCATCATCTTCCTCTCCATCTACCCACTCACAACAATCTACCCATACACCTCCACTCATTGCTCAGCTGCAAACTGTGTCCACTTCCCTCTCCTCTATTCTTTCCATTCAGCAGGACTCTGTGTCCTCAATGACAGCTATTTCCCAACAGCTGTCATCACTTCTTACTTCTTGCAACTCTACCCTTCCAGCCACTCTGGCTAGCTTACAAACTATAATTGGCTCCCTTTCTAACTCTGTGTCATCAGATCTTGCTGATGTGCAAGATTCTCTAGAACTTCATCTTGCACAGCTGCAAACTCTGCTGTTCACAGCGTCTGACAGGGAGAATATGGTTAAGCTTACATCCCTTGCTGATTCCCACTCCTCTCCTCTTCAGACCTGTCTTTCCCAGCTTACAGAGGTGAAGGATAACTTGGCTTTCTTAGTGATTAGCCTTGTTGGTCCTAAACCCTCTACTAAACCTGCTGGCAAGCCTGCTGACTTTGTGTCTTCAGGCAGACCAGGTGTTGAAGTCGCTGCTTCATCTCCTTCAAAGGGGGAGAAGTCATCTGCCTCGAAGACTAAGTCTAAGGGGGAGAAAACTTCTTCTCCTAAGAAGATACCAGTGTCTGCAACTCACACTGATCAGCCAGCAGATGTTTTTACAGGTACAGCTGAAGGTGCTTCTCAAGCTGCTTTGCCTACTCAGGCTGTCTCTCCAAACCCTGCTCAGTCTAGAGGGGAGGAAGTCATTCCTGAGGACAGGCCTAGAAGTAAAAGAAGGCATTTAATTATAACTGAAGAAGAAGAAGAAGAGGAAATTCCTGAGGCTGCTGTCACTACAGCAACAGCTAAAGAAAAAGAAAAGGCAGCTGATGATCCCATACAGCAGAAAGCAGCTGAAATCAGATTCCACAAGGCCAGGGCCAAAGAGATGGGTCTTCCTATGCACAAATATTTTGAGTTTAGAGAAGAACAGCTTCAAGCCCTAGAGGTCATGAGAAAGGAAGAAGAATCTGCCAAAGCTGCTAAATCTTTTGCACTCCAAGAAGCAAAGAAATTAAAATGTCTACCTTGGAGGTGCAAAAGAAAATAATGGAAGCTGCTAGACAATCAGCAGGGGAGAAAGAGAAGGAAGTAGAGAAAGGTACTCAGGTCTCTGTGACCAAATCAACAGTACCCCATGCAAGAGCTCAATACCACTTTGACAACTTGGCTAGGAAAAAGTTTCATGATGTTGCTGAAAGAAGGCTAGCCAAGGAAGCAATTGTCAAAGCTGTCCCTGTATCAAGGAAAGGCAGTCAGTGGAAGCTTAAAATAACAAGGATGGGTGCAACAGGCCCAGAATTGGAAACTTATGACCACACTGATGTAGCACAGATGGGATACAGGGAGTGGATTGAGCTGGCAGTTGCCCTGAGTGAATCAAAGTCTGAAACTGCTAAAGAAATCAGGGCATATGTCAAGAAGTTGATGGAAAGAGTAAAGGATCTTGGCCTGATATCTAAGGAAGTTAGTGAAGGTGTCTTTGTGACACATCCAAAAATAAAGGCCAGGAGAACAAGGAAGGATACAGAGATGGAGCTACTCCTTACACTGATTGAACAGGGCGACTATGCCATTGAAATAAAAGGAGTTGATCATAGTCTGCCTAAAGGAATAGAGTTCGAGGATGGCAAGATTATTGAAGAACCTCAGCTGGGGGCATTTTTTGTAGATCCCCTAACTCAGAAGAAGTGCTTCCAAAGAGCCTCAGAGCTGTACAAAGTTGATCTGAGACAACTTGCCGCCTTCAGACTTGCAGTTTCATTTAGGCAGTCTAGCAAATGGAGAGCAGCCGTCTGGGATCAGCTCAGAGGCTTCTATGAAAGAGGAGAGCTCAATGATCCCAAGTTCATGGTCATCAGAAGTGAAGTTGAGGAACTTGAGGATACAAGAGAAGAAATGGAAAAGATGTTCCAGGATCCCCCTCCAATGGAGTGAAGTCCATCTACCGTCTGGGTAGGTGAAGAATGGAAGCTGTCCATCAGTTGGACAGGCTTGCCATTATCTGCTCCCAACACAAACAGTCCAAATACTTTTGTACATTAGTTGTACATCATTACATAAGTTGTAATCTTTTCTTTTACATTAGTTGTAAAATACTTTAGTACATTAGTTGTACTCTTGTAAAAACATGTGTTGTTGTATGTAATCAAGAATCAGTGTATATATAAACTGATCTTTTACTTTACTGTAATGTTGTAATTTCAATTCAGCAAAATGTACTGTAAAAATATATAATGATTTTTGATAAGACCAGCTTAGACTGGTTATTGCAAATAGGGGGAGATTGTTAGGCACAAAAAGGCCTCAGTCAAACCTGTTCTACATCTGAGGGGGAGATTTATAATCAAACCTGTTGATGCATTTGAAGGTTGAACTTAAGGCCTGTTATATGCCTTATTGAAGCCTGAAAATGATTTGCAATATTAGTCTAAAGCTGTTCTATGTGTTGCATGTGTTGCAACTAAGACAGTTTGTCCAAGCTGTTCTATCTGCTGAACAGGCTGGACATAAACTGTCTACGCTGCTCTACACTGGTGAGCAGCTTGGGCACTTTTAAAGTGTTCTGTTCTTTGTGAACAGAACCTGTTCTTTGTGAACAGGCTAAACACTTTATGGAATAGTTTCCAAGTCATCATGTATTGTTTTTGACTACAAGATCAGTTTACAAAGTCGAAGACAAAGTGGAAAACAGAACTGCTCAGCCTGCCCAAGCTGTTCTGTAACATGAAGACAAAAGGTTATTTGAAAAAGGGTGACAGACCTTTTTCTTATATCAAAATAGGCCTTTACAAGGAAGAAAGACGCAAAGTTGACATTCTTAAATTAGTTAAAGGCAATGCAGCAGTAGACAAAGTAAAAAGACAAAAGTTCTGCACATGTGAAGACAAGTCTGCTTTTCAGAAAAGTGCAGAAAAGGTTATGTTGTCTTTTCAACAAGACTTCTCTTTTTCATTCCGTCCAATGAAGATGTTTCTCTTAGATCCTCTGAGTGAGTATAAAAGGAAGCTTCTAAGGACAGAAAGATGTGTGAAGAAAGCTAAGTGCTGAAACCAAGAGTGAACGTGCAAGTGTGTTTTTCATGCATGCAAGCCTGCTGTGTAATTCAGTATCTGTGTGTCTAAGCTGTTTTACATAAGCTGTTCCCTTAAGTCTTGTAAACACAGTGAGTGCTTCTTAGTGAGTGTATTCATTGTATACTAGTTTGAGTTTGTCTTAGACTAGTGAACATACTGTTGTATCTGTCATATCAGCTTGAACTATTCCGCATTCAAGCTTGTTTGTAATTAACAAATTGTTGATAATACATACAAACATTGAGAAAATAGTGTGTAGTTTTTAAATTGCTGTATTCATCCCCCTCTACAGCTTAAAGCTATATACTTTGGGAACCTCTCGGGACCTACAAAACCATTCCACCTTTTTTAGTTTTTCCGAACAAAAACGCTACACACTATTTCATTTTTTATAAAAGACTTTAAAACGTAATGGTTCGTAGTTTTTCGTTCGGAGAAAAAAAAAGGTAATGGTTTCGCTCGAAAAACTAGAAAAATGATTTTTTTGTTTGGAAAATATGAAAATCAGAATTATTCGTAGTTTTTTCGTTTGCAAACACTAATAACAGACTTGTTCGTATTTATTTTCTTTTTCCAAAACAAAAAATCGGTAAGTAACTTCTTTTCGTTTGAAAAACAAATAATAGCTTCAAAATTTTTTGGTTTGGAAAACTACAATATAAAATGTTTATATTTTTTCACTCGAAAAATCTAAAAAAGAAAATCGATTCTAATTTGGTACAATTATTTATAATACAAATTTATTAGAGTAAATTACATAAATGGTCCCTGTGGTTTGCCCAAATAATTGGATTTGGTCCCTGTGGTTTCAATTTTGCATAAATGGTCATTATGGACAAGGTTTACTTGCATAAATGGTCCCTGACCCTAACGTCCGTTTGTTTGGGACGTCAGTTTACCTCACGTGCGCTTCATGTGAGGGTATTTTTGTCATTCCCCCATTTCCTTCCCTCTTACCTTTGATTACACTGCTTGCTTTCTTTCTCTGTCTCGTTTATATTATTCTCTCTTGTATTTGACTTCAAGAATTCTCACAGAGGAGATGGTGATTTGCGATTGTGGTTGCCCAGCGGTAATACAAACTTCGTGGACATCCAGGAATCCAGGTCGGAGGTTCTATAGTTGTTCGAGAAATGTAAGTCTTCTTCATACTATCTACACTGTTGAGAGAATAAAAAGTCCATTTCAATAAACCTAAAGTGTTGAGAGAAATGTAAGTCTTAAATTTGTGAAAGTAAATGGTTACATTTTTAGGGTTTTGTAAAACTTCCATCTTTTTTTTTTTGGTTTTGTAAAAGTTTCATCTTTTTTTTTGAAGGGTTCGAGATGCAGGTTTATTGGATGGGTAGACCCCCCAATGTGCAGCAGATCTGTTCAAATAATTCCTGGACTGTTGCGATCAAAAAATGAACTCGAAGCAAGATTGAAATGCAGTGTACATGAAGCCCGTAGGTTGAAGACAGTATTGTTTGTTAGCTGGGTTTTTTTCATAATTATTGTAATTAGTAGATCCTAGATTAGATGTTTTGTCAATGGTTTTTTGGTTGTAAAAGTTCTGTTTAGTTTTGAATGGTTTTTGGATGTAATTCCCTTTGTTTTGTACTGATATTTTCAATGTTAATGCAAATGTCACAAACGTATTGATTGTGTGTTCCATTGTTGTTTCAATATTAATGCAAATGTCACAAGTGACTTTGGTCTAAACTTGATTGTGTTACATTGTTGTTTAATAAGAAAGTAATGAATAAACAAGGGAAAACTTTGAACATGAGACATTAACAGACAATAAACATTACACATTAAACATTAAGCAACCACAATTGTTCAAGTTTACATGCCAAAACCCATAATATTTAAATTACATACCAAAACCCATAATTGTTAAAGTACAAACCAAAACCCATAATCCATAACTTAATTCAAAATAAGGTGGACTGCACTTGGTACAACTTGCTTCATTGACTCTGACCATCAACTTGCTTCTGCTTGCTTCTCCTTGCAACTCCTTGAATTGTGTCCTGTAGATTTGCACTTGGAACACTTTCGACCACCTGAAATCTCTCCTTGACTTCCAGAACCGATTTGCTGGCCCTTGCAACTCCTAGAGTTATGCCCAATGTTATGGCATTTGGCACAAGTAACTATTTTTCCAGTCCTTGACAATTTTCCATCTCTTACAATTGGTTGACTCGATTCATCAGCAGCCTTCCTTCTTTTCTTCTTTGGCCTACCTACTTGTGTGTGATGTTGTGGTGGTGTAAGGGTTGTTGGACAAGCTGATTTAGGCCACAACTGACTGCCATTGACAGGATCAACTTTGTAGCTATAAGCTTTCTTCCAAGTATCAAGCATATAACATGGGTGAACCCAACTTTCTGGTAACCCAACTTGCTCCCCATTCAGTGTCATGTCCCAGATAGTAGCAACCACATGTTTGCAAGGAATTCCTGTTAACTCCCATCTCCTACATGAGCATGATTTTGCACTCATATCTACCACACACTGATCTTGCCAAGGACCATTAACCTGAAATTTATCACCCCCATTCCATTGCACATGGTAAACAGTGGCTTCATGTTTAATGGAATCCAACATCTTAGCTGCAGTTGGAGTCAAAGGTCCATCACTTTTATCAATCACTTTCTGCACATTCACTATTCTTTTCATCAAGTATGTCCTAATGTACTCTAAGCAAGTTATTATTGGCTTGTCCCTCCCATCTACTAACTGCCTATTAAAAACCTCACAAATGTTGTTCAACAATACATCAGAAACACACCTACCTGTATAAAATAGTTATGCTTAAAATAAGTAACTTGGTATATACTTATTTAAAACAATATTTAAAAGTGTATATACCTGAGAAATGTGCCCTACTCCAATGCTGAGGGGGTATTGCCTTCAACCATTTTCAACCCCTCCATCTTGCATTTGTGACCGACCCCCTTGTACATTTTCATCCCCTACATCCTGCAACATTGACCCACTGTCATTTCCTTTATCTTGAACACTACTACCCCCTTCATTTGTTTCAATCCATCCCAACATCAATCTTTTCTTAACTACAGGCTTCTTTTTCCTACTGATTGGTACACTTGATGGTTCGGATGGCAACTCCTCTATTCTAACCTTACTTGCCTTGGGAGACTTTGAATAAGTCTTCAAACTAGTTATGCCATGTTCAGTGTATAACTCGATTACTTTATGCTCAGCAACATATCTTCCCAATACCAATACATCCATATCACTAGCCAAAGCATGCAACCCATAGTCTAGGTCTAATCCTGGTATTTTGAAGTTATAATACATTCTATCATTTTCATCTTCTAGTACGTAACCTATCTCCTCCATTATGTAAATCAACTCATGTACTGAAAACAAGTCACAATCGATGTTATCAACATAATGCACTTTATAATTAATATATCTTCTACCAGGGGGTTTCGAAAACACTCCACCATGAAATATCTTCAAAGTAAAAAAACTGGGTTTTTGTTCTGCAAGTAAAAATATATATTTTCAAATATTAGGTGAATCAAGAAGAAAAGAAACCTAGAAATTAAGAAGATGAAGGATATGTAACTTAAGATATTCCACATTTGGATCAAACTTCTGGTATCGACCTCGAATCATCCATGTAGTCACCATTTCAGATTGAAGACCCAAGAACAGAGACGTGAATGAAGATGAACAGAGCAGCTACCTCGAATCATCCATGTAGTCGCCTATCTCCTCCATTATGTAAATCAACTCATTCGGAGAGTGGCGGTGTTGAAAGAGGTCACACTCCTCCCCACGTGACCGACCTTCCTTCATTCACGATTCCATCCCCACAAATTCACACCACGCACGATGCCTTTGTGGCATCCCCAAGAGCTGCCTCCGTGGCAGCTCCTCAAACTTCCGGATCTGCGCGTCCCTTACAGGAGCCAGAAATGACGGAAGGAAGACCTGAAGTGGCTCCATCCACGCCATCCACTTCAGGCCATCTCCCCATCAATCTGGAGATGCTAACGGCAGCATTACGTGCTGCCGGAGTTATTACCCGGGCTGACCTGGACGCCCAAAGGGAGGCAGCCGAGGAACGTCACACCGCCCTTCTTTCTCTTATAAAGGGTAAGGGTGTCGCCTCCGAAGCTGGCCCCTCACCAGGTTCCCATTCAGTCCATCTTCAGATAGCCGAGCTCTTGGACAAGATCGATGCTCTTAATCGTCTAATTCTTCAAGTCCAAGAGCATCTCAATTCCCGAATGGATCGCCTCGAGTCGGCGGTCATAGACCTTCAGTGCCGCACTCAGGCCGAGGCCCCTAAAAGAAAACATGACGACCAGGACGACCCTGATCGTCATGAGGGGGAGAAACGTCAAAAGGTTCATCATGAGGGTTCGATGATTATTCTAGGGGGAGCAGAGGCTGAAGCCATAGAAATTCGAGGGTCTGGGTCCGGGGATCAGACTTATGAGGCTACGGAAGCAATGATGACAGATTATGAACCTCTACAAATTGAGGGCCCAGCTCCGTTAGACCCCATGTCAGCAATGGTGACATATGAGCCTAAATATGAAAAAGTCGAAATCATATTAGTGTCTGACTCAGATTCTGATACTGATACCGACTATACATTTCTCACACCAAAACCTGAACCCCAATCTCCACAAAAATCACCCCCAATTACAATTGAGATTTTGGATTTTCCACCCCATGAACCCCAACCACAAACATCTTCTTCCATCCAACCACCTTCAGTCACTCCCACAGAAACTCCATCAATCCAACCCACTCCCACACCTAAAGACCCTCCACCAGTTATACGTACCCCAACAGTCCAATCAACCCTTCCAACTCAATCAGCTCCGCACGCCCATATCGCTGAAACTTCCGGAGCCAGAACTGTCGACTGTTTTGATACTAAAGAAGTCCCCGCATCATATGACAGGACAGACGAGGAATGGATAAAGTGGTACTCATGGGGATAAGTCCACACTCTGGATGCGGAAACAAAAGAAGGGTTATGTCAGGACCGGAGAGACCGTGTATTGAAACTTCTTGAGGCTCCTCCTCAAGAATTAGAAGAACCTCCGGTCCAGGGGTTAAAAGAATTTTTGAAGAAGTTCCCGGCTGATCAATTTCAAAATCCTTTCTTGGAAGAAAGGTTCAAAATGGTCTTCAGAAAGAAGCCGGGATCTTACAGTAGACGTCTTCTAATGGTAATGACCGATGCTTCTCGATGCGTTCAAGCTGAATACAATCAGATGATGCTAAGAGAAACGAGAGACAAGAGCAAATACTGGTCAAAGTCCAAAATAGTCAGAATCAATAACATTCATATGTACAAGAGAGCCAGAGTCTACACTCCAGCCTTAGAGGTACTCAGAGAAGACGGTACTATTCAAGAACTGTATGAAAGCGACCTTGACTTCGTAAACATAGACGATGTAGAGCGTCTGCACAGAAAGTTGGTAAATAGAGTCAAGGGTCGTCTGACACATATGACTGCTTTAGCAGCCCTGGTTCGATGCATGAATCGCCGATCAATCATTATGTGCCTCAGAGATTTCCAGATGGCGATTGAGAGTGCCTTAGTCAAAGTGGGTCTGAAAGCTCCTGAACAAGATGTGTTTTTGCTAGACCACTATCCTGCTTACAAAGTTTTGCTTCGAGGACAGCCAGGGGTTATCTTCTTGAACCAGAAAGGACATAAAAGATTCATGCGCTTTGAGGATCTTCCTTGTTACTCCGACGACACTATCAGATTGGTTCGAGCAGCGCTTACTCAGAAAGTTCAAGACTTTGACGCTCAACCAAATCCAGAACTTAGATGCTCACCACAGGAGATACAGGATACACTCAGCGGCATTGAATACCTGAACGAAAGGCTACATCTGAGACAAGTAACCAGACGCTTCGACGTCATACTTGGTCTTCGAGAATCTACAGACCATGCCTGAGTTCCAGGACCTCCTAAGTGATCGAAAAGGGGGAGATTGTTAGATTTATTATTTCGATCCTAGGAGTTGTTTTGTAATATTTATTATCTTTGTAATTTGTCTTCTATGTTATTTCTATGTAATTTATGTTTAAGGAATAGTTTAGGGGCCAAAGTTGCCAATGTATGAAAGATAATTAAAGGAGCCTACAAAAGGCTCCTAGGGTTACCTTTTTGTCCCACGGTTGACATTTTGAATTAAAACACAGCCGCCACTGTTCCATTGTTCTCTCAACATTCAAACATTCATATTGTCTTCTTCTTTATCATATTACATTTATTGAGCTAGTTTCTTTATGTATATGATGAGAATATCATTAAGGTGCTGAACATTTACGGGAATACAATATTACAACTGTTGGGACTTGTTCTTAAAATTTTCCAATTTCGGACCTCACCCATTTCGGACCATCCGAATTAGGTCTATCCACTGTTCCAATTTCGGACCAAACAAATTCGGTCCTTCCACTGTTCATCCGAATTCGGTTCAACCGAATTCGGTCCATTAGGTCATCCGAAATTAGGTCACCCGAACTTGGTTCCCACCCGTAGTACTGTTCATCCGAATTAGTCCATCTTCCGAACTTGAACCTCATCCGAACCATCTCCATCCGAATTACTGTGCACCATCCGAAATCAACCTATCCGAAATCAACCCATCCGACATCAACCCATCCGAAATCAACCCATCCGAATTCATCCCATCCGAATTCGGTTCCCTCATCCGAAACACTGTTCATCCGAATTAGACCATCCGAATTCAGAACCTTCTTTTTTCAGTCCAACCCGTCCGTGTTCAGTTTCCACCTCTAAGATCTTCATATTCTTAATCAGCACCCATACTCAGAATGTCTCGCGAAGCTTTAGTACTCGGATCTGAGAACAGACCACCAGTTCTCTATCCCGATGAGTACGAACAATGGAAAGCCCGGTTCCTTAAGTTCGTTGGAATGCAACCTCTCGGGAATCTGATGCTTCAATCAATATCCGAAGGACCCGTCATCTACTATCGAGAGATAGCTGCCAGACCCGAGGCTGACCCCCCTGTCCAAGCCTCAAAGGTTGAAAGAGAGCCGGCAAATGACGTCGAGAGGGATCGCCAGCACGCTGATAAGAGGGCAGAATATCTGATTTATCAAGCCCTCCCCACTAATATTTTGGTCGGTGTAGACAGTAAAATGTCTGCGAAAGAAATGTGGGACGAGCTGGAAATCCAAATGCTGGGGGCAGATCTTGATGATCGTGCCAAAATTGAGGAGGCGAAGGCAAAGTTTTCGGAATTCCGCGCCAAAGACGGGGAATCTCTGCAAGCCACATTCACCAGGTTCTGTGCAGTCCTTAACGAATTGAATAAACTGCACATCAAGAAGGATCGGGATGACATCAACATCCAATTCTTTGCCGCCTTAGCCCCCGAGTGGCAGCTTGCATGTCGGGCAACGAAAAGAGTTCTGAACATTCCTGAGGTATCAATAAATGTCGTCTTTAAGGAGCTTAAGAAATATCAAGGGGATGTGGATCAACAGAAGCTGATGGCAAATCAGTTGGCCTCTCTACTGCTATCAGCCAACACAGGGTTGAAACCGAATGATTCGCTAGCCTTGATCACCAACACGCAGATTCCGACACCATCTTTTGCTCCTGGTTCTTTATCGTCTCAGTAGAGGTATGCTTCCCCTCCGCGTGAGGTCTATGATGAGGAGGAAGCTTCGATCCAAGAACAGATAGCCTTGTGGACCAACCGTCTCCAACAGCGACGGTTCTCCAACTAGACCAACAACCAACTCCGCTATGACACCGGTCCACGGAGGTACTCAGATGATAGGAGGGATGACCGCCGCGATGACTATCGCAGAGATGACTACCGAAGGGATGACAGGGATGACCGCCGGTATGATGATAGACGCGACTATCGCGATGATCGCCGTTATGAAAGGCGAGACGACAGGCGCGATGATCGCAGGGATGACAGGCGGGACGATCGAAGGGATGATCGTCGGGATGACCGCAGGGACCGGAGGCGTGATGACAGCCGCGAGCACCGTCGAGCCGACAAGAGGCCGGCGGAAAGAAGAGAGGAAAAGCCAAAAGCAGATGAGCCGAAGGCCACTGATGAACGTCTCTGCTACAAATGTGGCAAACCGGGCCACTTTGCTAGGGAATGCAAGAATAACTTCGAAAGAGACGTTGCTTACTACGAGAGAAAGCTCGAGGCTGCCAAGAAGAAAGCGGATGCGTTAGCCCTCGTCGCCCAGGAGGACTACTGGGATGCTGAAGATTCTGAAGACGAGGATGACAAGGCCAAGAATTGCTATATGGTTGATCGTCTGGGGTTGGAGACATGTGCTGATTTCACTGCTGACAATTCAGACACTGCTGCTGAGGGGGAGAAAATGAAACATCCACCAGCATGTCTGATGGCTACAACCGACGATCCCGAATGCTCCACATCCGGTTCCGAGTCCAGTGAGGTATATTCCTATTACATTCCTGCACATGTAAATAAATTATTTGTAGATAATGAATGTACACTACACACACAAATACTTGATCTACAAGATAGATTAAATGCTGAAACTGCAAAGTGTGTACAGGCTGAACATCAAGCTCATATTCTGAAAGAATCATCTGAATTATATCATTCAAAATGGTTAACTAATCATAATGTTATAAAACAGATGTTGATAGAAAAAGTAGATGTTCAGGATAGGAATATATACCTTGAATCTTGTATGGAAACGCTTTCTGTTAGGCACAAAAAGGCCTCAGTCAAACCTGTTCTACATCTGAGGGGGAGATTGATAATCAAACCTGTTGATGCATTTGAAGGTTGAATTTAAGGCCTGTTATATGCCTTATTGAAGCCTGAAAATGATTTGCAATATTAGTCATAAGCTGTTCTATGTGTTGCATATGTTGCAACTAAGACAGTTTGTCCAAGCTGCTCTGTCTACTGAACAGGCTGGACATAAACTGTCTACGTTGCTCTACACTGGTGAGCAGCTTGGGCACTTTTAAAGTGTTCTGTTCTTTTTGAACAGAACCTGTTCTTTGTGAACAGGCTAAACACTTTATGGAATACGTTTCCAAGTCATCATGTATTGTTTTTGACTGCTAGATCAGTTTACAAAGTCGAAGACAAAGTGGAAAACAGAACTGCTCAGCCTGCCCAAGCTGTTCTGTAACATGAAGACAAAAGGTTATTTGAAAAAGGGTGACAGACCTTTTTCTTATATCAAAATAGGCCTTTACAAGGAAGAAAGACGCAAAGTTGACATTCCTAAATTAGTTAAAGGCAATGCAACAGTAGACAAAGTAAAAAGACAAAAGTTCTGCACATGTGAAGACAAGTCTGCTTTTCAGAAAAGTGTAGAAAAGGTTATGTTGTCTTTTCAACAAGACCTCTCCTTTTTCATTCCGTCCAATGAAGATGTTTCTCTTAGATCCTCTGAGTGAGTATAAAAGGAAGCTTCTAAGGACAGAAAGAATTAGTGAAGAAAGCTAAGTGCTGAAACCAAGAGTGAACGTGCAAGTGTGATTTTCATGCATGCAAGCCTTCTGTGTAAATCAGTATCTGTGTGTCTAAGCTGTTTTACATAAGCTGTTCCCTTAAGTCTTGTAAACACAGTGAGTGCTTCTTTGTGAGTGTATTCATTGTATTCTAGCTTGAGTTTGTCTTAGACTAGTAAACATACTGTTGTATCTGTCATCTCAGCTTGAACTATTCCGCATTCAAGCTTGTTTGTAATTAACAAATTGTTGATAATACATACAAACATTGAGAAAACAATGTGTAGTTTTTAAATAGCTGTATTCACCCCCCCTCTATAGCTTAAAGCTATATTCTTTGGGAACCTCTCGGGACCTACAACTGGTATCAGAGCAGTTCTGAGTGTGTGTCATTCTAGATCTCACATTCTCCCAAGTTTCCATGGACAACAGTGCTGCAAATTCTTCTTACTATGACAATGGCTCTATGGGCAAACCTCCAAAATTTAATCATCAAAACTTCTCTGGTTGGAAGTGCAGAATGATGCTCTATTTAGAGAATCTGGATGTACAACTGCCAGAGATAGTGATGGAGGGTCCCTATGTGCCAACCTCTGTTACTACCATAACTCCAGCGGTTGAAGGAGCTGCTGGCGAAATCAGGACCTTTGAGAAAGCTAAAGCTCAATGGTCTGATGAAGACAAGAGACTGGTGGCTCTGGATGCAAAGGCCAGAAACAATCTGGTCATTTCTCTTCCTGATGATGTGTTCAAACAGGTTGAGAAAATGAAGACAGCAAAAGAAATGTGGGATACTTTGTGTACCGTCTATGATGGACCCACAATCACACTGGACAACAGGATCAACAATCTTGTTAGACAGTATGAACTTTTCTTTGCTAAACCAAAGGAGACTCTCACTGAAACCTACACCAGGTTTACTGCTTGAGTGAATGATCTCAAAGCTGTTGGGATCACTAAGGACATTCTCACCCTGGTGAATAAATTTCTGGACATTCTACCTGAAGAGTGGAACTACTTCTCAACAATTCTAAGGAACTCAGGTACTATCAGAAGTATGGATCTAGTCAATCTGTATGGATCCTTACTGAATGATGAACAATCAAGGTAACAAAAGAGAAATGCCTTGGAAATGTCCAAAAGAGGTGCAGCCTTTGTGGCTAATGTGAGACAGTCTGTAAATCAGGTGAGTGATGTGTTCACTCAACATGATCAACAGGATGATGACAAGGAGGAAGTGTCAGATGAAGAAGATACTGCAGATCTTGCTGAACAAGATGATGAGCAAATGATAGCTATGCTTGTCAAAAGGTTCAACAAGAAAAGGTTTGGAAGACACATGCTGCAAGGAAATTCAGGTGCTGGCAAAAAGAAGGCATTTGATAAATCCAAGGCTGAGTGTTTCAAATGTGGCAAAACTGGTCATATAGCTGCTGACTGTGTGTCAAAAGCTGTTGGTCAGTCATCCAAACCATACAAGACAAACAAGGATGATGGTTATAGGGTTAAGTACCTTATGGCCATGGCTAAGCTGAGGAAGTTGGAAAACTCAGTGGGTTCCAACCGCCAAAAGGGACTTATGGCAGAGACTTGTGATTGGGAGGAATCTGATTCATCATCTGATGAAGAAGACAATCAATGTCTGATGGCCAACACTGATGTCCCATCAACAAGCAGTTTCAAACAGGATATGGCTGAAGCTGAAGCTTTCAGCAGCTTAGAGAACTGGAATCCTACTATGATGTATAAGGTACAAAATTTCATGGCTTACAGTTCTGAAGAAAAAGTTAAAATGTTTGAATATATGCTTGTTGATCTAAAAGCTGCTGTTGAGAAGCATGATGCTTTACTATCTGAAATCTCTAAGCTTAAAACTGATCTTAAAACTAAATCTAGTAAACTGGACAGACAGTTTCCATAAGTTGGAAACTGAGCTTTGATGAATTAAAACACATCAACTCTATTTTACTGGAAGAAAAGAGGAGAAACAGATATTAAAAAGCATATTTGCTAAGCTTCAAAAGATAGTTCGACTCTTGGTTGCCAATCTGCACAAAAGTTCAGCCTTGTATAAGTCAAACAGATTCCTGCATCAAATCCAAGCCTATCTTGGAGGGGATCTTGGGACCACAGCAGCTTCCATCGTTAGGATCCAATAATCTGAAAGAAGATTTATCCACTCTTTGGTGAACTCCAAACACATTCATTCAAAAATGTGGAATGCGTAAACTAATCTCAACAAATAGGTTTGTCAGGCCTCAAAACACTGACAGCTTGTGTGAATTTAGTTCTAAAGCTGATATTGGAATTTGTTCTCCATCAAGTCAGCCTGCTAAGTGCTCTACTGGTTCACACAAGCAAAAGAAAGGAAAACATGTTCAAACTGAAGTTGTGGATACTAAACCTGTTGACAAAACAGGTTCTGAGTCCAAAGCTGATGGTAAAAAACATGTTAATCCTTTTGATGCTAAACTACTTGAAAAACAAGTTTCAAAAAGTAAGCAAGCCTGTTTTAAACAAGGTTGGTTACGTCCATTTTGATAATACATAATCCTTTTACTGCGCTCTGTGTGATTTCAACTTATTTATACTATGTTTTTTCAAATCCTATAGTTGTGTTAAACTTGGCTTTCAATATTAAGACATCAAGCTTTTTCAAAACACCCCATGTTTTTTACTTCGTCCACCTAGTGTTACCTTCTATAGCTTTGTAGTATTGGCCTACTCCATATAATCACAATTCACTAGTCATGGTCGGCACAATTCGGCCCAAGCCATGCTCAATACTGATCATTGATAATTATGTCTTCATCCCCGCTTGTGAGCTAAAGTCCAAGCATTTGAGACTCCTTAATACATCTTTAAATCCAACACCTATAATTTCTCTCATTGGACTTTACTCCACTCCTTTTCTTTATCTTCTTCTATCCACCTACTGTGCACTTTGTTTTGTACCTGTTTATGTCCAAGCTCTAGGACTCGTGAGTAACGATTACACTTCTAGTAATTGGTTGAATGCCGTTCTCTAACCCGGTTTTTCGCTACATCTCTTTTACCTGTTTGTGTGACTCTTCTAAAGAGTCAAAGCGTATGCCCGGCTGCTAGCGATGAGGATCTATTGCGATTTGTCAACAAAAGCCCTGTGACTAATCCTTGAACCTCTCTGCCCATCCACGTAAATGTCAGTCTTAGGAAGTGATCTCCCTCGGCCTACTGCATTGTTTCACGTCTACTTATCATGACTTCTTAAAGACTTCTGTGAAGATTGAAACGGGAATTACACTCTACAAATCTTTCTTAGCTGTATTACTCTCTCCTCAACATCAAATGGAGTTTGCTGACAAAGAAGTCTAAACCGAATTTACTCTCATTGTAACTGTCTGCCCATGGAACCATGCTCGTTTGCTTATCACGGTTCTTACCTCTATCATTTGTCTGTCGACCTGATACGCCTGCCTCAAACTCCACTTTCCTTGCCTGCTTTCTTCACCTTAAATACTCTGTATTCACTTAGGGTAATAAATGATTCAATCTAAGTATCTACCTCATGAGCTATTCCCTCAAATGTGCGCAGTGAAGCCAAATGCTCTATCGTTATTTCTTATCATGTTGTTTTGTTGATTTCTTGTCCTCGTTTTCATTCGATATCAATCACTGGGTATCCACCTCGCCCTGTCATACAAGTTTTGATACCCATAAACGCCCTGATGAAGGTGTGTTGTTGGCTACTCTGTATCTCCAAAGCCTACAGATTTACAAACAACAAAAGAAAGTGATAGATGAATATCTCAATGTCACCTTTGAAGAGACCAAGAAATGCCTCCACCAAAGCTGTTCCTGAATCAGCTTCAGGAGATTTAACTTTGATGATCTGATGCATTCAAAACAATGAAGAGGACTCAAAAGCTTCCACATACACCCAGTGTGGAACGTGTGATAATCGATGATGACATGATGATGATTCATGTCAATACACCCTGTGGTGAATAAATGTACTGACTAATTACAACTGTCATGTCCAGAACTCATCATGCCACTGCTGATTTTCCCTCTTGCTGTATGTCTAGAAGTGTCGTCAGACATGTTCAACCGTGACCAGGCTCAAGACAACATGTGTGTCCTGAAAATCTTGAGAGCTGTTGCATTCACAGGGACCTCTGCTGAAGCATGTTAAACAACTCAGGTGAATCATTCATTGAAAAATGATCCTAAGTGGATCATGTGTCACCCCAATGATCAAATAATTAGTGACATCAACAAAGGGATACAAACACAGTGGGACAGCTTAGGGAATTTTTGTATGTTCTCTAGTTTTGTTTCACTGATGGAGCCAAAGAAGGTGATGAAGCATTAAAAGATGCCAATTGGATCACTGCCATGCAACGAAGAGCTCAATCAGTTTGAGAGAAAACCAATGTATGGAAGCTGGTCCCTGCTCCTAAAGGCTAAAAAACTATAATTGGCACAAAAAATGGGTTTTCAGGAACAAGATGGATGAGCAAGGTCATGTCATTAGAAATAGGCAAGACTGGTTGCTCAGGGCTACAGACAGGAGGAAGGAATTGACTTATGAGTGAACACATTTGCTCCTGTAGCCAGGCTAGAAGCAATTCGTTTGTATCTAGCCTACGCTGCTCATAAGAGCATTAAGGTATTTCAATGGATGTTGAGAGTGCATTTTTGAGAATTGGGAAGCTGCAAGAAAGAAGTTATGTCAAGCAGCCTCCAGGTTGTTTGAAAATGAACAACATCCAGGTTTTGTCTATAAGTTGGACAAAGCTCTCTTGGTCTCAAACAAGCCCCTAGAGCCTGGTATGACCCTCTTACTGAGTTCCTTATGAGCAATGGGTATTCCAAGGTAAAGGGGATACACGTTCATCAAAAAAGTGACAATCTGACTTATGCTTGTTCAAATTTATGTGGATGAATCATAATATTTGGTTCTACTAATGAGCAGTTATGCAAGAATTTATCACTACTCATGAAATCTAGATTATGAAATGAAGTCTGATGGGGAAAACTAAACTTTCTTTTTAGGATTACAGGTTAAACAAACCTCAACTGGAATTTTATAACACAAAGAAAGTACCACTTTAGATCTATTGAAAAAAGTTCAATATTTGATCAAAGTTCCTCCTATTAAAACCCCAATGGCAACAAATGTAAAATTGGTGCTGATGCCAGCAAAGCTGTTTCAGTAACAGCTTAAGAGGCATGATTGGGAGATTGCTATACTTAACATGCTAGTAGACCTGATATTATGTTTGCCACCTGTCGTGTGTGCTAGGTTCCAAGCTGATCCAAAGGAATCTCATCTAGCTGCTGTTAAAAGGAATCTTCAGAATACCTTAAGGGTACACCAGGTTTAGGTCTTTGGTATCCCAAAGACTCACGCCTTGAACTAACAGGCTATTCAGATTCTGATTTTGCAGGCTCCAGGTGTCTAGATAGGAACAAGCACAACAGTTCGGGATGTCAACTCCTTGGTGGAAAGTTGATCAGTTGGATAAGCTAGAAAGCAGCAAGAATCAGTGTCCACTTCTACTGCCTGAAGCTGAGTACATGCTGCTGGAAGCTGCTGTGGGCAGAGATTCTGTGGATGCAGCATCAGCTTGAAGACTATGGCCTGTGATAGGAAAACTCCTATTCATGTGTGATAAACACAAGTGCATAGCCATTTCCAACAATCCAGTATTTCATTCTTAGAACAAAGCTATTGAAGTCAGACATCACTTCATCAGGGATCACATTCAGAAAGGCAATGTGGAGGTAGAGTTTTTTGATTTCACCACATGAACAGGCTTGCAGCGACATTTCACCAAACCTCTGGATGAAACAAGGTTTAAGTTACCATTCAGCAAGCTGGGCATTTAAATAAGAGTGACTAATTGTTCTCTCTCGGTGTCTCTAAAGTTATATGTGTCACCACTGCTCAAGCCATCTCAGAACGAGCTAGACAGACCAGGCTAGCCATGTTCTAGTACTTACATTATATCTGCAAAAACTTGAATCAGCTTGCTACAGATGGGGGAACGGGCTTGAAACACAAACAGGTCTGTAAGTCCAGCCTGTACTCTGATGGTTCAATCACGATCTAACCTGGTTCATTCCTTCACACTGTCTCGTACAAGCTCTTTGTCTTGAACACTGTTCAAATATTGAACCCAACCTGTTCTACACAACTGAGAACATGGCTGAGGCACAGTTTGGACGGGAGA
>JAANYP010008006.1:0-38386 GCA_020465985.1 Centrapalus pauciflorus | reverse complement strand
TTCCCTCTCCATTCACATCCTCGAACACCAGCCTCATCATCATCTTCTCCATCTACCCCACTTCCACAAACAATCAAACCATTACACCCCCATCTCCCCAGACCTGCCTTTGAAGGATCAGCTTTCTTTGCTGACCAACCAAAGTTGGTTCTTTGGAAAAACCCACATGCACTCCCACCATCCCATCATCTCAGGACTCTGTGTCTTGAGCCAGCTCCAAGGCTTCTTTGATATGTTCAAAGAAATCCTTCCAGTCCCTCCCATACTTGACAAGTCTTCCCAGACTGATTGCACCTCACTGCACAGCTGCAAACGGTTCCAACTCTCTCTCTGTTCTATCCTCTCCTTACAACAGGACTCGTTGTCATCTATGGGCATCCCATTTCACAAAAGCTTGTCATTCTCTCCTCACTTCTTGAAACACTTAACCCTTCCTAACACATTGGCCAGCCTGAACACTTTACTTGGCTCTCTATCAAATAGTGTCCTCAGACCTTGCTGATGTGCAAGGATTACTCTGAATGTCTCTTGCCACAGCTTCAAAACATGTTGTTCACGCTTCTGATAGAGAAAACCTTGTAACTGACCACTCTTGATGATTCCCAAGCATCTCTCTTCAGGCCTTGTCTTTCCAAGCTTGCAGAGGTTAAGGCACAACCTGGATTCTTAGTTACAGCCTGGTTGGCCCCCAAACCTGCTGCAAAACTGCTGGTAAGCTGCTGACTTTGTGTCTCAGCAGACCCAGGTGTTGAAGGTGCTTGTTACACATACTCCTTCAAAGGGGGAAAGTTATCTGCCTCGAAGACTAAGTCCTAAGGGGTGAGAAAACAAACTCTTCTCCTAAGGAGAAAGCAGTACCTACAACTCCCACTGGTCACCACAGGTGGGACATGTACAGGTACGCTGGAAGGTGCCTCTCAAGCTTGCCAATGCCTACTCATAGCTGTCTCTCCAACCCTGCTCAGTCTAAGGGAGGGAAGTCATTCCTGAGGACAGGCCTAGCAGTAAAAGGAGGCACTTATTCTAACTGAAGAAGAGAGAAGAGAAGAGAAATTCCTGAGGCTGCTCTGTCACTACAGCAGCCGCTAAGGAAAAGAAAAAAGCAGCCATTGATGCACAACAGCAGAAAGCCGCTGATCTTAAGTTTCACAAAGCCAGGGCTAAAGAGATGGGTCTTCCTATGCACAAGTACTTTTAGTTTCGAGAAGAACAGCTTCAAGCTCTGGGAGGAATGAGAAAAGAAGAAGATATCTGCTAAACGCTAAAATCTTTGCCACTCCAAGAAGCAAAGAAAATTAAAAGTTTACCTTGGAGGTGCAAAGAAAATAATGGAAGCTGCTAGTTATCAGCAGGAGAAAAGGAGGGAGAAAAAGCACAGGGTGCTCAGGTCTCTGTGACCACGACTCAAGTACCCTCGCCAGAGCCAAATTCCACTTTTACCACTTGTCTAGAAGAATTTCATGATGTTGCACTACTAGAGGCTTGCAAGGAACGATGTCAAAGCATGTTCCCATTTCAACGCAAGGCACACAGGGAAGATTCAGATCACCAGGTGGGTTGCAAAGGCCTGAAATGGACTCACGATCACACTGATGTTGCACAGGTGGGATACAGTGGAATGGGTGGAACTGGCAGTTGCCCTGAGCCAGTCTAATGCAGAAAACGGCTAAGACTATCAGGGCTCACATCAAGAGCTGATGGAGAGAGTACGTAAGCTGGGCCTGATTCCAAAAGAAGTAAAAGAGGGTGTCTCTGTGACCTACCCCAAAATAAGGCCAGAAGGACAAAGAAGGATACAGAAATGGAGCTACTCCTTACGCTGATTGAACAGGGCGACTCTTGCCATTGAAATTAAAAGGAGTTGATCATAGTCTGCCTAAAGGAAAGAGTTTGAGGATGGCAAGATTATTAAAGAACCTGAGCTGGGGGCATTTTTTGTAGATCCCCTAACTCCGAAAAGTGCTTCCAAAGAGCCTCAGAGCTGTACAAAGTTGATCTGAGACAACTTGCCGCTTCAGACTTGCGTTTCTTTCAGGCCAGTCTAGCAAATGGAGAGCAGCCATCTGGGGATCAGCTCAGAGGCTTCTATTGAAAGAGAGGAAGGCTCAATGTCCCAGTTCAATGATTATCAGAAGTGAAATTGAGGAACTTGAGGATACAAGGGAAGAACTGGAAAGGCGGTTCAGGATCCTTCTCCATTGATATGAAGTCCATCTACCTATCTGGGTAGGTGAAGAATGGACGCTGTCCATCAGTTTGGACAGGCTTGCCATTATCTGCTCCCACTCAAACAGTCCCAACATCTTGTACATTAGTTGTACATCCTGTACATTAGTTGTACATCTACGTACGTGTAATTTTTGCTTTTACATTGAGTTTAAAATACATAGTACATTAGTGTACTCTTGTAAGAAACATGTGTTGTTCAAGTGTAGTCAGAATCAGTGTATATAAACTGATCTTTTACTTTACTGTAAGTGGTTAATTTTATTTCAGTCAACTGTACTGTAAAAATATATAGTGATTTTTGAAAGACCAGCTTGGAATGGTTATTGCAAACTAGGGGGAGATGTTAGGCACAAAAGGCCTCAGTCAAACTATTCTACATATGAGGGGGAGATTTATAATCACACCTGATGATGCATTTGAAGGTTGAATTTAAGGCCTGAATTATGCCTTATTGACACCTGAAAATGATTTGCATATCAGTCTAAAGCTGTTCTATATGTTGCATGTGTTGCAACTAAGACGTTGTCCAAGCCTGCTCTGTTTGCTGAACATGGCTGGACATAAACTGTCTACGCTGCTCTACACTGTTGAGCAGCTTGGGCAATTTTAAAAGTGTTATGTTCTTTGTGAACAGAACCTGTTCTTTGTGAACAGGCTAAACACTTTATGAATATGTTTCCAAGTCCTCATGTATTGTTTTTGACTACAGATCCGTTTACAAAGTCGAGACAAAGTGGAACACGAACTGCTCAGCTGCCCACGTGTTCTGTATAATCATGAGACAAAAGTTTTTGAAAAGGGTGACAGCCTTTTCTTATTCAAAATGGCCTTTACAAGGAGAAAGATGCAAAGTGACATTCCTGAATAGTTAAAGGTAATACAACAGTAACAAAGTAAAAAGACAAAGTTCTGCACATGTGAAGACAAAGTCTGCTTTCAGAAAAGTGCCAGAAAAGGTTTTGTTGTCTTTTCAACAGACTTCTCCTTTTTCATTCCGTCATGAAGTTTCTCTTAGATCCTCTAAGTGAGTATAAAAGGAAGCTTCTAAGGTCAGAAGAAGTGTGAAGAAAGCTAGTGCTGAAACCCAAGAGTGAACGTGCCAAGTGTGATTTTCATCATGCCAAACCTTCTTGTCTAAACCAGCTTCTGTGTGTATAAGTTGTTTTACATAAGCCGTTTCCTTACGTCTTGTAAACACAGTGAGTGCTTCTTAGTGAGTGTATTCATTGTATACTAGTTTGAGTCTGTCTTAGACTAGTAAGCATACTGTTGTATCTGTCATCTCAGCTTGAACTATTCCGCATTCAAGCTTGTTTGTAATTAACAAATTGTTGATAATACATACAAACATTGAGAAAAGAGTGTCTAGTTTTTAAATTGCTGTATTCACCCCCCTCTACAGCTTATAACTATATACTTTGGGAACCTCTCGGGACCTACAGATACCGATGTGGATCCGACTTTATATCGGGCAATGATTGGGTCACTTATGTATTTAACTGCTTCAAGACCTGACATTATGTTTGCTGTGTGTATTTGTGCTAGGTTTCAAGCGAATCCGAAGGAGATGCATATGAAAGCTGTGAAGCGGATTTTACGATACCTCAAGTCGAAACCGAAGCTGGGTCTTTGGTTATCCACGCGGAGGAGATCTAGAGTTGGAGGCGTTTTCACAGATTCTGACTACGGGGGATGCCGCTTGACCGCGCAAATCCACGACTGGAGGTTGTCAGTTCCTAGGAGGGAGATTGGTGTCCTGGCCATGCAGAAACAAACGTCGGGAGCCGTGTACAACGTGCGAGGCCGAGTATGTTGCTGCTGGAGTTGCGCTCACAGGTTCTGTGGATACAACAACAATGCGCGGTACTACGGTTTGGCTTACACTCAAACTCCAATTAGGATAGACAATCAATCTACAATTGCTATAACTAATAATCCAGTTAAACACAACAAAACAAAGCACATAGACATAAGGCATCATTTTATTCGTGATTGTGCTGAAAAGAACTTAATCAAATTGGTAAAAGTGGCAACAGAAGATAATAATGCAGATTTATTTACCAAAGCGTTTGATAAGTCACAGTTTGAGTATTTAATTCAACTGAATGGAATGCGCAACCCAGAGTAATTTTGCCTTAGTAGTAGTAAGTTTATTTTCTTTTAGAGTCATAGTATTTCTTTCTTTACAGTAATCTGCTAATTTAGGAAAGTTTCTATTTTTAGTAAGTTTCTATTTTTAGTAAGTTAGTAGGTTAGCTTATTTTACTACTTTGTCTTATGAAAAACAAAAGAAAAAAGAGAGAAAATTACAAAAATACAAAAAAAAAGAGAATATCAGAAAAAAGAGTTAAGTCTTAGATACATAGGTTCAAGGTGACGAAAATTAGCACAGTCGTTACAAACTCTAAGTGTTTAGACTTTCACACATAATGCAACTAAATTCTAAGTGTTATACTTTATTTAGTTTGATGTGTTGGTAGGCATAATACATATAGGGAATCTCAAGGCTAATAAAATATTCTAGAAAAAGTCAAGCGTGTCACTAACTTAGATGTATGACCAATCAGTCTTAATTTTTATGTACAAGACATACAAACTTTGAGTCTAAATGAGGTATGCAAACTTTCTGGGGATGTATGGCAACATCAAATACATCTGAAAATGGAAAGAATAGAAATATCATATAAAACTGAGAGTCGAAAACATGCAACTCTGTTGTACGTAAGTACAGACCTGTTATCTCTGTTTAGATTCGGGTTAGCAGATATGTCGCTTTGTTGTACGTCAGTACAGACCTGTCACCGCTGTCTGCTAACTTTAATAATAAACCTTAAGTCGAACTAAGACACTTTGTTGTATGAAAATACAGACCTGTGTCCGATGTTTGTCTTTTAAAGAAAGTTTGCAAATACCAACAAGTTAGAATCTTTGTCTGTGTGCCTTGATCATAAAAGTATGTCTATGTCTGAGTCACGTACGATAATTTCCTGATAAATAAAAATGCCAAGGGATATTCCGAAATGTAGAATGTTTAAAGGGGTAAAATACCAACAATCGGCTAAATAAGTGTGTCACGACAAATAATCAAAGGAATCAAAAATTCCTAAGTGTGAAAGTTTAAGTACTGAAAGTAAGTATCTGACATCGCTATCTGATTGAACCTTTCTTAGACTATACTCATCAAAAATATTTGTTTAGTATTTAGCTTAGCTTGTAAATTTTTTTTAGGTAGTATAGCTTAAGTCTAGATTAAATTTTTTGTCAAAATTTTATTTCTACTTTACTTTATTTTATTTTACCTTAGTTTATTTTATTTTATTTTATTTTATTTTATTTTAGTTTAACTTTTACTTAGCTAAAAGGTCAAAAATTACTGAGGGTGCATTCAAAGTTGGATAAAATAAACATTGCGTGAAATATCTTGAGCTTAGGGTAAAAGAGTTGGCATAGTTTATCTGGTTACACGATACCGTAGAAAAAGGTTGGAAAAGTTGTAGTTATTTCAAAATTTTTGAAAATTTTTCTAAGTGTTTGATGGTTTCGAATCTAAGATAGACTCGAAGAGGTAAGTCTTCGAATCTGTCAGTAGATTCGAATAAGGACTTAGAATCGAAGGTTGGTAGTATATATAGGTCAACAGTGAAGTCATTTAAGACTTACTGTTTTCGAATCTATACACTCGAATCTACTGTGGCGATTTCGAATCTATTCTCGAGTCTATCGTTTCTCTCATAAACGACATTTTGTCGAGTTTCTTACTTGGTGTTTCGATTCTACAGATACTTCTAGGTATAATCAACCGGATTGTACAAGATTTGAGTAGTTTTATACATCATTTACGTCAAAATCATCGATTTTGAAAGTTTAAGGGTTGAAATAGGGTTTTTACAAAATTACCAATGTTGGACCGGTAAACTGTTAAATTGGAAGCATAAATCAATGATTAGAACCTAGTTGAACTAATGTATGTGATTTGCTAAGTTCAAAATGGTTAAAATCTTGGGTTTGTGTTGAAATAAAGGCCGACGGGGTTTCGAATCTGTTCTTGCGATTTCTCGAATCTATCATTAGATTCGAGAAGACCAACACCTTCGAATCTGTCATTAGACTCGAACAGAGACTTATTCGAATCTGTTACATTCGAATCTGTTTCCTTCGAATCTGTACTTTATTTACTTTAGATAATTTAAATTTAATTAAACTTGTAGAAATTTAATTGTGTTAGATTTTGTACTTAAACAAGTTCAAAATAAAATAGATTTAAATTTAAACAAGTTTATTGATTTTTAATGGATCTAATGGTTTTGTTTATTGTGCAGAAATTTAATGGTTTTGTTTATTGTGCACAATATGGTGCTTCATCCAGATCTGAATCTCCCTGAGGCGCAGGGATTTCGTCAAGTGCTTGATTTTCTTGCTGAATCTAGGATCGGATATGCACTGTGGCATAATGTGCAGATTGTGTTACCCTATATTCGTCAGTTCTACGATCATTTGCAGGTAGACTGCTCGGTCACTCCGACAGTTCTACGCACTCGTATTGAAGGACAGCCATTGGTATTCTCGGCTGATATGCTTCGTCAAGTGCTGCAACTGGGCACTCAGGAAGAAGAAGCTGGTCCAATAGAATTTCCATTGAGTATAAGGCAAGCGGCCTTTCAACGAATGGGGTACAGCCTCGATGTGACAAAAGTGTCATATATGAAGAGTGGTTTGATCGGACAGTGGAGGTTTCTGGCGCATGTGTTCATGGTATGCTTTGCTGCGAAAAAGGCAGGGTTCGACTATATAGTGGCGAAGATTCAGTCGGGGATTGTCGCAATGGTATATAATCGGCCTTACAGTTTTTCGGAGATGTTCTTTTCAGAGTTTGTTCACCAGATCACAGCCCCCGAAAATCAACAATTCTTGTTGTACCCAAGGTTCATTATGATGTTGATAAGACACTTTTTGCCGAACATGCCGCTGTCAGATGACTTTCAGAGTGTTGCGCGTCCACTATTCGGAGCAATTGTGGATAGGGAGTTTCAAGCCCCGGAAGATGCCAACTGGGCAGGGGTCGTTGAGTTTCAACCACAACAACAACCACAACAACGTCAACAACAACAGCAGCCGCGCGCTCAAAGACGCCGTCAAAGACCTGCAGCAAGTCAAGTTCAGGCATCAAGGCCTTCCACTAGTCAGCAGCCTCAAGCACAGGAAGCAGGGCCTTCGAGTGCGGCTCCAGAATCTGAGCAAATTGCACAAACATTAGAAGAAATATGGGCATCAGGGCCCCATGCAAACGAAGATCTGGCCGCGGCATTAGTTGGTGAATTGCTCAGTCCACCTGAAGGAGAAGAAGACGTTTAAAGAGATGTGGAAGAATATGAGCCAGAACAGGCTGATAAAGGTTTAACATCATCTGAATCAGAGTCAGAAGAGATGGAGGAGCTGGAAGTTGAAGCTTCTGAATCAGTGGCTGCAGATCCCAGTATTCAAATCGGAACCTATGGATCTAGGTTGATAGTGAATGAAGCAGGATTGAGGAGATGAGAGGAAAGGTAATCTGACGATTCAGATTTCGAAGAGGAGGAAGTTGCTCCCTTGGTGACTAGGCAAAGGGCCAAGCGTCACAGGTTCATGCAACGGTCAACATCAGCATCTGAAGCCCAACAGTCTCAAACTCAAACTCCAGAACCACAAGCCACCGCTCCACCATCACCACCACCTCAACAACATGAGCCATATATTCCACCACCATTCATCCCTTCTCCTGTTCAGTCCATACCATCTACCTCAACCGCCTATGCAGACAATCAGAGGTTTATGCAACTCAAGGCTCGAGTGGATTTCCAACATGTTCAAATCCTGAGCCTAACACAGGCAATGGGTGAAATTCAGGCACATAATGCAAATCTAGATAAAGAAAATGCTAAATTGAAGAAGACAGTAGAAAAAATCCAAGACGAGAATGTTGAGCTAAAGACATTCGTCTGCGATCAGGCAGCCGAGTAAAGATCGATGCGCTCCCTCATTGAGCAGTTATTGAAAAATCTTCAGGCTCAGGGGGAGACATCCTGCCGGGATCAAGAAATTGAGAAGTCAAGAGATGATGATGATACGGACAATCAAGGCAATGATCCCAGCCCAAAAAGACAGAATGAGCCAGTAGATCTTTCTGCTGCTCAGACTGCTCAATCTGAGAGGGAGCCTAGTCCAGAAGGAGAAGTAGGAGGATCCGGAGGAGAAGCAGGTTCCTCAAGGGCCTTAGATAGTGACATGATAGATGCACTGAAAGACATTGAGGAAGAGCTTATGGAGTTGATTTTGAAGATGACGTCGAAGAGTTGGAAGAAGGTGAATTCATTCCAGAGGACGTCGTTGACTGGAAATCGGATGATGAAGTATTAGATGATGAAGACGATCATGTAAATGAAGTGATAATCAATTCACAACCGGTCACGGAACTATATGAGGGCCAAAATCATAATGTGATTGATATTGACTACATCAAGGTAGCCTCAGTTGAGGACAAAGAACTTGAAGAGGCAGAAAGAGAGCCATCTAGAGCTGATTTGATAAATCTTTGGTTCAAGAAGGAAGAAAAGAAAGATCAGCTGAAGATGAAGAAGAAGATGAGAGTTCCAGGTGCTGGAAACTTCTCAGGAGGGATTATAAGCTGGTTCTTTGACAAAGAACTGCAGCTATTTATCTTGAAAAGAAGAGATGGCCTCCAATACTTGAGGCGAACACTAAAAGCGTTCAATACACTGCCCAAGATTGAGGTTAAGGAACTAGCATGGAAGGAACTGATCAACATAGGCGAGGACCCGTACGCTGAAGTTATGGCAAAAATAATAAGAAAAGAGGGTCGTTCGGGAAAGTTTGAAAGGCTCCAACCGAGATCAGGCAAAAGGGTCGAGGATGGATCAAGGATAGATCCTCATACTGGAAGACCTTGGGCCAGAATGATTTACAAGCCAGTCAAATGTCTGAAGAAAGTGCCAATGAAATCGATGCCACAAAATATTTTGAGCAACATGAAATGGTAGTACCTCGAGATTGACACTGCTGAAGCCATCATGGAGGATCAAGACGAGAAGGTCATTTTGAAGGTATATGATCCACTGCATTTGGTAAACCTATCAAAGGACGACCTGAAGAAGCTACATGATCAGCCTATCTTCTTTACTGAACCATAGAGATCTGAAGCCAGGAAGTTCTAGAAGGTAGTTAAAGTTTGTATAGATGCTGGATTATATGCTGGCAGTAGTATATATAGTTCTAGTACTTAAATTTGATGTAAATAATTAGAAGCTATCGTCAAGGGGGAGTCTGTTGGTACACCCTGTGTGACGATAGCAGTCTAATCGATCTAACATTGTGGTTTAAGTAATATTCAACATTTTGGTTAAACAAGTGTTTTGATATATATGTTTATTTATGTTTGTCTGTTATTGATTGTGTGTTTGAACTTGATGTAACATATTACAAGAAGTTCAAACATAAAGATTAAAGATTAATTCAAGCATTAGTAAAAACATAAGTTTCAACACTTAGGTTTTTGAGCAAATGAGTTAGATTCGAATCAGTTAAGGCTTGGCATTCGAATCTGTGATAGATTCGAATGTAGCCTTAGATTCGAATGAAGGCTAGATTCGAGAGTGTCTTTGTGGACAGACTCGAATGGGCCTTGGGCCAGATTCGAGTTTGGCCCACATCAGACTCGAGTCAGGGTCTATAATTAGGGATAGACTCGAGTCATTATCGGACTTTTAGCAGAATTCGTGAGGAATTAAGCTTAAGGCGATCTCGAGTTTATCATCAGCTTTAGGTCCGTTTCGGAGAGAATTAGTTCGTAGGATCGTTCGTGTGTCGTTCGTTCAGCGTCTAATAGTCTCCGTGTTTCGTAGTTGAGAGTTGTCCGTCTAACCGTTAACGAGGATTCCGCACTCGTTCACGGATCCACGTCTAGATAGATCTAGTAGTGGTAGACCTTACATTGTCTGATCTTCGTTTGTAGGAATTCCAGAATCATTTTCTGCTGGAGATCTATCTTCAGTTGTAGTAGGCTCGGATGCTAATGGAAAGGTGGTCCTCGAAAAACTTTGACCCTCGTCATTTAGATTTAATGACGACAAGTCCTGTTCGATTGTACCTGCATTTCCATCCAAAGGAATGTTAAATGATTCAAACAATTTGTCATAATCAAAAATCCATTCCGGACCAGTTTGGGGTTCATGTGTATAACTTGTAACATCAATGTTATACACAATCTCTACTGTACCATTTGATTTGTTAAAAACCCGTTTGTTTGGTGAGTTCGGCACAGAACCTAGGAAATATCCTTCGTCAGTCTTTTCACCAAATTTAGGTTGATATTTTGTTTTCATTAACGTACATGGTACCCCAAATGGTTCGAAGCCAGTTAAATTCGGTGGCCTTTTATTCAAAACTTCGTAACAGGTTTTGTTCAATGATTTGACAGTAAGGACCCAGTTTAAAACATGGCACGCGGTATTCACTGCCTCCCCCCAAAACATGGTAGGAAGCTTTGAATCCGAAAGCATGCTCCTTGCTGCCTCAATCAAAGTCCTGTTTTTCCGTTCTGCCACCCAATTTTGTTGTGGCTCATATGGTGCACTGAATTGATGCACTATGCCCTTTGATAGGCAATATACACCAATAACCGTGTTTTTAAACTCCGTTCCGTTATCACTCCTAATTCGTTTAACCCGCGTCCCGTATGAGTTTTCCACTTGGTCTAAGAACCCGATGAGCTTTGCAGTCGTCTCATCCTTTGTACCTAAAAAGAAAACACAAGATAAACTTGAGTAATCATCAGTAATAACCAAACAATACCAACTACCACCTATGCTCCTTTTGTTGATTGGTCCGAACAGGTCCATATGCAACAAATCGAACGTGGCAGCAATTGAGTTTTTAGTCTTGGACTTGTGTGCTTTCTTGTGTTGTTTTCCTTTCTTGCACGGTAGACACTTGTCCTCGAACTGAAAACTCTTCATCGGGACACCTTGCACCAATCCATTTTTAGTAATGTAATTCATCTTTCTCAGGTGCAAGTGTGCCATGCGTCTGTGCCATAAAACCGATTCAGTCTCTGAAGCTTTTGATAGTAGACAAATTGGTCTCATTGAATATTCTGGCTTGTTCATGTCGAGCATGTACAGGTCATTCTTCCTTGGAGCCCTCATCAGTATCCACTCTTCAGGTACTTGGAATCCCGGTTTCAGCACTAATGCCTCAGTATCAGTGAAAAGTACTGAGTTCTTCTTATCACAGATTTGAGATACACTAATGAGATTGTGAACCAGTTTATCAACGTGATAAACTTGATCCAGTTTGATAGTCTCATTAGTGACCACTCCAGTACCGGTGATATTTCCTCCCTTATTACCAGCGAACGATACAAATCCCCTATTCCCTCCCTTGAAGTCTGCGAGTAGACTTCTTTCCCCTGTCATGTGCCAGGAGCAACCACTGTCGATGAACCACTTGTTGTTTAGACCTGTAGTTATCTCCTGCACATGAAAGAAAAGAGGTTAGTTATCACGGGGAACCCAAGCCATGACTGACTTGGTAATACCATTCTCGTCCACATACTTGAACTCTTTCAAATACCCATCTCTCCTTTCAGGTGACTTGGGTTTTTCATTTAGAGCATGTTGTGGTGCAGAGTGATTTAAGTTCACTCTCGGCCTTTGTGTTGGCATTTGCTGTGGAGCTCTTGAATAGTTTCGATTATAAGGCATGTTCGATTGATATCCGTGAGCTCTACCTGGTGTTTGATGTCTTACAGGAGTGTGTGACCTAACCGGAGTGTAAGCTCTGCTAGGTGTAGTACTCCTATAAGTCTGTTGTGTACCTAACCTAGATTGATTAATGACTCTATTTGGTGAATTAGTCCTAATCACTTCTTTGGGTCGACCTGACACAGGTGTTTGTTTCACAGCAGATTTTGGTGCGGCTCGCACAGTTTTCTCGGTATTATGTGAACTACTTGTGCTTGCAACACTTGTAGAAGGCTTATGTTGTTCCTGCTTTCCAGTTTTTGGTGTAGAGTCTACTTTCCTATGTGGACAGCTAGAAGCAACATGTCCTCTCTCATGACATCTAAAGCAAGGAATTTTGTCAATCGACTTTTTATTTGTGCCCTTTGACTTAGGGGTCTCACGAGTGTCTGGTTCTTTCGTCTCAACTATAGTGACTGGATCCTCCTCTTGATCATTAAAGTCAGTTTTGGCTTGTCCTACCGGCTTATTAGTAGAGGATGGCACAAATTTTACCTTGTTAATCTTGACATTATTACTAGTCACATAAGTTTCCTTATCCTTAACTGGTTCAGACATAGGTTCAGGTTGTACCTCTGAGTCAACTCATTTATCAGTTTTCTCCTGAGGCTGAGGTACATAGTTATCATTGAAAGGTGGAGGACTCTCATGATACCCTAGACCTACAAGTTTCTTAGACTGACGTTGTGCATCTAAGATTTTCCCTAGGTTGAGTGATGAGTTCGTAAACTTTTCCAGTTTACTATTTACCTCGGCTACCTTAACCTTAGAATCTGCTAGCTCTACTTCTTTGGTCTTAAGCTCTTTGTTCAATGCATCAACATGTTCATACATCAGTTCTAATCTAACGCACTGCTCACTCAACTCGTCTTTTAGAACTATGACGTCTTGTGCATCTGCCTTAAGCTTATTTCTCAGGTCTTCCTTTATACCTAAGAGGCTAGCGTTGTCTGATTTTAAGGATTCATTCTGAGCAGTTATTGTTTGATGTGATTCTAGTACTAAGTTTAATCTATCGTTAGACGTAGCACACAAAGCACATAAATCTTTGAAAATAGAGAAGTTCAGAATTACCTAGGAGTGATCTGATTCCACGTTGGCCATCTGTGCGGCGAACTCTAGAATTGTCTGATCTTCTGACTTTTCTACCAACATAGGACTGATATCATGCTGATTGTTGTCCCCTATCTTTTCCTCTGCTCCATCACTTCCAGTCTCGGTTACTTCAGGCATAAAGGCTCTAGCATTCGACTCTGGATGTGTACTCCAGTCATATGTTCCATCTAGCTGTCTGTCAGATGTCACATTGGATAACAGTCCAGCTATATAAGCCTGACTGGTTGAACTACCCGACAGAATTCTCCCTTGAGATTGATTCTGATACTGGTTCTGGTAGTTCTACTTTCGGTCTCTGACACTCTCTAGCGAAGTCTCCTAACCGTTGGCAGTTGTAACACTTAACCTTGGATTTATGAAACCCAATCTTATTGTTACTGACGTTGAGGTTTCTGCCCGTCCTCTTGATGAACCTGTTGACTCGCTGAGTCACCATGGCCAGTTGCCATTGAAGATCCATCTCCTCTAGATCATCAGGATATACCTGATCATAATCATCATCCCAAAGCGCAGGATCGTTGATTTTGCCTTGATCACAATTGTCGTAGGCGGCCACAAATGAAGCCAACAGTTTCAGATGGTCTTTAGTTGATTTTGCGCTCATCGGCATCTTTGAATACCCTTGAGATGTAGATGTAGATGTAGCCTGAGTTTGATTTTCTTATGGTCTAGAAAACCCTAAGAAAGCCCTATTCACTGGGTCTTCTGATTCAACCGTAGTCGATGTTTCCCCAGAAAAGAATGTTGTAGCCGTATTCACGTCAGTCGCCCCTGAAGATCTCGACATCCCAAAGTACATGTCTGGATCCTGTACTTGTTACTAATCCATTTCCTTCTTCAGCAATTCAAAGTGATAGGCCCTCAACGTTCTTATTACATTTTCTAGAGTTAGAGTATAGAACTTGTCTTCATCATGCTTTATCAGTGCCACATACATATCCCATTTGGCTGGTAAAGCATCCAGAAGCTTCACAATCTTCTCTGTCTCTCTATACTCCACATCGTGGTTGTGTAACTCAGTCAGCAGGTGATAGAATCGAGTAATGGTCTCATCCAGCTTTTCGTTCTTCAAGGCTTTAAAGATCGCGAACTGCTGCTTGAGCATTTCCATTCTATTTTGCCTCACCCTCGGGTTACCTTCACATCATTTCTCCAAAGCATCCCACAGCTCTTTTGCTGTTTTCTGATTGCGGAAAGTGTGCAAGATCTCCTGGGGTAATGCCATTCTAATGATAGCGAATGCCCGGTTCTCGGCTTCATAAAGTTTCTTATCATCGTCCTTCATCTTTGAATATGATAAGACTCTTTGTCGTCCTTCAACCTCTGCCGTCGGTGGAATGTATCCCTCGTCTATACAAATCTACATTCGCATATCATTAAATCTCGCGAAGTCGGCGAACCTATCCTTCCACCAATAATAGTCCTGTAATTTCATCAACTTAGGTGGAGAATTCGCTTTCCCGACCTCGTGATCCATCTCAATGAACCTCTGTAGACTTGTCATTGTTTCAAATATTTTTTGAATTTAAACTTAATTAATGTAATTCGAAATTAATTTAAATTAATTCTTTCGAACCTAAGTAAGTTCGAATTTAATTAATTTTAAATTGGTTTGGAATTAGATTCGAATTAAGTTTGAAATCCAACTATGTTCGAAATAATGACAAACTCGAAGGATTAAGTAAATTCGAAATCCCTAATTCGATTTTAGAGTAAAGTCGAAATCCAAGCAAATTCGAATTGGCTAAAGTCGAATCAAACCCTAAGGAACTTCGAAAGGAGCGTATTTTCTGTCAAACTCGAAAGATGAGCAAACCCAAATACCTCCTTGATAAACTCGAGCGCCGCAAGTTCGAAAAACGACTAATATTTCGAGTTTTCAAGTTTTCATATTAAATCAATATTTTTACGAGTAAAAATATTGATTTCGATCAAAAACTTGAACTAATACAAAGAATTTCCCGATATCTGACTTGATAAACTCGAAAATCCTCCAAAAATGTGACGAAAAACGTCAAATACTTCAAGAAATTATAGATGTTTCTTAGTGAACACGAAGAACACCAACGAACACCCAATGTCTCTGATACCACTTGTAAGGTCTGCTGACAACGGATCTATCTTGACGCGACACCTGCCAACGAGTGCGGAATCCTCGTTAGCGGCTTGACGGTAAGATCACACACACCGAAACATGGAGACTACCACGGTGATAGCCGAACTACTTAGAACGTCCTGACATGATGATTCTCTCCTCACGAAACTCTCTGATTGCTATCAAGTTCGAGATCGCCTTTGCTAATCACTCTGATCGATTCTGCAAAAAATTATGATAATTAATCGAATTAACCCTTAATTATACTGACAGATTCGAGTTTGTCTAAGACAAATTCGAATCTGGCCCAAGGCCTATTCGAATTTGTCATTGAGGACAAATTCGAATTTACCCTAAATTCGAACCTCACATATCAAACTTATGTTTGAACCTCTTGTAATACAATACACCAAGTTCAAACATACAAACAATCAATATCAAACACACATAATCAAACATATATCAAACATTTGTTAATATTCAATGTCAAGTAAGTTGACTTACACAAAATGCTATCTAAACTTAGACTGCTATCGTCACACGGGATGTAGTAACATACACTTGGGGTGGGCGGCGTCTAGGTCGACTGGTAATAGCATAGGATATTCGGTGTCCCAACAACATTTCTTCAACCACTCGGTTAAAGAGGCGAATGTATGGGTCTTCCTCGATTCTGTTTAGAAAAGCCGGGTCTAGGAGGAAGTTGTTGGGTTTTATTTCTAGCAACATTCGTCTAGGGAAGATCTGCTCTGAGGCTCTGGGGGGAGGGCAACAGATCTTGAGGTTATTTCCATGTCTACCTGCTAGTTCGGTCTGAGTGTTTGGGGCTCATGGGTGGTACATACTGTTGAGAATTGGAATAAGATGCCATTGTACCTGTCGTAACAGTTGAAAGATAGATATGTATTTGCAGTGTGTATTTGACTTGTTCAGAGATGTTTCTTGTGTTAGATGTTGGATAGAATGAGTCAGATCTGATAAAGGGCTTCTATAGAAGACTTCTCTTTAAGTAAAATCCATCTGAAGAACAAAAGTCTACAAGACGAGTCCCAACTCATATTAATTCATGTGAAACAGCCTTAGATGAGACTTAAAAACCTCTGAACAAGTGAAATTTCAAGTGAGCTCAACACTTTAAAAATTATACATAGAGAATTATGACCACAACTTGCGGATGAAGAGGCATCCGACAGTTGCAACTCTCGGATCAAACTTTGAATGAAATTTAGGTTTTAAAATTGAAGACTGAACCTTTTGAATCTCGTCAACATGCGGATGAAGTGTTACCCGCAAGTTGGAACTTGCAGATAAACCTTTAATCGCGGATTTACCTTAGAATATTTGTCTACTTTTGAAGACGACTTGCGGGTGGAGTCTTACTCGTGAGATGTTACTTGTGGACAAGTCTTTGCATGCAAGTTGGACATAGAAAAAGATGTCTACAGTTAGATGTAATATAGAGTCACCCGTGAGTTTGAACTCGCGGATAGAATTTTATACGCAGGTTTGGACATGAAAACAAACGACACTTTGGAAAATGATTGTGCGGATGAAGGGTTTTCCGCGAGTTGCAACTCGCGGACAAAACCTTATACGCAGGTTTAACTTAGTTTTTTTGAATGTCCAACCCACAAACACTTTCAGGTTTAAACAATTTCGATCAAAAATTTATTTTTGAAGAAACCCTTTCGGTTTCTTAACCACGAAGTAAAACCCAATTTCAGACTTTAAACCACGTTTTACACCAATTATAGATTCTATTTTCAAATGACAAAAGTATATAAATGCGTAGAAACATATTTCAAACTCACTTTTATGCACGATAACGCTTTAAAACACTTTTTAATCTCGATTAGATGATGCAACAGTGTGGATTTACGGTGGGTTTTCTTGGGTTCGTTCTTGAAGATGAAGATGGTTTAAAAAAAATAAAATGTAGTGTTTGGGCAGTATTTATGCACTTTCATACTTTGGTTCCCTCCAAACCCAGTAGGGGGAACCCGACCCATGTATAAAACCCGAAAAAATAAAAATGAGGAACCGAGAAGAAAGAAAGAAAGGAAAAAAATAATAAAAATAATTTTGGGTTTTTATTTTGTAAGAAAAACTTAAAATAAACACAATTAAAAAATCTTTTTGGGTTTTCTTATTATATAACAAACTTAAATATTAAACGTACTTAAAAAAAAAAAATAAATATCTTTTTGCTATTTCTTAAAAGAAATACCAAACTTAAATCTTAAACACACCAATAATTAAAGTACTTTCTCCCCTCCGAGTGTGCATAAAATCTAAGAACTATAGGAGACTTACCTGAATGTTTCCCGTTTAGGCATCAAGTAGAAAAAAGTTTAACATAGACGTCTGTGGATTTACCCATTGGATCAGCATCAGGCTTTGAGGAAATGGACATGGGAGTTTTCATAGACGTACAGTTTTCCATAATAAATCTCTTTAGGAGATAATGGAAGTAGTTTGACTGGTAATCCGAGAAAAAAATTCATTTCCCCCATCATACTCATCTCGAACCTGGATTCCATTAAATTGAAAATTCTTCATAGTGAAGGGTTTGTAGAAACGAATAAAATATCATCTACGAAAATTTGAACGCGTAAGATTTCATTACCATTATTTCGTATGAATAAGGTTGTATCCACCGTAACTTTGGAGAAACCGGAATCAAGGAGGAATTCTGTTAAGCTGTCGTACCATGCCCGAGGTGCTTGTTTAAAACCATATTCAGCTTTGTCGAGAGAATAGACATATGATGGTTTAGACTCATCGACAAAACCGTCAGGTTGAGAAAGAAACACCTCTTCTTTAAGAATTCCATTGAGAAACGCCAGCTTCACGTCCATATGATAGACTGTGAAGTCTTTGTGTGCTGCGTACGCCAGGAAGATGCAAATTGCTTCATGTCTGGCCACTAGAGGGAACGTTTCATCGTAGTCAATTCCTTCTTGTTGTCAGTAACCTTTAACCACGAGCCTGGCTTTGTTGCGGATGACAGTCCCATTCTCGTCTCGTTTATTTTTGAAGATTCATTTGGTGCCGATGATAGATCGATCCTTTAGTCGCGGGACTAACCCCTAGAAGCGTAGACGTTCGAAATGATGTAGTTCGCCGTGCATGGCGTTCACCCAGTCTGGATCTCGTAAAGCGTCAGTGATTGATGTGGGTTTAATCTTGCTTAGGAATCCAGCGAACATGCATTCTGCGTTTGTTTCTCTTCTGGTTTGAACCGGCATGAACTTATCCTTAGTGAATTAAGATTCGGGGTGGGATAAGGTCCATTTCTGTAGAAGAGGTACAATCATCTATGGATTGGGGTGAGTAAGAAGGGATTGAGTCGGTTTGAGGAGCATCAATCGGTGTAGAAAGTTCTGGAACTATGTCTGGGTTCAGGTTAAGAATAGAGGCACCAGTTAGGTTTTTGGGAGTTGGAGGTGTGTGGTCAGTGGGTATGGGATCAGACTTATTTGAATTAGATGAGCTTTGACTGACTTTATTTATATATGCATCTGATGTAGAAGATGAGTTAGTATTAGACGTAGAAAGATGATATAATAATTCAAATAAAGAGTCTAGGTCTAGATCATCTTCTCCGGTTGGCGGGGCAGTGGTCGATGCAGATGTTGTCTTAACTGGTTCAGACTGTTGTTGAGGAGCCGGTTCTGAACTGATATGTTCAAAATTGTTCTCGGACTCAGCTAAATCATCAAATGTGATGTTCACACTCTCAATAATTGTGATAGTGCGATTGTTGAACACCCAGTAGGAGGTTAAGTTCTTGGAGTATCCGATGAATACTGCTTCATCTCCTTTTGCATCGAACTTATCGAGATTATCTTTATCGTTCAAGATGAATCACCTGCAACAAAAAACATGAAAGTGTTTGACATTAGGTGCACGTTTTTAAATAATCTCATAAGGTGTCTTGCCAAACCATTTGTTGCTGATTAAACGATTTTGAGTGTAGCATGCAGTGTCCACAGCTTTGGCCCAAAAGTGTAGCGGCAGCTTCAAGTATGTGTTCATGGAGCGAGCTGCTTCAACCAGAGTTCGATTCTGTCGTTCTACAACTTCGTTTTGTTGAGGAGTTCTGGCAGCGGAATATTGATGGGTTATACCAACGGAATCCGGGAATGTGGTTAAATCCTTGTTTTTGAACTTTGTTTCGTTCTCCGTACGGATGGCTTGGGCTTGAAGTTGGATATTTACTTGGGTCAGTTTCATAAACTAGATGATTAAGCCTGGTGTTTCATCCTTTGTGCGAAGGAACTTCACCCATGTGTATCGTGAATAATCATTGACCATCACCAGTATATACTTCTTGGCATTGATGCTTTGAATGCACATCGGACCACATAAATCCATGTGGATAAGCTCCAGGGGTTGTTTAGTGTTGGAGACTGGCTTCGGTTAGTGTGAGGCTTTCTTGATCTTGCTCTTTTTGCAAGCTGCACAAAGTTGATCTTTATGGAACATCAGCTCCGGTAGACCTCTGACTAGATTATTTGATATGACCTTGGTTATGTTTTTGAAATTCAGATAAGAGAATATCTTGTGCCATAACTAATACTGTTGAGATGAGGCTTTAGAGAGGTGGCAGATCGTCTTATTGACATTCACCTTTGATAGATCGATGGTGTATAAATTAGAACGTCGAGTGCCGGCGAGAATCTCCTTACCCGTTGGAGAGGGAATGCTGCATCGTGTGGCTTTGAACGATACATCAAGTCTTTTATCACAAAGTTGGCCAATACTAAACAGATTGTGGCCAAGACCGTCGGTATAGGAGACTTGAGTAATCTTCATATTGTCCATTTCAAGATTCCCAAAATCACGGATTTGAGCAACACCATTGTTGCTGAATTTTACCGAACCACTATCAAATGACGTGAAGTTGGACAGAAGATCTTTTCGACTAGTCATATGTCGCGGGCATCCAGAGTGTAGAATCCACATACTGTTAGCTTGAAAGCAAAGGACAGATTAGCGTTTGAACATTGATGAGCGGGTTTTGAACTGGGTTTTCAAAAGCCATTGAGAATGAATAGCGGGTCCTAATCCGAGGTGATTAGAAACAAAGACCTGCAAGACAATTTAGTGACTTTTGGTACCCAAATTGTACAGAATTTGGGTCTAGAAGGATTAGCATTTATGGTTGGGTTCTTAATGTGAGAAACGCCATTCATCTTAAAGGTAGTGCACTTAATGTCTTTGTTTGCAGGGATGCAATTTTAACCAGACAGACTTGTATTTGATAGGTTTGTCAGATTCCCTTTTAACCATTTGTTTAGGTTTGCGGCGACGTTTATGTTTGAGTATAGGAGCATGGTTTAACAATGTAGTCTTAGACAAACTCTGTGGTGTTTTAGACAATTTAAACAGTTGTTTAAACGAATATGTCTTAACTGGAATAGCATTCAAAACATTACAATCATTCGAAACAACACTAGAATTTAAATCAACCACACGTTTTTCTTTTATTACATTGGAAATTAAAGACTTTGAAATAACAAAAACTGCTTCTTGACTATTGACTTTAGATGCTGCCTTTTGAGTTATGCACTTTGGTCGTACTCGATTTTCCGAAATGAAATGAATGTGTTTGTTAGCATTCACAGATTTTGAGTTACTAAATTGTATGTGCTAATTCTGTTTCCGTGAATTCTGTTTGCCTTTATTACTAGAAGTAGCAGAATTTTCCAGAACAATTTTTAGAGTGTTGCTAACTTGTTCTAAAATAGGTACGATCATCGGGGCTTTGCCTTTCTCTGTGTCTAATAGATGTTGTTTTCTTAGAATTGAGTTTGAGTCGCTGGTTGGAGTTGGAGTTATAACCTTAGAGTTGTGAGTGACAGAAACTTGTTTTTCTAAACTATGGGGATTTGAAACAAGTTAAGATTCTAACACCTTAATGGTGGCTAGGAGCTGATCTTGATCTGTCAGGACAAAAATCACTACCTAAGATTAACTTGTTTGAATAAATCAGAGTATAAAACCAATAACCTTGTATTGAATCAAAGCCCAATTAAGAAGTTTGCGGAATAACACTTAAGTGTTTTAAGAAAAACTTTCAAAACAAATAACACATAACTATAATAAAAAATCAAATCTTTTGTATCACCAACTCACTGATTACAATCACCTCTAATCTGTTTGATTAGACGAAGAACACAAACTGTTCTTAGGGTTTTACAACCTTAGAGGCTTGAGAAACTTAATCAGAAACTAATTACAATTGAATCAAAACTTGCACGTGCAGACTTACAATAGAATAACCTATTCTATCTATATATAATTCCTTCTGATTTGTTTTCTTGAGGAACTCTGATTTCTTCTGGTAGTAGATATTCTTGAATCTTCAAATATAAATCTCTTCATGAATTTCAGCACTTTCTGTTTGTTAAACTGTTGAGCAGCTTGAACATTATCTGTTGAGCAGCTTGAACTTGAGCACTGGCAGCTTGAACTTTTGAACTAGCAGCTCGAACTTTCTCAACTAACAGCTTGAATGTTGTAATTACACATGAAAATCTACTAACAGTTTGAGAAATCTAACTAACAGCTTGACATACTTAGAATATTTCCCAACAATCTCCCCCTAACTTAAACTCTTTACAAAAGACTTTAAGTTTCTATACAAAATAAGGAAATAAAACAAACTAAAACTGTTATCTACAAACTAAGGCATCCAAAAACATACAATTGTGAAAGTTTTTGATTTATTGTCTTTACGAAATCTCTTTTCAACTCCTCTTTGTCACAGTGAATTTTCATTGAGCTTATTTGAAGTAGCCAGGCCGTTGGCAGATTAAAGAACTCAAGATTGTAGAACCTGCTGGATCCGTCTGCAAATTTGAGTCTATATGTCATTTATTTGGCATATATATCAATCTGTACAATCTTCATGTCCTTGGCAGCTTCCATTTCCACTCTTGTAGACTCTGGATCAAAAATGCTTCTTAGGTCTTTTACATTTCTTTGAACACATACACAGTGAGACCTTGAGTAACTAACAGATCCAATGTGATGCATTTTTGTCAGATCATCTCTGGTCTGCCTTTGTGCCATCTGAACTAGGCTCTTATATTCTTCTTCTGGACCAGCTTCTCTTCTGATTACAAAATGATAATTCAAATCAATGTTATCCATTGATTTGGTATACCAGTAAGTAATAGGCGGTTTGGAGAAGTCATACTGAACCAGGACCTTTTCAATTTCTAGAGCCTTTTGAAGCTGTTGCTCAAACAACACTCTTTGTACCTGATCCATCTTTGTTTGAGGAGGAGGATCACTGACACCAGCTTGACCAGGAGGAGGAGGATCACTGACACCAGCTTGAACTGGTTCTTGTTGGCTTTGGATTTGTTGGGAGACTTTGGCTGCTTTCTGTTTTTCCATCTCTTTGTCATGTAAGGCCTGTAACTTTTCTGTTGGCCATGACTGAGCCATTATTCTTATTATTCCAGCTGATGCAGAGAAGTTTATCAAAAATTTTCTATGTTTAGCCTTTGAATGCCCTGTTGGCATTTTCCTTTTCTTCTGATTCTGCTTGACCACAAATCCTCTTAGATAGTCATCTAAAGTTTCATCATCTTTCATTTGAGCATGAGTTTGCTGGTCCAAGAGTTCATCCTGTTCCTCTGCTAATTTCCTTGCTAATTCAGCATCATGAGCAACCTGGACTTCCTTAGAAGAGAATTTAATCTTTGGAGATTCAATGAGAATGCCTTTACCCTTATCTCTGGAAGCTGATGCTGTGGATTGGACTGTAGTGACAAGAGCCTGAGAGCCTTCTCTGATGACAACTCCAATTGTCCTAATATGAGCAACTTGAGCTTCTAAGCTAACTGCTTGAGTAGCTGTTGGGACTGTTAGCCTAGAAACTGGGACTGTTAGAGGGGCGGTTGAAGCTGTTTGGACTAAAGGTGGGATGTAAGGTCTTGACTCTACGGATCTATCTTGACGCGACACCGTCCAACGAGTGCGGAATCCTCGTTAACGGCTTGACGGTAAGATCACACTCACGGAACACGGAGACTACCACGGTGTTATACGAACGACTACGAACGCACCTACACAATGATTCTCTCCGAAGAACACTCTCTGAATACTATCAAATTCGATATCGCCTTTGCTTAATCACTCTCTGAAATTCTGCAAAGTTTGATAAATATTCGAGTTAATCCTTAATTATACTGACAGATTCGAGTTTGTCTTAGGACAAATTCTAATCAGGCCCAAGGCCCATTCGAATTTGCCCACTTGACAAATTCGAATCTACCTTTAGTATAAATTCGAATTTATATCAAATTCGAATTTCAACTATCAAACTTCTATTTGAACATATGTTTTAATTTATGTTTGAATATATCTTTAAACTTTATGTTTGAACTTCTTGTAATACGTTACACCAAGTTCAAACATACAAACAACAAATATCAAACACATAATCACATATATCAAACACTAGTCAATATTCATTACTATGTAACTTGATTTACACAAAATGCTAACTATACTTAGACTGCTATCGTCACATAGGGTGTACCAACAGACTCCCCCTTGACGATAGCTTCTAACTATTTACATTTTGACTAGGTACTAAGGTCTATTCAAAAGACTACCAGCATACAGACCTTATTCAACACAAACCTTGACCACGTTCTGATACTTTTTGGCTTCAGATTCCATATGCGCATCACACGAGATTTTGTGAACATGAAGCACTTGAAGATCATCTTTGGACAGATTAACCAGGTGCAACGGATCATATACTCTAAGAATCACCTATTCTTCAAGGTCTTCCATTACAGCTTCACCTGTGTTGCTTTCAACATACCACCAGTTGAGATTGCTCAACACATTCTGTGGCATCGGCTTCAGAGGGACTTTCTTTAAACATCTAACTGGTTTGTACTGAATTTTCATCCATGGCCTACCAGTCAGAGGATCAATTCTTGTATGGTCCATAACTCTTTTTCCAATTCGTGGATTGAGCCTTTCAAATTTCTTAGACCTCCCTTCCCTTCTTATAATCTTGTCAATTATATCAGCATAGGGATCGTCCCCGATATTAACCAGCTCTTTCCACGCCAATGCCTTTATCTCAACCTTTGGAAGTGAATTGAAATCTTTTAATCTTCTCCTTAGATACTGAAGTCCATCATTTCTCTTGATGATAAACCGCTGTAGTTCTCGATCAAAGAACAGCTAAGTATATTTCCGGACAGCTTTCCAGCACTAGGCACAACCATCTTTTCCTTCAATTCTATAGCCTTCTTTTCTGCCCTAAACCATAACTTTCTTTGTTCTTCATCAGTAAGCTCCCTGACGGGCTCTTCAACTTGTGATTCAACATTTAAAGCAGCTTTAACAGCTTCTATGTCAATCACATTTTATTCTTCCGTCACATATGTATCAGTGATGGGATTTTCCTGAATAATAATTTCATTAGCTTCATCTTCCTCATCATCCAATACCTCATCATCTGGTTTCCAATCAGAAATGTCTTCTGGAATAATCTCTCCTTCCTCCAGCTCATCAATCTCGTCTTCAAAATCAAAATCTAATACCTCTTCCTCAATATTCATCAGAGCGTCAATCATTTCGCTCATTTCGCTCTCCATGACCTTTGAGGAACTCGCCTCACCTCCTTCAGTTCCAGTCTGACTTGGCTCCCCCTGAAGTTCGGCATGTTGAGCAGCAGAAAAATCTACTGGCTCACTGTCTTTAGGTGCATCTGGATCATTGCCTTCATCATCTTCCCTTCTCACCTCCTCAGCATCCCTGCAACTTGTCTCCCCCTAAGCCTTTAGGTTTTTCATTAACTGCTCAATAAGGGACCTCATCGTGCGGATCTCTGCAGCTTGGTCGGCGACGAATGTCTTCAGCTCTAGATTTTCTTTATCAATATTTGCATTGTGTGCCAGAAGTTCCCCGACGGCTTTGGTAAGCTAGAAGATTTGGACTTGTTGGAAATCAACCTTGCTTCTGAGCTCAGAAAACCGTTGATTCTCAATGAATGTGGATGAGGTAGATTTAATGGATGTAACAGGTGATGGGGTGATCGGTGGTGGAATTGATGATTGAGCAGGTGGTGGTGGTGGTGGAATGGATGTTTGAGCTGATGTCTGAGCGGTTGGAATTTTCGGCTCAGAAGCAGAGGCAGACGAAGCTCCCTGCATGAATCGATGCCTTTTGGCCCGTTGCCTCGGCACCAAAGGAGCTATATCTTAAACCTCAAAGTCCGAGTCATCGTCATCGGAATCTCTCGATGCTCTTCTCTTTGCAACCTCTTCATCAATAACTACTATCCGGGATCCATATGTGGCTATTCGGATAGACAGATCTTCTGACTCTTTCTCAACCTCGATCTCTTCTAATTCTTCTGACTCAGATTCAGATGTTGTCACAGCTTGGCCTTATTCCTCGGGTATATAATCCTCTATCTGGCGAAAAATATTTTCTTCACCAGCTGGAGGTTCCAAAATATCTCCAACAAGCTCAGAAGTAATCTCCTCATCTGCATGCGACCCTTGAGCCTAAATCTCTTCCAATGTCTCCACCTGTGGATCAGTTACGGGGGCTACAACTGAAGGACCTGCTTCTTCTGGCTCCTGCACTCTGCTCGATGAAGGAATTGTAGCTTGAGTTTGTCTAACTGAAGGTCTCTGCCTCCTTCTTTGTTGTTGTTGAGGCCTATGTTGTTGCTAGTGTTGTTGCGGCTGCTGCGGTACTTGAACTTCCCCGGCCCAGTTGGCACCTTCAGGGGCTTGAATATCAGGGTTCACCACAGCACCAAAAAGTGGTGCCTCTACAGGTCTAACCAATGCACCCCTATGTGCTTGACAATCTGCAAATATTCTCTTGTCGATCACTGCAACTCTTTGAATCTCTGGCAATTGTGGCACATTTGGCAAAAAGTGTCTGATCAGCATCATCACGAACCTTGGATACATCAAAAATCTTTCTCTTGCTGGAGCTGTTATTTGGTGAACAAACTCTGCAAAGAAAATTTCAGAATAACTGAACCTCTGGTTGTAGACTAACGCTATCATCGCCGATTGTATCTTTGATACGATGTAATCAAAACCGGCTTTCTTCGGAGCGAATCACACCATGACGACACGTGCTAAATATCTCTATTGCCCAATCAACCCGCTCTTCATATATGACGCCTTTGCCACATCAAGACCATAACCCATTCTTAAGAACGCGGCTTGTCTAACTTCCAATGGAAAGTCTATTGGCCCAGCTTCCTGCTCTGCAGACCCCAACTGCAAAGCCCGATGCAAAACATCTGCTGAGAACACAAGGGGCGGTCCAGCTATCCTTATTCGCAATACTGTTGGAGTTATTGTGCAGTCGACCTGCAGATGACCCCAAAACTCCCTAACATACGGCAGCACTATCTGGACATTGTGCGAAAGGGCATAAGAAACCGTTGAATCAGCCAAAAAATGCACCATTTGGCGGAATGCCTGAGCTTCAGGCAGCTCACGGTCGGGTGACACGACCATATTGTGCTTTTGGATAAACGCTCGATCCGCCATATCTGCACAATAAAATATACAATATATTAGAATGGACAAAATTAAAAATAAACTTGTTTAAATTCAAATTTGTTTTATTTTGAACTTATGTAAGTTCAAAATCCAACACATATGAATTTCTACAAGGTTGATTTAAAATTTAGTCAAATATTTCGATTTTAATGACAAATTCGAACAGCATGTTCGAAAGACCCTTAATTCGAGTTTAGTGACAAACTCGAACCTAATAACAAACTCGAAGTATCGGCATTTTAAAATCAAAACTCCAAGATTTAAACCATTTTAGACTTAGAAAGTCACATCCATAAGTCCTAATAGGTTCTAATCGTATGTATTTGCCACTTATTTGAAGTTTCACCAGTTCAAACTTTGTTATTTTGAATTACAAAGTTCACATCTTTAAAACCTCAAAATCGGTAGATTTTTGCACAAATTGAGAGTAAATACTTCCTAAATCTTGTATCAAGATGTTGATTATACCTAGATTTGGTAGTATTCTCGAACACAAACGGACAAAAACTCGATTAACAGTGGGAAACTCGAAACGAAAAAGTCGAAGCAACAAATTCGAAATCTCTCTGAACAAACTCGAAGACTTAAATTCGAATGTAGGTGAATAATGAATGTTCACTGTGGACCTATTTATACTAACCACCTTCGAATTTGTGTCCAATATCGAATTTACTGCCAAACTCGAATGTGATGTTCGACTTTGGCTTAAATTCTAACTTAATCTGAAAATTTTGAAAACTTTGAAAATCTTTGAATTAAATTCAACTTTTTCAACTTTTTCGTGTAACGGATCAACTATGCAAAATTTATATACACTAAGCACACGATTTTCACGCAATGTTTATTTATTCAACTAAAATGCATCCTCAGCAAGTCTGACCTTTTTCCTAATTTAAAAATAAAAATAAAAATTAAATAAAATAGAATAAAATAAACTAAAATTAAAATTTTGAACATAAAATTTGAACTTAGACTAATCTACATTATTTTTAAAATTCACAACCTATACTTAACACAAACAAAATAATTTTGGCGAGTATAGTCAAAGAAAGGTTCAATCAGATATCGGTGTCAAATACGCACTTTCAGTATCTTACTCTCACACTTAGGAATTTTATGATTCCTTTTATTGTTTGTCGTGACACACATCTCTAGATGATTGTTGGTATTATTTTCTCTTTAAACATGTTACACTTTGGAATATCCCTTGGCCTTTTTATTTATCAAGAAATTACCTTACGTGACTCATACTTAGACATACTTTTATGATCAAGGCATACACACAATGATTATAACTTTTCGGTATTGCAAACTTTCTTTAAAAGGCAAACGTCTGACACAGGTCTGTATTTACATACAACAAAGTGTCTTAGTTTGTTTTAAAGTTTATTTTGAAGCTAGCAAGACAGCGGTGACAGGTCTGTACCGACGTACAACAAAGCGACTTATCTTGCGAACTCGAGGCGAACCAGAGACAACAGGTCTGTACTTACGTACAACAGAGTTACTTGTTTTGACTCTCAACTGAGTATCATGATTTTTCTATTCTTTCCATTTTTAAGATGTATCTGATGTTGCTATACATCCCCAGAAAGTTTGCATACCTCACTTAGAATCAATGTCTGTATGTCTCTAACATAAATATTAAGACCAATTGGTCTGACATCTAAGTTAGTGACACGCCTGACTTTTTTTTGAATATTTTATTAGCCTTGAGACACCCTATGTGTGTTATGCCTACCAACATATCAAACTAGATAATGTATAACACTTGGAATTTTTAGGTGCATTATGTGTGAAAGCTTAACACTTAAAGATTGTAATGACTGTGCTAATTTTCGTCACTTTGAACCTATGCATCTAAGACTTAACTCATTTTCTGATATTCTATTTTTTTTAACTTTCTATTGTTTTTTTCTCTTTTTTTTTGTTTTTCATAAATAAGAGTAAGTAAATAAAACAACCTACTAACTTACTATTAAAGGAAATTTTCCTAAACGACTAAACTTACTATAAAAAGAAAGAAACTCTACTGCTAAAAAAAAGGAAATAAACTCTACTAAGGTCAACTTACTCTTGATTACGCATTCCGTTTAGTTGAACTAAAAACTCGAAACGTGACTTATCAAAAGCTTTGGTAAATAAACCCGCATTATTATCATCCGTTGCCTCTTTTACCAGCTTAATTAAATTCTTTTCAGCACAATCACGTATAAAGTGGTATCTTATGTCTTTGTGCTTGGTTTTATTGTGTTTAACTGGATTATTAGTTATTACAATTGTTGACTGGTTATCTATCCTAATAGGAGTATGAGTATAAGTCAAACCGTAATCCCGCAATTGTTGTTGTATCCACAGAACCAGTGAACAGCAACTACCAGCAGCAACATATTCGGCCTCGCATGTTGACACGGCTACCGAAGTCTATTTCTTGAATTGCCTGGAATCAAGTCTCCCTTCTAGGAACTGACAACCTCCAGTTGTTGACTTGCGAGTCAAGCTACATCCTCCATAGTCTGAACCCGTGAGCGCCTCCAATTCCAGATCGCCCTCCGCGTGATACCAAAGTCCCAGCTTCGGTTTCGACTTGAGGTATCGTAGAATCCGCTTCACAGCTTTCATATGCATCTCCTTTGGATTAGCTTGAAACCGAGCACAAATACACACAGCAAACATTATATCAGGTATAGAAGCAGTTAAATACATAAGTGACCCAATCATGGCCCGATATAACGTCGGATCCACATCGGTATCACTTTCTGTACCCGATCCGAGATTGTGATTCACTTGAATCGGCGTGCTGAAATGAGCTGTCAGCTTTGTTCCTTCCATCCCGAAGCGCTCTAAGATGTCATAGACATACTTCGTCTGATGAATAAACATGCCCTCCTTGCTCTGTTCGACTTGCAAACCCAGAAACAAAGATGATATCATCGACGTACACTTGTACCAAGATGAAATGTTCACCTTTTCGTTTAACGAACAGCGTACTATCTATTCTCCATCTTTCAAACCCGTTGTCTAAAAGATGGTTGGATAGAGTCTCGTACCACGCCCTTGGTACTTGATGCAACCCATACAGAGCCTTATCTAACCGATATACTCTTTCTGGATATTTCAGATCTGTAAACCCAGGCGGCTGTTCCACATACACTAGTTCCTTCACTTTCCCATAAAGGAAAGCACTCTTAACATCTAGCTGATAAACTTTAAATCCTTTGAAGGAAGCAAAAGCTAGAAACAAACGGATTGCTTCAAGCCATGCCACTGGCGCGAACACTTCATTGTAATCGATTCCTTCCTCTTGGTTGAAACCCTTTACCACCAGTCTTGCTTTGTTGCGAGTGACTATACCCCGGTCATCTCTTTTGCACTTAAAAACCCATTTGGTTCCTATTGCAATTTCTCTTTTTATTTTTATTATCGAAAGTAGATGTTATTAATTATTAGAAATAAATAATGTTGCTGTATATGTCTCACAAGGTTTTTGTCTTCAAATTTGTAATTAGAAGACAAATTCATATGGCACTGAAAAGATAAGAGTGAAATTCGGTATCACATGTAGAGTTGATTCATTTTGATGTCTGATCTTTTAGGGAACGAAACATCAGAGACAATTCATAGACCTTCCTCAAAAAGTTGGTGAAAGGGAACTTGAAAAAATCAAGAGCAAAAAACTCGATGAACGTTTTTGACTCAGTTAATTTCGTGCTATAATTTACATCTTTCGACCGAATACTGTTCTTTAAATTATATATAGATCGATTTCCTTTAAACACAATGTTTTGCAGTGTTCTCCTACCCGCAATCTTCTTCGTATTCCTTGAATCATCTTGCAACGGTAAGTCCATCATCTGGTTTTGCAAGCTAATTAAATTGTAATTAACTTGATTTACTTGATCGATTATTGCTTCTTGTAGCTGTATTTGTTTTTTTATTTCTTTTTTTACTATTTTTAAATTTATTTTTACTGTTTCATAATGTTTTTGGTAATCATTTATAATTTAGGAAACACACTAACGATATTGTATATATTGTACGTGTTATCATATGTTGCAGGTTAATTACTTTCTTTTGACATATGCAAAGTGATCGACAGAAGGAGAGATGTGCATGATAAGCGTCAGTTTCATATGAAAGAAATTACAAGAAGAGGAATTGAATATGCATTCCCAAGATTGTAATATTTTTTTGTTGTATCGCTTATACATTTGATGATCATTATTTTGGTTGTAGACGTTTATATACTTGAAATACTTTTTGATCGATATGTTATGAAATGATACTGTTTTTGTTAAATTGAATTGTAAGTAGAAAAACTATCACGAAACAACTAAATAAATATTTGTATTTGCATTAAATTTAAAAAAATAATGAATGTGTTTCTTTTGTCTAAAAAATATTGCATTTATGTAATTTAAAACAATAATAAAGTGTTGCAATAGATTGATAATGGTGTTGCATTTACATAATGACAACATTTGATAAGATAAGTAAAGTGTTGCTTTAAGTTGGCAACAATAAATTAAAATTGTTGCTTTAGAGTATATAAAGTGTTGCATTTAAAAAGTATTGCATTTTAAAGAATAATGGTAACACATTACAAAGTGTTGTTTTAGAATATAAAAAGTGTTGCATTTAAAAAGTGTTGCATTTATAAAATAATGGCAACACTTTTGAAAAGTGTTGCATTATCTAGTGAAAGTGTCGCTTTAGACCTAAGGCGACGTTGGCTAAGGTGGCACTACATAAAGTGTCGCATTAAGCCTATAACAACACTTTTAAGGCCTAACACACCACTTTTCCCATGTTGCTTTAGGTTCATTTTGTTGTATTGAGCAAATGGACCTACAATGCCAATCCAATTGGCTATGGTCACACAGAGATTGAAGAGGTTCATGAAAAGAACAGAAAGAAATCTAAGTGTGAACAATGTAGGATTTGGTAAGTCAAAAGTCAGGTGTTATAACTGTCAGGGGTTGGGACACTTTGCGAGAGAGTATCAAAGACCCAAGATGGATAATCATCAGAACTCGGGACGTCAGTATTCAACCAGCTCAGGGAATCAGGGTTTAGTGGTTGGTTTACCTACTAATGTAGCGTCTAACAAACAGTTAAATGGAACATATGATTCGAATACACATCCCGAGGTGAACACTAGGGTTTTCATGGCCGAAGTGACGGAAATGGATATGAGAGCAGAAGAGGAAAAGAAAGAGGATACCCAGCAGTGTGATTCAGATCCTTTGGTGCTGGAGATTACTGAGGAGCTGACAACTTTGGAGTTTGCAGCTCAGATGGCCAACATCAAATCTGATCGGATAAAGGTAATTATGAACATTTCTATTTTTCATGATTTATGTGTTTTATGTATTACTTTGAATGTTAAATTGAACTTAGTTCTAGAAACACATTCATCTATGACTGCTCAAATTCAATCGTTAAAATCAAATAATGCTAATTTATTAGACATTAAGAAAGATATTTAGGCCAAACTGAGAAATGATGATCAAGATTTGATAGTTCTAAATGACAAATTTTTTTAACAAAGTGTGGAATGAACTAATTTATGAGCATGTGGAGTCACTGACCAAATAGATCTCTCTTAATGATATGGAATTAGCTGAGTCTAGAGCTAAGGTTGCTGAGGCAAATAGCAACCATGTACCTACTCCTCAGGTTGAGACCAAGGATACAGTTAAATCAGAGGTAGAAACTGTAAATGAACCTGAAAAGGAAAATTCAACTAAGGTGCCGACCACAACCCCTAAGATTAAGAAAGTCAAGTTGGTGCAGTCTTATAGTGACACTACACAAGCAGAAGCTAGGACTGTAACTGATAATCAGCAAGAGGGTGTAAACACTGTAGTTGAATCGAAAGAAAATGACACTAGTGGCACAACTATATCAAAGGGTACTTATAAGAAGCTGATTGATAAGATGTCATACTTTAGATTTCATGAGAAAGGACATATTGCGTCTAGCTGTCCCTATATGAAAGTAGAGTCTGCACCTTCCGAACCAGAGTCTAGACCAACTGTAGGAAGCCAGAGCAATCAGCCCTAAAGCCAGTACCTAATATTGCAAGTACAAGTAGTTCTCAACATATAGAGAAAAACTTCAATGCAACACCTAGGGTAGCTGCTAAACAAATACCGGTGTCAGTCAGACACAATGAAGTGATTAGGACTAATTCTTCGAATAGAGTCCCTAGTCAATCTAGGTTGGGAATGCAACAAGTCTATAGGAGTACAACACCTAGGAGGGCCTACACTCCAGTTAGGTCCCATACCCCTAATAGACAACAGACACCAGGTAGAGCCCAGAGATATAGTAACGAAATGCACTATAATAGAAACTATTCAAGGTCTCAATCGCAAATGACAACCCAAAGGCCAAGAGTAAATGTTCATCACTCAGCACCACAACAAGTTCTCAATCAAAAACCCATGTCACCTGAAAGGAGAGATGGGATTCAGAAGGAGTTCAAGTATATGGACGAGAGTGGTATTACCAAGTGAGTCATGGCTTGGGTTCCCCATGATAACTAACTTGTTTTCTTTCATGTGCGGGAACTACCTACAGGTCTTAACAACAAGTGGTTCGTCGACAGTGGTCGCTCTCGTCACATGACTAGGGAAAGGAGTCTACTGACAGACTTCAAGGGAGGGAACAAGGGATTTGTATCATTTGCTGGGAACAAGGGAGGAAATAGCACTGGAACAGGAGTGGTCACTAATGGGACAATCACACTTGATCAAGTTGACCATGTCGATAAGGTTGATCAGAATTTCGTTAGTGTCTCTCAAATTTATGATAAGAAGAATTCAATTATCTTTACTGAACATGAGGCGTTAGTGTTGAAGGCAGGATTCAGAATACTTGAAGAGTGGATCAGGATGAGTGCCCCAAGGGTGATTGATCTGTACGTGATGGATATGAATTTATCAGACTCATCGATTGGAACAATTTGCCCGCTATCCAAAGCTTTAGAATCCGAATCTCTACGGTGACACAAACGCATGGCACACTTGCACCTAAGGAAGATGAACTACATCACGGAATATGGCCTGCTGCAAGGTGTTCCACTTAAGAGTTATCAGTTCGAAGACAGGTGTGTACGGTGCAAAAAGGGAAAACAACATAAGAAGTCACACAAGTCTAAGACTCAAAACTCGATCACCTCCACCTTCGATTTGCTGCATATGGATCTTTTCGGTCCAATCAACAAAAGGAGCATAGGTGGTAGTTGGTTTTTTTAGTTATTACTGATGATTACTCATGTTTCTCTTGGCGTTTTATTTTAGGTAGGAAGGACGAAACAGCAGCCACGCTGATTAGGTTCTTAGACCAAGTCGAGAACTCATACATGACAAGGGTAAAACGTATCAGGAGTGATAATGGAACGGAGATTAAAAATGCAGTAGTTGGTGTATATTTCCTAACTAAAGGCATAGTGCATCAATTTATTGCTCCTTATGAGCCACAATAATATGGGGTGGCAGAACGTAAGAAAAGGACTTTGATTGAGGCAGCAAGGACCATGCTCTCGGGTTCAACGCATCCTACAATCTTTGGGGGGAGGCAGTGAATACCGTGTGTCATGTTATATACCGGGTCTTTACTGTCAAATCACTGAACAAAACCTGTTATGAAATTCTGAATAAAAGACCAACAAATTTGACAAGCCTTGAACCGTTTAGGGTACCGTGTACGTTATTGAAAACAAACCATCAACCTAATTTATGTGAAAAGGCTGACGAATGATACTTCCTAGGTTACATTCGTAATTCACCAAACAAGAGGGTTTTTAACAAAACAAATGGTACGGTTGAAATTGTGTTTAACATTGACGTAACAAGTTACTCACATGAACCCCAAACAGGTCCTGAATGGTTATTTGAATATAACTTTATGTTTAAATCATTTAACATACTGTTTAGTGGAAATGCAGGTTCTGTGGAAAATGGCTCTCATCATTGAATCTCAACGACGAGTGTAGAGGTTTTCCAAGATCAAGCATTCCATCCACATCTGAGACTACACCGACGGAAGATGGGTCTCCAACAAATAATGAACCTGAATTACCTACGAATGAGAATCAGACAAGTGACTCTACTTCCAAAGATAGTGATCATGAGAAAGAAGTTACTCCGTCTGAAGTCATACTGAAACGCCCAGTTCTAATAACGCGACGTTTTTACTATAATCTGCAACATTTACCTCAAATTCAGTGCATAATAAACTAAACCATAACATTCAGAGTATTTACAATTTTCGCGGAAGTCTATCTGATACCACGAGTCCTCAAACTCTTGACCCTGAAGCTGGTGCTTTCTCCTTATCAGCTAAACCTGAAAGATTGCCCCCACAACCGGGGTAAGCCGTCGCCTAGCGAGTAACAAATTTAATAGCACAAATATACATGAATAACATGAACGATACAAGTATCGGCACAAAGTCAACATGTGTAGCACCCGGCCTTCCCAGCAGTGCGTCCACGATTAAGTATTCTGTGTAGCATCCGGCCTTCCCAGCAATGCATACACAGTAACACAGCTTGCGGTACTCCCGACTTACAGCGTATAAAAATAACATGCAGCCACACAGGCATGCAATCAACACATAAATACACAGTATGCATACCGGGGAATAAGGGTTCTCATATAATAGCTCATGGCGATGAAATGAATAAACGATATAATGTTTAGCATGGCAATAGAAATGAAACAGATATCCCGTATGAACATATTATAAATGATCATTCGTGAAATTAAATCAATTACTCACAGTGTGCTCGCAAATCCGTAACCCGCCAAGCGACTAACCGAAATCAACTGAAAGTACTACCGAGAGCCTCTCGTCTCAACTGAACCACTATAGTCCTGATATGAAAGTACATTGCCTATTTATCAAAATCTCTAACTTCATAATTTACTAAGTCTGTTATCTATTTATTAAATTAAAGCTCAGCGACTAGTTCGAAAAATACAAATTTATTTGTTACTATTATTTAATTAAATTCTAAATCTTTTTGTATATTATATAACCCACAATATTCATATTATAAAAATAACAATTTCACAATACATTAATTTTGTAATGGAATTTAAAAATAAAACTAACTCAACCCTAATTTATTTAAATCAACTAAAATGGACCCAAAAATCAAATAATTATTCAATCCTAGCAAATATCTGATTAAACCCAAAGTTTGATATTTTAACATAAGTCCAACCCAAAATAATACAATAAAAGCCATCTAAATTTTAAATAAATAAAAATCTAACCAATTAAACTCCGATCTGTATATTTTAGCTCAGTTTAAAATAAAAGACCAACCCATTTAATTTAATTAATCTATCCATTAAATAAAAGAAAAACATGGATCCATAATCAATTTAATCTTTAAGTCCAACACCATTTTAATTCTTATTATAATTACTAACCCAAGATAATTGTTAAGAGAGAACTCAAAAGAAATTAATTTGTTTGAGCCCAAAAAAAAAAATCAATTAAAACTTAAAGCCCAAAAAGATTAAAAGAAAAGCCCAAAACCCTTAACCTGTAAAAATAAAATAAAAATAAAATAAAGATAACCCTTATGGGTTTCTTCTTCCTCTGCGCAGACAACCAAAAAAAAAAAATAGGAAGAAGGCAGCATGGTGGTTCAGTCAAATCAGGGAGGCGGGTCGCCGGCTTCCGGCGCCGACCGAGCCATCACCCCACACGCACACACACACTCTTGGTGAACGAAAACAAAAGGGAGACGTAGACAGAACAGGGCAGCGGCGCTGCCGCCGTGCGGTCGCCGGCCAAGGCGCTGCTGGCGGCGTTCAAGTCTCCACACAACACTCAGTACCCTACTCTCTCCTCTCTCTCTCTCTCGGTCGCAGACAGAGCCGCCGCCGGTGGCCACCGCCACCGCTGAAACTCGCCGGCCAATGTCCCAAAATCCGAAATTAAACCCCAAAATAACATTTAAATCTTGATCGTATCCATATTTTAAGCATTTCTTTATAATTTTTCGGATTCAAAAAAATTACACCATGAAACTCACCATTGTTGCTCTTTGAAGCTTTTTAAGAATTAAAATAATGAAGAATATGGTTATATTAACCATTTATTTTCATATTCACAATGTATTATCAAGTTTATTATCAAATTATACACTAATATAAATTTCATTTCATTGATCAAAACATTCCTTAATCATATAAGAAGAAAAAGAATGAGATAAATGAAGTTTTAGGTTATTACCTCAATAATAAGGATGATGATGATTGTTGTTGATCCAACTTTAATTTTCCAGCCAAAATTTATATCAAAAATTTATGTGTGTGTTTTGTGGTGATAAAAAGACTGTGCAGGGTTTCGTATATATAACATATGAAAAGGGTTGGATGAGGGTTTCATATATATTACATATGAAAAGGGTTAGATGATGATTATGATGCTTTTGATGCATGTATGCATGCATATTTTTATTTTTATTTTTATTTTTATTTTTTTTATACATTATATTCCTTTATACAAATAGTTTTATAAGTGTGTGTATATATCAATCAAAAATATGATGATGATTTAAATCATATTTTCTTGAGTTAACATTTAAATTAAATGACTAAATTTAAATTAATTACCTGAAAATTAGCGGGTGTTACAATCTCCTACAAGTTGGATTGATCTCGTCCTCGAGATCATGTAGATTTGAACAGGTTGGGATACTTCGTCATCATCTCCGTCTTCGGCTCCCATGTATGATTCGGTCCACGGTGATGTCGACATCTGACTAAGACCCTCTCTATTTGTCGATTCCTCAACTTTCTGATCTTCTCATCAGCTATCTGTTCGGGCTCCTCGACGTATCTGAGTCGTTGGTCGATCTGAACATCCTGAGTTGGCACCATCTCCTCGGCATTCTTCAGACATTTCCGCAAATAGCTGACATGAAAGACATCGTGCACACCGGCCAGCTCTGGTGGCAAAGCTAATCGGTATGCCTGTGCACCTATACGCTCTGAAATCTGATAGGGTCTAATAAATCTAGGGCTAAGCTTGCCCCTCTTGCCGAACCTCATAATACCCTTCCAGGGCGACACCTTCAACATCACAAAACTATCAACAAGCTCCACTGGTCGATGCCGCTTATCTGAATACATCTTCTGTCGATCCTGAGCAGCCCTCTATCGTTCGCGAATAATCTGAATCTTGTCTTGAGGAATCTGCAATAGCTCAGGTCCGCCAATAGGTCTCTCACCCACCTCTCGTCAACACGCGGGAGTACGACACCTACGACCATACAACGCCTCGAACGGTGTCATGACGATAGAAGAATGATATGAGTTTTTATAAGAAAACTCGATCAACGACAAATGAGCATCCTAGTTCCCACCGAACTCTAACACGCAAGCTCGTAACATATCCTCAAGAGTCTGTATCGTACGCTCGCTCTGGCCATTTGTCTGTGGGTGAAAAGTCGTGCTAAGAGTAACACGCGTACCCAGCTCGTCCTGTAAGCTCTGCCAAAACTGGAAGTAAACCTGCGAATCTCGATCGGGCACTATCTTCTTAGG
>JAANYP010008005.1:0-156065 GCA_020465985.1 Centrapalus pauciflorus | reverse complement strand
GACCAACAGCTTTTGACACACAGTCAGCAGCTATGTGACCAGTTTTGCCAAACTTGAAGCACTCAGCTTTGGATTTGTCAAATGCCTTCTTTTTGCCAGCACTTGAACCTCCTTGCAGCATATTTCTTCCAAACCTTTTCTTGTTGAACCTTTTGACAAGCATGGCTATCATTTGCTCATCATCTTGTTCAGCAAGATCTGCAGCATCTTCTTCATCTGACACCTCCTCCTTTTCATCATCCTGTTGATCAGGTTGAATGAACACATCACTCACCTGATTTACAGGCCGTCTCACACTAGCCACAAAGGCTGCACCTCTTCTGGACATTTCCAAGGCATTTCTCTTTTGTTGCCTTGACTGTTCATCATTCAGTAAGGATCCATACAGATTGACCAGATCCATAATTCTGATAGTACCTGAGTTCCTTAGGATTGTTGAGAAGTAGTTCCATTCTTCAGGTAAAATGTCCAGAAATTTGTTCACCAGAGTAAGACTGTCCTTGGTGATCCCAACAGCTTTGAGATCATTCACTAGAGCAGTGAACCTGGTGTAGGTTTCAGTGAGAGTCTCCTTTGGTTTAGCAAAGAAGAGTTCATACTGTCTAACAAGATTGTTGATCCTGTTATCCAGTGTGATTGTGGGTCCATCATAGACGGTACACAAAGTATCCCACATCTCCTTTGCTGTCTTCATTTTCTCCACCTGCTTGAACACATCATCATGGAGAGAAATGACCAGGTTGTTTCTGGCCTTTGCATCCAGAGCCACCAATCTCTTGTCTTCATCAGACCATTGAGCTTTAGCTTTCTCAAAGGTCCTGATTTCAGGGGCAGCTCCTTCAACCGCTGGAGTTATAGTAGTAACAGAGGTTGGCACATAGGGACCCTCCATCACTATCTCTGGTAGTTGTACATCCAGATTCTCTAAGTAGAGCATCATTCTGCACTTCCAACCAGAGAAGTTTTGATGATTAAATTTTGGAGGCTTGCCCATAGAGCCATTGTCATAGTAGAAGAATTTGCAGCACTGTTGTCCATGGAAACTTGGGAGAATGAGAGATCTAGAATGACACACACTCTAAACTGCTCTGATACCAGTTGTAGGTCCCGAGAGGTTCCCAAAGTATATAGTTATAAGCTGTAGAGGGGGGGTGAATACAGCACTTTAAAAACTACACACTCTTTTCTCAATGTTTGTATGTATTATCAACAATTTGTTAATTACAAACAAGCTTGAATGCGGAATAGTTCAAGCCAAGCTTGAATGCGGAATAGTTCAAGCTGAGATGACAGATACAACAGTATGCTTACTATCTGAGACAGACTCGAACTAGTATACAATGAATACACTCACTAAGAAGCACTCACTGTGTTTACAAGACTTAAGGAACAGCTTAGGTAAAACAGCTTAATCACACAGATGCTGGTTTACAGAAGACTTGCATGCATGAAGATCACACTTGCACGTTCACTCTTGGTTTAAGCACTTAGCTTTCTTCACATTTCTTTCTGACCTTAGAAGCTTCCTTTTATACTCACTTAGAGGATCTCGGAGAAACATCTTCATTGGACAGATTGAAAAGGAAAAGTCTTGTTGAAAAGACAACATAACCTTTTCTGCACTTTTCTGAAAAGCAGACTTGTCTTCACATGTGCAGAAATTTTGTCTTTTTACTTTGTCTACTGTTGCATTGCCTTTAACTAATTTAGGAATGTCAACTTTGCGTCTTTCTTCCCTGTAAAGGCCTATTTTGATATAAGAAAAAGGTCTGTCACCCTTTTTCAAATATCCTTTTTTCTTCATGTTACAGAACAGCGTGGGCAGGCTGAGCAGTTCTGTTTTCCACTTTGTCTTCGACTTTGTAAACTGATCTTGTAGTCAAAAACAATACATGATGACTTGGAAACAAATTCCATAAAGTGTTTAGCCTGTTCACAAAGAACAGGTTCTGTTCACAAAGAACAGAACACTTTAAAAATGCCCAAGCTGCTCAACAGTGTAGAGCAGCGTAGATAGTTTATGTCCAGCCTGTTCAGCAGACAGAGCAGCTTGGACAAACTGTCTTAGTTGCAACACATGCAACATATAGAACAGCTTTAGACTGATATTGCAAATCATTTTCAGGTTTCAATAAGGCATATAACAGGCCTTAAATTCAACCTTCAAATGCATCAACAGGATTGATTATAAAATCTCCCCCTCAGATGTAGAACAGGTTTGACTGAGGCCTTTTTGTGCCTAACAGATATTCAATATTTTCAGAACAGTTCAGACCACGATTTGAGCAGATTTTTGGCCTATAATTTTGTAAATGATCGGAAAACTATTTTAAACACTTTTTAGCTATAAAAATGTACCAAAACACTTAAGAATCATTAAAAACGGACCAAAAACTATAGAAAACCCATATTTTCGAAAACGACAAAACAGCCGATTAGATGATGATAGTGACGTTAAGATTGAACCTAATAAGCTCTAAATCAGTAGGAGATGATAATGTGGTGATTATATGACAATAATAACACAAAAACAGCAGAAAAATGAGGAATAAAAAGATCTAACCGAGAGAATAGATGAAGAACACGATGAAGAAGATGAAACCCAGCAGAATCCGATGATTTGGAAGTTTAAATCCACCTTTTTAGCTCTGATACCAATTGTTGTAATGTATTCCCAGATCAAATCAGCACATAAATGTTCTTATATCACTCACAAAAAGAATAAAGACTCTATGATTGTGTAATGATGAAGAAACAAAGAGAATGTTTGGGAGAATAATGCAAAAGGCGGCTGTGAAGTATTCTTTCAATTTCAACCGTGTAAACATTTACAACCATAGGAGCCTATTTCTAGGCACCTTTATTTAACTTTCTAGGATAGTCACATTTGGTCCCTGAACTTTTAAATTGAATTAACTAAATAATTATTACAAAATAAGTCCACATGATCGAAATTTAATATCTTACACCATGGCCATCCAAAATTTGGACCGGGGCCATTCGAAGTTCGGACCATGGCAATCCGAGATCCATACTTAGCGAATTTTTTAAGAATATTTCAATGCTGAAGTGGACTTTCTGCCTTACGGATTTATGCCAAAAATACCAAAAGTTCTCTATATTTTTTACAAAGAGTTGTAAATCATTCCCAACATATTTATATATATATTTAAACCCATTTTAACCACCAAAACATCATTTTCATCTTTTTATACTACCTAGGGTTCATACGAACTCAAACTTGGGTTTTTGAGATAAACCCACCAAATTACAGAAAAACTTGAATAATATATATTTAAAGGATGGATCTAACATATTCCATCATTTTCTTTCAAGATCTATCCATTTCTAAGAGTTTTCTATAAAAACCCTTTTTTACCATCAAAACACTATTTCATCCTTTTTGAATCATCAAGAGTTCATAAGAACTCCATTTCAGGTTTTGAGTTAAAACCCACCAAAATACATTAAATCTTGCATAATATAGTTTTAAAGGATAGATCCAACATATTCCATCATTTTCTTTAAAGATCTATCCATTTCTAAGAGTTTTCCATAAAAACCCATTTGGGGTTTCTCATCTTCTTCAAATAACGATGAATGCGAGAAAAAGAGTAAGAGATTTACAAATAAGAGTTGTCACCTCCTGGATCCTTCAAATTCGTGAGAAGCCTCCAACAAAATCTGATTTTTGTTTCCTCTTCTTCTCTTTTCTCTCTTTTCTCTCAAATTTTGAAATGTTGAAATGGATGAACACACACACTCAAAGTGTGTGTGTTTGGCGTGGATAATAAGCAAGGAAAAGAATTTCTTTTCCTTTTAATCCCTAAACTTTTCAATATTTATTATCAAGTCCTTAAAATTATTTCCATTTCTTTCAAAATCCATTCTCCATAAATCTAAACTTTATTTCTTTATAATTTACACAACCATTTATTTATATGTCACAATATTAATTAATATTCCGAATTAGTATTTCTTTGCAATAAATATTAATTAATAGTTATATTAAATAATTGGGTCGTTACAATTCCTCCCCTCTTAAAAGGATTCCACCCACGGAATCAGGTTCTTTCAAACAGAGCGGGGTATTTGGCCACCATTTCAGCCTTCGTCTCCCAACTCATCAGAGATCCATGGTGGTGCATCGAACAAACGAGCACCATCTCGATCTCCTTATTCCTTAGTTTAACTACTTTGTCATCGATAATCTTTTCTGGTTTTTCGACATGTCGCAACCGCTCATCGATTTGCACATCATCTAAAGGAACGGTCACGGTAAGATTTATCTGGCTTTTCTTCAAATAGCTAACGTGGAAAGTGTCATGAATCTCTGCCAACTCAGCGGGCAGTTCTAACTTATAAGCTTGGGCTCTGACACGTTCGGTGATAGGAAACGGTCCAACGTATCGAGGACTTAACATTCCTCGTTTCCCAAATCTCATAATCCCTTTCCACAGGAATACCATCAGCATCACAGAATCTCCTACCGCATACTCTATATCTTTGTAACGTTTGTCTGAGTATGCTTTATGTTGGTCTTGAGCCGCTTTGATTTGCTCACGAATAACCTGAATTTTATCATGCGTCTCTTTAAGTAATTCGGGACCCGCTAACGGTTTCTCGCCTGCTTCACGCCAACACGTCGGAGTTCGACACTTCCGACCATACAACGACTCATACGGAGCCATCTTTATCGAAGAATGATAACTGTTGTTGTAGGCAAATTCCACATCTGGTAGGTGTGTATCCCAATGTCCACCAAGCTCGATCACTCACGCACACAACATATGTTCCATCGTCTGATTAGTACGTTCAGTTTGGCCATCAGTCTGGGAACGAAAGGCGGTACTCAAATTGACACGCGTCCCCAACTGATCTTGCATACTTTGCCAAAATCTCGAAGTAAACCTCGATTCACGATCCGAAACAATAGATTTTGGAATCCAATAGCGTACCATAATCTCATCAATATACATTCGCGCCAATCTTTTCAAAGGAAAGTTTTCTCGTATCGGCAAAAAGTGCGCAGACTTTGTCAATCGTCCATAATAACCCATATAGCATCATGTTGTCATTGAGTTTTCGGAAGCTTTACCACAAAATCCATCGTGATGTGATCCCATTTCCACTCCGCTATCTCGAGTGGTTGTAAATTCCCAGATGGTTTTTGATGTTCAGCCTTGACTCACAAGCAAGTCAAGCATCGTTCAACGTGATTACCAACGTCTCGCTTCATTTCGGGCCACCAATATTCGGAGTTCAATTCCTGATACATTTTAGAACTCCCGGGATGAATAGAGAATTTAGAAATATGACCATCTTCTAAAATTGTCTTGTTTACATCACTAATCTTAGGTACCCAAATGCGATCTCTAAACATTTTCAAACTGTTGCTACCTTCGGTTAACAATACACTCTGACCAACCATCCTTTCTGCCTTAATATTTTCTTCCTTTAAACCCTCGATTTGCCACTTTCAAATGTCATCAAGGAGAGAAGAAGTTACAACTACATGTGTTAACGCATAACAAGTTGCTTCTGGATATCTCTTTCGGCTTAAGGGGTCATCCACTACATTGGCCTTTCCAGGGTGGTAAAGGATTTCACAGTCGTAATCCTTAATCAATTCCACGGCATGTTTAACTCCTTCTGATAAAAAATATGTCTCAAGCTCTTATGGTGAGTAAACAACTGACACTTTGTACCATACAGGTAATGCCGCCAAATTTTTTAAGCAAACGTGACAGCATCTAACTCCAAGTCATGAGTTGGACGACTCTTTTCATAATCCTTTAATTGTCTCGATGCATAAGCTATTACTTTTCCTCGTTGCATCAACACGCAACCCAATCCATTTATCGAGGCATCGCTATAAACCGCAAATCTTCGTTTCTTTCCGGCAACACAAGCACCGGAGCGTCGGTCAACCGACCCTTCAAAGTCTGAAATGCCTTATTTTGTGGCTCTTCCCACACAAACTTCGCATTCTTACGCGTCACGAAGTGAGTGGGACGGCTATTTTTGAGAAGTCTTGAATAAATCGTCGGTAATAGCTGGCCAATCCAAGGAAACTTCGAATCTCAGCAACATTTCTAGGATCTTCCCAACTTTTAATGACTTCAATCTTGGAGGGGTCCACAGAAACACCCTCCCAAGATATAATATGCCCTAAAAACTGCACTTGCCGCAATCGAAATTCGCACTTTGAGAACTTAGCATACAACTACTCGCCTCGAAGAAGTTCAAGTTGTTCTCTCAAATGCACCGCATGATCTTCCTCCGTCTTGGAATATACCAAGATATCATCAGTAAACACTATGACTGACTTGTCAAGCATTGGACGACACACTCGATTCATTAAATCCATAAAGGTCGCAGGGGCATTAGTGAGCCCAAAAGGCATCACTAAAAACACATAATGCCCATATCGGGTCCGAAAAGCAGTTTTCGGCACATCTTCCTCACGAACCTTAAGTTGGTGATACCCTGAACAAAGGTCTATCTTCGAGAAATAAGCAGCTCCTTGTAGTTGATCGAACAAGTCATGAATACGAGGCAAAGGATACTTATTCTTTATAGTCACCTTTTTTCAGTTCTCTATAATCTATACACATTCGCAAGGTTCTGTCTTTCTTTCGCATGAATAAAACCGGAGCACCCCACGGCGAGGTACTCGGCCGAATGAACCCTTTGTCCAACAATTCTTCCAATTGCGCCATCATTTCCTTCATTTTCGAAGGTGCTAAATGATACAGAGAACGCATAATTGCTGCAGCTCCCAGCACTAACTCAATCCGAAACTCTACAGATCGGTCCAGTGGCAATCCCGGTAAGTTATCATGAAACACATCGAGATATTCATTAACTACTGACACATCCTTGAGGTTTTTCCCTTCCTTCTTAGCATTCAAGAACAAGCAACGTAACATTTGCAACCTTTACTTAGATTTTTCCGAGCCTTAGCCACCAAAATAACCACGACTTACCTTTTACGTCTATCCCCATACACAAATATTTCTTCACCTTCCAGCGTGAACAAACAAACAATTCTTTTAGCACAAGCAATAGTGGATTATTGGCCAACCATTCCATGCCAACTATTATATCAAATTCTTTAGTGTCTATGGGGACAAGGTCGATATCAAAATTATGTCCATCTAAGGTCAGCACACAGTCATAATATATTTGGGTGGCACAGACCGAAATCCCGCTTGCCACATCAACAGATAGAGGGAAAGGCATCAAAGAAGGTACAACATCTAAATTTCGTGCAAATGCTTTAGAAATAAAAGACACACTTGCACCAGAATCAAACAATACTACAGCAGGTAAAGAATTCAAAAGAAAAGTACCAGATAGGACATCCGGCACATCCTGCGCCTCGGCAGCAGTAATCTGGTAGACTCTGGCTTGAGGCTTAGGCGGGTTCTCCTTTGATTGGGAGGAACCACAAACATTACTAGGCTTTGCAACTGAGCCGTTACTTTCAGACGCCGCTGACTTCTTTTTCGGGCAATTCCGAGCGAGGTGGCCCACCTGGCCACATTTATAACACGCATCGCTTCGTTTGGGGCACATCGAACGTATGTGTCCCTTGTCTCCACATTCATGGCAAACAATAGGGGACAAACATTCCCCACAATAAAGTTTCCCGCATCGGTTACAAGTAGGTACCGAATTCGAAAACTTAGATTTGGATTGAGAGTTGTGGGAATTAGCAGGTTCTTCGAATGCCTGGAAGATTGGGAATGTGAACGGGAGTCCACGTTCTTTGAGAAAGATTGTTGGGGTTGTTTGAATGTCCCCGGCGAAGACTCAACTTTCGCTTTCTTCGTTCCATATGTTTCTTGCTCCGTACGAAACAATTCATACTCTCGGAATCATGCATACTCCACAGCTTTCTCAAACGAATCAACCGCACGAACCGTCACCATCTCGCGAATCTCACTTCGCAATCCTTCGACAAAGTAGTCGGTCTTTTTCTTTTCATCAGTAATTACCGACCCCACAAACATCGCCCTCGAATTAAACTCGATCAAGTAGTCATCCACCGATAATTCTCCCTGTTGAAACGTAAGGAAATCTCTTTTCATTTTCTGTGCCGCCACCGCCGGACTGAAATGCTTGTCGAATCGGGATTTAAATTCTTCCCACGTCATCCTTGCCACAGAATCCAGACCCAAAACATCTGCTTCTGAATCCTACCAAGTCAAGGCAAGACCGACGAATTGTGCAGCTGCATATTGCACCTTCTTTTCGTTACAGACATCGGTCACTCGAAATAGTTTCTCAATCACCTTGATCCAGACCAAGGCATTAGGAGCAGTTTCTCGTCCGTTGAACTATGGAGACGACAACAAATGAAATTTCTATACGACATCCCCTTCTTTGACTTAGAGGAGCCGTGCTTTCGGTGTTTGTCATTCTTAGTCCTTTCAGCCCTACTTCCACCTCCAGCGACTTCAGTATTATGGTTACTTGCTTGCTCGCCCTCAACATTATTTTTTATTCCCTGCACATTCTGGGAAGCAAGTAACTGCGCCATTAACTCATTCTGCTGGCGATATTGCTACAGCATCTGAGCCATCATTTGCATCATCTGGTCCACTCTAGATACTCCACAAGTATGGAAACTGGATTCGTTTTAAGATTCTTCCTGAGACTGGTCTCTGTCTCCCCCAACATTGGGATATTCTACCTCCTGGTGTAGAACGCGATTTGACTGGCTATCCGACATTGTCTGCAACAAACAGTTACAGGCCGGTTCAATGCTTCTTTCACATCAAAGTGTGCACATAATATTTATACATATAAATAATTATACTTTCATTAAGTTAAAACTTTAAAAGTCTACCCAATATTATCCCATCCTGTGCCAAAGATCAATTGAATTTGTTATAATATTGCCACCTAGGTGGGTCTATACCAGCATTTGAAACCGTGCTTAGAGTAGAGTATCGTCGACTATACTCTATCCATGAGCTCTGGCTCTGATACCAAATTGAAAAACCCATGCAACTAATACGAGTATTTCGATATCATTATACATTAATTTATACAGAGTACTTGCGGAAATACAGTCAAATTAAAACTTTTATAATAATTTAATAATCATCAACGTGATTCTGACACTTTGCATATAACACAACAGAGTGTCAGAAATCACGGAGTAGTGTAATTGGGGTCATAACGTTAAATCATCAATTTAATTATAAATGAATTATTAATCATTAATAAATTCGCGTAAGTCCAAAACAGAAGTCTGCAACTCCCACCCCAATCATTAGCAAAATATGGAGCTCCTAATCATGCTCCAATCAATATCTATCAGTTTGTGCCAGCCGGGCCTTTGCCCTTATCAGTTCCTGAAAAGAAACATCAACTAACGGGTAAACAACAAAGTTGATTAGTGAGTTTCTAGATTAAAGTACCATGCGATATATGAATGATGCCATGAATTTAACTAAAAATATCAGGAGGCCAACTAATGCCTCATAGGCTACCACATTGCGGTTACCACACGCTCAGGCTTACCGTACAATGGGTGTACAATCTACTGCTCGATTACTACAAACCATAGGCTTATCGATATGCAGTTTACAGTGATGCCATACGATTACCATAGACCACATGCTTATCATTTTACAGGCAATAATGGTTACCACACGCACGGGCTTACCATTAAGATTCCGCTAGGTTACCACACGCACAGGCTTACCGTCTCAGCAGAGAGATCCAATAAATGATCAATAACTTATCAATAGATTGATAATATGACAACAATAATGTATGTGATGGAAAAGCATGTAAATGACAAGAATGATACGAAAGCAATAACATAAAATTCATGATATGCATACAAATACATTAATGCTAGAACTCATAGTGGTGTACAACAAGCTCTCGGCCTCGAAACCGAGTTACAATCGTCAAAATATGATTAATAGTCTCCAAGGGACTTTAACCCGTCAAACCCCTACAAATAGGTTCATAATGTAATATTTATAAGTCTCACGGTGCACAATTTCCTAACTTTGATCCAGACACGATAATCGCAAGACTTAATTAATTTCGACATCAAACCTCAATAATTATTTTGGTCTAATTATTCTTCATAATTGATATCATAAACTATTATGGCGAAAGATCCCATAATAATAATTAAAATTACAATTTCGGACCAAGGTATTCGGACCATGGCCATCCGAAATTCGGACTGAGGCAATCTGAAGTTCGGGCCATGGCCATCCGAAATTCGAACCATCCGAGATCCATACTTAGCGAATTTTTTTGAATATTTCAATGCTAAACTGCACTTTCTGCCTTACGAACCAAAAATACCAAAACTTCTCTATATTTGTTACAAAGAGCCGTAAATCATTCCCAACATATTTATATATATATTTTTATACCCATTTTAATCACCAAAACATTATTTTCATCTTTTTATATTACCAAGGGTTCATATGAACACAAACTTGGGTTTTTTAAATAAACTCACAAAAATACATAAAAACTTGCAAAATATACTTTTAAAGGATGGATCCAACATATTCCAGCATTTTCTTTCAAGATCTATCCATTTCTAGAGTTTTCCATAAAAACCCATTTTTACCATCAAAACACTATTTCATCCTTTTTTAATCATCAAGAGTTCATAAGAACTCCATTTCGGGTTTTTGAGTTAAAACCCATCAAAATACATTAAATCTTGCATAATATACTTTTAAGGGATATATCTAACATATTCCATCATTTTCTTTCAAGATCAATCCATTTGTAAGAGTTTTCCATAAAAACCCATTTGGGGTTTCTCATCTTCTTCAAATGAAGATGAAGGGGAGAAAAAGAGTAAGAGATTTACAAATAAGTGTTGGTACCTCTTGGATCCTTCAAATTTGTGAGAAGCCTCCAACAAAATCTGATTTTTCTTTCTTCTTCTTCTCTTTTCTCTCAAATTTTGAAATGTTGAAATGGATGAACACACACACTCAAAGTGTGTGTGTGTGTTTTGCGTGGATAATAGGCAAGGAAAAGAATTTCTTTTCCTTTTAGTCCCTAAACTTTTCAATATTTATTTTCAAGTCCTTGGAATTATTTCCATTTCTTTTAAAATGCATTCTCCATAAATCTAAACGTTATTTATTTATAACTTGCACAACCATTTATTTATATGTGACAATATTAATTAATATTCCGAATTTTATTTATTTGTAATAAATATTAATTATAAATTGTATTAAATAATTGGGTCGTTACACCTACAGTCCAAGAAACCCTTGCAGTCCAACCAATCCCTCCTGCCCAAACTGCCGAGACATCAGGCCCCAGAACTGTTGATTGCTTTGAATCAACGGCTGATGTCTCTCCGAGGAATGACATAAATGATTTAGAATGGGTAAGGTGGTACTCTAAATGAAAAGTTTTGACTATGATTGAAGAAGAGAAAGAGGCATTAAGACAAGACCGTCGGGGTCGTATCCTCAAACTCCTGGAAGCTCCTCCAGCAGAATTAGAGGAACCCCCGGTTTAGGGCTTAAAAGACTCTTTGAAGAAATTTCCAGCCGAAGAGTTTCAAAGTCCTTACCTTGAAGAAAGATTCAAGATGGTATTCAGGAAGAGTCCAGAGTCTTATAGCAAACGCCTGTTAATGATTATGACTGATGCATCTCGGGCTGAACAATCTGAATATAATCAGATGATGCTGAAAGAAAAACGACCAAAAGCTGAATACTGAACTAAATCTAAAATTATAAAGATTAATAACATTCACATGTATAAACGGGCACGAGTGTTCACTCCAGCATTCGAAGTTCTAAGAGAAGATGGATCTATAGAGTTCTTACATGACAGTGACCTGGACTTTGTGAATATTGATGATGTTGAAATTCTTCACAACAAGCTGAAAAACAAGATCAAAAAGCGCCTAACCCAGGTCATTGCTGTCGCCACCCTAACGAAAAGCATGGATCGCCGATCAATTATCATGTCCTTAAGGGATTTTCAGATGGCGATTGAGAGCAGCATGGTCAAAGTTGGACTCAAGGCCCCGGAAGAGGATATTTTTCTTCTAAATCATTATCCAGCTTATAAAGTCCTTTTGGGAGGCCAGCAGGGGGTCATATTTGTGAACCAGAAAGGGCACAAAAAGTTCATGCGCTTCGAGGATCTGCCATGTTATTCTGATGGTACACTAAGACTGGTAAAAACTGAACTTAAGAAAAGAATTCAAGAAGCTGATGCTCAGCCGGTCTCGGAACTCAAAAGAAGACCAAAAGAAATACAAGACATCCTCAATGGCATCGAACTAATAAACGAAAGGCTACACAAGAGATAAGTCACTCGACGATTCTACATCGTCCTTGGCCTCAGAGAAAGTACTGATCATGCTCGTCGTCATCCATAGTGATCGAAAAGGGGGAGATTGTTAGAATTCTAATTTCAATCATGCTGAATTTATTTTGTAATAAATTAGTTAGTTTTATTTCCATGTAATTTATTTCTAGTATTTCCTTTTATTTGTAATTTACTTTAGTAGATTTAGAAGTTTGGGGGGCTGTTTTTGTAATTCTCTGAAACCTGATTTAATGATGTAAGGGAAACCCCACCTAGGGTTTCCCACAAGAATTGGATTATTCTGAAATAGCAAAATACGGCCGCTGCTTTTACTACATTTCTCTCTGAATATTCAATCACAGAAATCGAGTGAAAACATTCTTTTTGTATTGGATTTTGTGCTGATATCATTATTGTGGGTGCTGATCATCATTGGGAAGAGTAAAACAGAAGAGAAGCCTGAGTCGTTGGATTTTCCAACCTTTTGTGGCTTTCGCGAATTCTCTGTACCATTAAAGTAAGAGTATATTGAATTCCTTACGGCTCTTTTGAAAGAGGATTTAGAAGATTCACCGGTGTAGGAACTTCCACCTTTTCTTTATCTTTCTTGATATCCAAAAGATGTGTCCTTTTAAGTTTAGACTATGATTCCTTTGATTCAGAACGACTTTGAACCATGGAGTTATTGATGGCAGAAACTTGTGGATTTAAACAGTTTTGGTTAGGAACAAATTGAGATGTCAGCCCCTGAACGGTGGCTAGAAGTTGATCTCATTCCTTGTAAAATGATTTAACATGAAGTTTGAAATTCTGTTTTCGAATAGAAAACAGTCTTTTTGCCTCGCTAAAATCATTTTCTTTTCTTAAGAAAGTGTTTATGTCTGCATCAAACAAATCTTTGGTTTCTTTGAAGGCTAACTCAAGGGCATGGAATTTATCATTTTGTAGTGAAGTGTCAGCTAGAGAAGAATTAAGTTAAGCAAGTTTGGCTTCAGATTCTGTTCTAAATCAAATTCTCGTTGTTCTAGAACAGAATATGATATATATTCACGAGGTTTTGGCAAGGTCAGATCAGGTGTAATCTCCTTTGGTTCAACCAATTCGTCTTCTCTAAAATAATATTCTAATTTTCCTTGAAGAGAATGATAATTTAACAAGTCATAAAAAAATTTAATTTGTTTTATATAAGGTTTTGCTCGTTTTTCTTCTTCTTCGGCTAACACTTCCGGGCAAGTCTTGTTGTAGGGCCTAATAAATCCCCGACACATGGTGTCAATATCAAATAAAGGACTATGTTGGTTGTTGATCATTTCTTCCATGACTCTAGGACCAATGAACCCTAATCCTTCTCTAGACTTTAATTCTCTAGGCTTTTACATATTTATAGTTTGATCGGTTTGTCCACATTTATAAAATCTATCTTCCAAGTCTTTGAGTTTTTCTCTTAATTTCGTTCTTTCAACCAATACATACTCATATTTGTAAACATTTTGGATGACAAATCCTTTTTCTCGTTATTAGCCTTAGACACTTCTGCTTGTAACATTAAGATGCTTGATTACAAATCAGACTTTTCATCTTGAGCATTTCTAAGAGCAGTATAAAATGCAACTAACTTATTAGCTTCTTTTGTTAGCAAATCTAGTTTAGCTAAAACTTCTTTAGGAAGAAGACTTACCTTAGTGTCAGATGCGGAAAGGTGCCTTGTCTAAAAATCTTGTCGCTCGGTCCAAAATCTTGAGATGCTTGCTTGAGTGGATCTTCATATTGGTGATTGACTTGACCTGATTCAACACTTAGAAAACATGAAGAATGATCCGAAGTTGCATCTTTTGAATCTGAAATAGACTGGGAGAAAGCTCACAGAAGAGATGTGTTTCTTGAATATAAGTTACCCAGAAAGATTTATTCAAGTAAAGTTATGGAGATTGATGAAAACTTGGTATACGAGATAACGGATGCTCATCGTATGCATTCGGGAGCCTATACAATCATGATGAGAACAAAAAAACAGTCTGCTAAGTTTGTATATTCGTGGTTTAGAATCGCCTCACTAGAAAGGTGTATACAAAAAGAGTAGGAGAAGTTTTCTACCATCCATTCTTTACTATACAACGATATGATGAAAAAATATACACATTCAGTAAGGCAGATTACTTCAATTTGAGAATAGAAGACATGAAAGATTTGTATGATGAACTTAAAAAGCAAAGGCATAATTCAAAGGTGGTGAGAACAACAATGACTTTCATTTTTGACTTCATGCACACAAAATTTGTGCTAACCACTGATGAGTCTATAATTTATATGGTTTCGGAGTCATTTTATGATCATTTTAAGCACCCATACTTAGTAAAATCCATACTATTTCCAAGTTTGTGTTTCAGGGCCAAGATATCAAAAGAAAGCATCTTGAGGAAATTCAGAGCAAACATAGCTGAAGGGGGCGCAGGCCTGCGCCACCCTGCGCTCCACGATAGAAGAATTCCAGCTGTCCAGATACATTCCAGCGCATACCAGCAAAACCCTAGCCGCATCTGGGCGCAGGCCTGCGCTAGAGCGGCGCAAAAACGCGGTTTACAGCCTGTTAAACCCTAATCTAGACCTCTCTATAAATAGAGGTCGAGGGCAGCCTTGGAGAGGAGTCCCGGCGTGTGTGAAAGTGTGTCGAAGCCCTGCCAGAATGGATCTACGATACAAGAACAAAACGGTGATTCCCAAGCTACACAATGACTCAGATCTACATTGTTGAAGAGCATACGATGAGCGGCTAATCCCATTAGCCGTTTACGGAGGATCTATGGCTAAGTTTACTCTACTTTAATTTGTTATGCTTTGATGTATTTGTATTGATTAAGATCTATTATGTGTATGCAAATGATAAGCATTCGGCTATGATTATGATTGTATGTTTTGATTGGAAAAAGCAAAATAGTTTATCGTACTATTATTATTTCTACCGAGTCCATTAGCTTAGGGATTAAGACAAGTAATGAATATTTCATACCCTATGCCGAGATTTATTGATTAAAACATGTTTGAGTAATTTAGTCACGCAATTAATTATGTCTATGTGATTGTTGCATGAAATTAGAGTAACTAATACTTATGCAGTGGTGATCCCGTGAATGGTTATTCGTCTCTTGATTGTTATTTATTACTCTAGTTATTCTGCCATTAATTTTAGGTACAAAGCGATAGCAAATCATTAGTCTAAAAAAATCATTTAAATCCACAAATTCACAATTTACAGTGCTTTCAATAAAACTTATAAGGCTAATAACCTAACGTTAATTACAACCAAACTCCCTGTGGATTTTACCCTTACTTCTCTAAGCTAAATAGTGGATTTAAGGACTAATCTGCGGGTCACAACGACGGCCCGTTAGATTTTGGCGCCGTTGCTGGGGAGTGTAACGGTAGTTAAGATTTAAAGTTAGTCTGTTGCCTTAGTTTTAAGTTCTTAAGGTTAAGTTCCTTTCTTTGGTTAGTTTTTGTCTTTATTTTCCATTATTAAAAATTAAATAAAAAATAAAAAAAATTCAAAAAGGTAATTGTAGTCCTCCACTTTACCACCAAAAATATAATTAGTTTATTTAAGTATTTAATTTGGGTATTTTATTAGTGTATGCACTCACGTCGATCGACTAGAGGATTGCCGCTACAATTTGAACCTGAGATCGAAAAAGTAGCGAGATCGAACCGAAAGACTGTCAGGATTCAAAATCAACAATTAATCACGTAGTATTCAAACGCACAAGAGGAAGAAATTCCTAATTTAGAAATTCCCAATTTAGAGAATTCTAATTTAGAAAGTCCTGCGATTTTGCCGCGAAATCCTGATCAAGAAGAACCCGAGCGCATAGCTGCTAGAATGGGTGATCAACCAAGGCGTACGGTTGAGTCACATTACCGCCCAGGTGATGTGCCTGACGCGTCTCCAATTCGTTATCCCAAAAACGAGTGCGGACCCGAAGTTCGTCCTCAATTATTTCAAATTCTTCCGATCTTTCGAGGGATACCAAGTGAGCAACCCTACGAACATTTAGCTAACTACACAGCTATTTGTAAAGCCAACTATGTTCGAGGTATAACCACCGATGATTTAAAACTTCGATTATTCCCTTTCTCATTAAAAGAGAAAGCGAAGAATTGGTTTTTATCCTTACCACCCAATAGCATTACAACATGGGATAAAATGAAACGAGAATTCCTTAATGAATATTATCCCATTAGTAAAACAACCGAGAAAAGAAACGAAATCACCGGATTAAAAAAAATCGGGCGAACAATTCTACGAAGCGTTCGATCGTATGAACGAATTATTGAGAGCTTGTCCACACCACGAGGTACCCAAATGGATGCTTATCAAAACATTCTTTGATGGTGTGAGTCAAGAGAGTTGTAATATGAATATAGCTGCACAGGAAGCACATTTTTAGGCAAAGAAGACGACGAAGATTGGGAGTTGGTTAGTCAACTCGGTAAAGGTCTTAAAGTCCAAGCCGGTTCTGAAAATAGCATAGGTGTTCAAGTTATTGGCATAGATAATGCCTAGAAATGTGAGGTTAAAAGTGAGATTTCAGAACTAGTCAAGAAAATGGATCAATTGATGAAGGGTCTTTCAAACCCTAGTGCATCAATTAACTGTGTTACATGCGGAGATCCATCGCATCATTCCGACGCATGTCCTCAAGTGCAATCCACTGAGTAATTCGCTAATGAAGTTTACGGATTTAGAGCTCATCGAGAGAGGGATAATCCATTTTCAGAAATATACAATCTGGGGTGGACAAACCATCCCAACTTTCGATGGAAAAATGATCAGCCTACCGATCATCAATCTAAACCGAGATATGAACCACCAAAGAGAGAATATCAATATGGTTCAACTTCAGCATCTAAGAATGAGCGATATTACAAGTCAAATCATCGTGATCAACCACAATTCCAAGTGGAAACAAATATGACTTCTTCGCAATTTTCAGAGTTTGCTGAATTTAAGAAACAGCAATCAACTATCAGTACTAAGACCATGGAGATGCTAAGTCGCCAGATGGGTCAGATAGTTGAATCGCTCAGTAGACGTGAGGAGGGAAGCTTCTTAGCAATACTGTTCCCAATCCTTCGCATGCTCATCATCATATAATAAAGATAAGAAACATGAGATTAACGAAGTTAATGAAGTATCTAAGATAACCACATTAAGGAGTGGAAGAGAGGTAGATATTAAAATTGAGATGCCTAAAGAAAAAGAGGCTGAAGAAGATACCGACACTAGAGTCATGTATGAGGAGAAAGAGGATCCAAACAAGAAGGTTTCTTTTAAAGAGACAATTAAAGCAGATATTCCAACCCCCAAAGTTGGGGAGGCGAATAAGAGTCAGGACACTTCAGTTCCTCCTCCTTATCCTGCTGCCTTAGAAAACCCAAAATCTTCTCCATTTGGCAAAAGAGGCCCACAACCAGAGGATCTGTGGGACTTATTCAATCAACTTAAGATCAATATTCCTTTGATCAAGGCCATTCAACAGGTTCCCTCTTATGCCAAATTTCTAATAGATATATGAACTCAGAAAAGAAAGTTTAAGGTCTCGCTCCCAAAGCAGATCAATTTAACTGAACAGTTAAGTGCAGTAATTTCTAGTTCTCTACCTCCTAAGCTGAAAGATCCTGGATCACCATTGATTCCAGTGACTATAGGTAATGTGCATATTAAAAAGGCACTGCTTGATCTTGGAGCTAGTGCTAATATTTTACCCGGAAACTTGTTTGATAAACACGATCTAGTCCAGTTACAGACACCTGATATTATCTTACAGCTGGCAGATCGGTCAACCAAGTGCCCAAGAGGTATTTTATCAGATGTCATAGTAACGGTTGAAGATTTTTACTATCCAGTTGATTTCTTAGTATTGGACACAGAAAGCTCAATAGGAGATAATCAACCGGCTATTATCCTAGGCAGACCTTTCTTAGCCACGATTAATGGACAAATTAATTATAGGACAGGAGCAGTGGATATTGCCTTTGGTAATAGGAAATTAAGACTGAATGTGTTTAATGCTTCAAGTGTCTCTACTATTGTTTCAGAATGTTATCTTATAGACGTGGTAGACGAACTTGCGCAGCAGCACAGTTCGTTAATCAACACCAAAGATGCTACTGAGTTATTCTTTGCTGAAAATTAGTTAGCCAAATTAAATGCTACTGAGTGTGATAAGCGAGAAGTAGTCATGGAATCCACATTAGAGTCGAAACAACCACCGTGGACCCATAGGACTGAAAAATTACCTACAGATTTACCTCAGTCAGCCAAACCCTCAATAGAGCAACCACCTGTTCTAGAATTGAAGGAGCTGCCATATCATCTAAAATACACTTTTCTAGGTCAGAATGACACTCTACCTGTCATAATTTCATCAGATCTGACTGAAGAGCAAGAGAAAGCTCTACTGCAAGTATTAGTAAAATATAAAGAAGCAGTAAGGTGGACTATAGCTGATTTAAAAGGAATCAGTCCCACTTTGTGTATGCACCGAATCATTACTTATCCAGAAGCTAAACCAGCTCGGGATGCACAAAGGAGATTAAATCCTAATTTAAGAGAGGTAGTTAAGAAGGAAGTATTAAAATGGTTGGACGCTGGAATTATATATCCTATATCTGATAGTAAGTGGGTAAGTCCAACCCAAACTGTACCCAGGAAATCAGGAATTACAGTAATTAATACTGAAGAAGGAGAGAAGATAACTACTCGCACTATAACGGGGTGGAGAGTTTGTATTGTTTACAGAAAACTCAATGCTGCTACTTTAAAATATCATTTTCCACTACCATTTATAGATCAAATAGTGGAAAAATTAGTAGGACATAAGTTTTAATGTTTCCTCGATGGATATTCTGTTTATAATTAATCAAACCCCAATCCATCCTAAGGATCAAGAGAACACTTTATTTACTTGTCCCTATGGCACCTTTGCCTACTGAAGGATGCCGTTTGGACAATGTAATGCACCCGCCACATTCCAGCGCTGTATGATGGCTATCTTTTCAGATATGGTGGGTGGTTCTCTTGAGATATTTATGGACGATTTCTCCATATTCGATAAAACAATTGAAGATTGTCTGGGATATTTAGAAAAAGTCCTAGAGAGATGCACTGAAACCAACTTAGTGTTAAGTTGGGAGAAAAGCCATTTTATGGTAAAAGAAGGGGTAGTCCTAGGTCACATCGTGTCCGAAAGAGGAATGGAGGTAGATAAAGTAAAAGTTCAATTAATTTCTTCACTTCCACCCCCTACCAACGTTAAAGGAATAAGATCATTCCTAGGCCACGCTGGTTTTTATCGGTGATTCATTAAAGATTTCAGTGAGATCTCAAGGCCGTTATGCAATCTTCTTTCAAAAGATGTCGAGTTTAATATTGATGATGCTTATATGAAAGCATTTGAGAAGCTTAAATCAAAACTAACTGAAGTGCCAATTCTTCAATCTCCGGATTGGTCTCAACCTTTTGAGATCATGTGTGATGCAAGCAATTATGCAGTTGGTGTTGTTAGGACAGATATTTGAGAAAAAGCCAGTGGTTATTTACTACGCAAGTAAAACCTTTAATGAGGCACAAATCAATTACACCACTACGGAAAAATAATTAGTAGACGTAGTGTTTGCCATAGATAAATTAAGATCATATATTTGGGGGGCAAAAGTATTTGTGTACTCAAACCACAGTGCTATATGATATTTATTGGCGAAGAAGGATGTCAAGTCTAGATTGATTCGGTGGATCCTTCTATAGCAAGAATTTGACCTAGAAGTTAAAGATAAAAAAGGCACAAAAAATATTGTTGCCGATCATTTATCAAGGCTTCACTTAATCCCAACAAACTTAACTGATCAAATCAGGGACTACTTCCCTAGTGAACAATTATTATTTGTATCTAAAATTCCCTGGTTTGCGAATCTAGTTAACTATTTCGTAACAGGAAGATTGTCAGAGCACTGGAACCCACAACAGAAAAGATATTTTCATGCTCCAGCAAGGCAATACATTTGGGATGAGCCTGATCTATTTAAAATAGGAGCAGATCAAATTATAATATGATGTGTCCCTAATTCGGAACACGAGGATATTCTTAAACACTGCCATGCATATGCATGCGGTGGCCATTTCAGCACAAAGAAAACTGGCCACCGGATACTGCAGTGTGGGTTTTTCTTGCCCACAATATTTAAGGATGCCTATGAGTTTCTTAAATGGTGCACAAGATGCCAGCAAACTGGTGGCATCGCAAAAAGAGATGAAATTCCTATGACCCCGACACTAATTGTGTTAGTGCATCCTGTGTGACAATAGCAGTCTAAGTATAGACGATATTTTGTACTAGTCCAAATGTTCGTAATTGCATATTAATACATGTTTGATGTATGTTTCATATTGATTGTATATATGTTTGAACTTGGTTGTAATTGATGTTTTACAATAAGTTCAAAGGTAAGTTCAAACATAAGTTCTAGAACAAGTTTAAAGACAAGTTCTAGAATAAGTTCAAAGGCCTGATTCGAACTTATGGTGGACAAGTTCGTGGGCTTGGGCCTTCTCGAACTTGTCCAAGGCAAGTTTGAATCTGATGCCTATAATTAAAGTTTAATCAGTTTTGATTAACAACTTTTGCAGAACTAAGGCTAAGGGCGATTACGAACTTGCAACTTGCAGAGGCGTTTTTGTATGTTCTTAGAGGGAATCACGTGTTGGGACGTTCTAGGTTGTGTCTATCATCGTTGTGTCTCCGTGTTCTGTGTGTGTGATCTATCCGTCAACCCGCTAACGAGGATCCCGCACTCATTCGACGGCGTCGCGTCAAGATAAGATCCGTAGGTAGGTGACCTTACAAGCGGTATCAGAGCCATAAGAGTGTTCATCGTGTTCTTCGGGTTCATATCCAACATTTTTGGTTTCTTGGCGTTTTGGACGGAAAAATCACATCTTTTATTAGTTTTTCGAGTTATACAAGCAAGATAACGGAGAAAAGTTCACATTAGTTCATCATTTTAGTCGAAATCATAGTTTTTAATCCTAAAAACTTTGGTTTAAACTGAAAACTTGAAAAAATCAAACTTTTGGCCGTTCTCGAACTTGCGGCACTCGAACATAGGGGGTATTAGAGTTTATTCGAATTTGTCAGAAAATACGCTCCTCACGAACTTTATTTAGGGTTTCATTCGAATTTGGTTGAGATTCGAACTTGCTAGCATTCGAATTTGTCAGATCACGAACTTGTCAGACCTTCGAATTTGTTGATTTCGAACTTAATTTCAAACGAATTTAATTTTAAACTAATTCGAACCTACCTAAGTTCGAAAGGGTTTATTTTAAATTAATTTTAAATTAAATTACCTAAGTTCGAAGACAAAAAGTTTAGAAAGGATGACCAGTTTGCAAAAGTTTATCGAAATGGACCACGAGGTTGGCAAGGCATATTCTCCGCCAAAACTGATGAGGTTGGAAGACTACTATAGGTGGAAGGATAGGTTTGCTGATTTTGCGTGGTTCAACGACATGCGAATGTGGATCTGTATCGATGAGGGATACATTCCACCTACTCAAGAGTTTGAGGGCCGTCAGAGAGTCTTGACATATCAGAAAATGAAGGATGATGACAACAAACTGTATGAGGCTGAGAACAGAGCATTTTCAATTATTCGCATGGCACTACCTCAGGAGATTCTACACACTTTACGGAATCATCGTACTTCTAAAGAGCTGTGGGATGCTCTCGAGAAGAGGTGTGAGGGAAACCCGAGGGTTAGTAAAGGTAGGACAGAGATGCTGAAACAGCAGTTTGCGATTTTCAAGGCATTGAAAACTGAAAAGCTGGATGAGACAATTACAGGATTTTACCATTTACTGACAGAGCTGGATAATCACGATGTCGAGTATCGTGAAATTGAGAAGATAGAGAAACTTCTTGATGCTTTACCGGCAAAGTGGGAAATGTACACAGCGCTTATAAAGCATGATGAAGAAAAATTCAAAACTCTTACTCTCGAAGGATTTATTGGCACGCTGAGGGCTTATAACTTTCAGATACTTAAGAAAGAGAGGGAAGTCTAAGATCCAGAGATGTATTTTGGAAAGTCAAAACTTCTATCGCAAGTGAACTGAAAACAGCTACAGCTTTCTTCTCGGGTGAAGCGTCTATTCCGGTGGACGTAGAAGAAAAAAGCAGTCGGGCATTCTTAGGGTATTCTAAACCGGAAGATAAACCGACTCACTCAGCATCTACTTCTCAACAGTACATAAAGATGCCTATGAGTGCACAATCAGCCGAAACTCATCTGCATCTTTTGGCTTCGTTTGTTGCAGCATATGGAAATTGTGTACAGGGAAAAATCAACGATCCTGCATTATGGGAAGAGGACTATGATCAGGTGGATCCTGATGATTTGGAGACCTTCAATGGCAACTGGCCATGGTGACTCAGAGGTCAAAAGGTTCATGAAGCGAACAGGTAGAAATCTAAATGTAGGCAACACTAAAATTGGGTTCGACAAATCCAAGGTTAAGTGTTATAACTGCCAGGGATTAGGACATCCCAAAGTTGAAAACTATCAGAATCAATCTCAGGGAAGATATCATTCGGGTAGTTCGGGTAATCAAGCTAACATCGCTGGTCTGTTAACAAACGTATCATCGGACAGACAGCTTGATGGGACTTACGATTGGAGTTCTCATCCTGAGTCGAACACTAGAGCCTTCATGGCTGAAGTGATGGAGACTGGAGATGACGGAGAAGAGGAAGTAACAGAGGACAACGAACAGCATGATACAAGTGATGTGTTGGTGGAGAAGTCAGACAATCAAACCATTCTAGAGTTTTCCGCACAAATGGCTAACGTGGAATCAGATCACAAAAAGGTAATTCTGAACTATTCTACATTCCGTGATTTATGTGTTTTATGTGCTACTTCCAATGATAGATTGAACTTCGTTCTAAAAACACATAACAATCTAAGTGCTCAAATAGAATCCTTAAAATCGGATAATGCTAGTCTCCTAGATATTAAAGAAGATCTTAGGAATAAGCTAAAAGCAGATGCTCAAGATGTTATAGTTCTAAAAGACAAATTAAGTGAACAATGTGTCAGGAAAGAACTTATGTATGAGCATGTTGAAGCTTTAACCAAAGAACTTACGATTCAGAAAGTAGAGCTAGCTGAATCAAGAGTTAAAGTTGCAGAGGTAAATAGTAAGTTAGAAAAGTTTAGGAACTCTTCACTAAATCTAGGGAAAATCATAGATGCTCAACGTCAGTCTAAGAAACCAGTAGGTTTAGGTTATCAAGAGAGTTCTCCACCTTTCAATGATAATTATGTGCCTCAACCTCAGGATAAAACTGATAAACCAGTCGAGTCAGAGGTAGCAGCTGAAATAGTATCTGAATCTAATAAGGATAAATCAACTAACAATAACTCGACGATTAAGAAAGTCAAGTTTGTGCAGTCTTCTAGTGACAAAATTCTAGGAGAAGCTACACCTAAAGCTAAAAATCATAAAAAGGAAGTAGTCACAATAGATGAAAAGAAAGAACATGACACTAGTGAGACACCAAAATCAAAGGGCACTCATAATAAGTCAATTGATAAAATGTCTTACTTTAGATGCCATGAGAAGGGACATGTTGCGTCTAGCTGTCCATATAACAAAGTAGAGTCTACACCCTCTAAACCAGAGTCTAGACCTATTGTTGGAAAGCCTGAACAACATAAACCCGTATCTAGTGTTGCTAGCACAAGTGGTTCTCAAACTACTGAGAAGATTGTGACTGCTACACCCAAGACTGCTGTTACACATATACCGGTGTCAGTTATACCAAATGAAGTGGTTAGGACTAATTCCTCAAATAGAGTCCCTAATCAATCGAGGTCAGGACCTGAACAAGCTTATAGGAGTACAACACCTAGAAGAGCTTACACTCCTGTTAGGTCACACAATCCTCAAAGACATCAGACACCAGGTAGAGCCCAGGGATATCAATCTGAAATGCCTTGTAATAGAAATTATTCGAGGGCTCAACAGCAAATGCCTACCCAAAGGCCAAGAGTGAATCTAAATCACTCCGCACCACAACAGGTTCTCAATCAAACACCCAAGTCACCTGAAAGGAGAGATGGGTATTTGAAGGAGTTCACGTATGTGGATGAGAATGGTATTACCAAGGCAGTCATGGCTTGGGTTCCCCGTGATAACTAACTTCTTTTCTTTCATGTGAAGGATATAACTACAGGTCTAAACAACAAGTGGTTTGTCGGCAGTGGTTGCTCTAGGCACATGACTGGGGAAAGGAGTCTGCTCACAGACTTCAAGGAAGGGAACAGGGGATTCATATCATTCGCTAGAAACAAAGGAGGACATATCACTGGTACTGGAGTGGTCACTAATGGGACTATCAAACTTGATCAAGTTTACCATGTTGATAAACTTGATCACAATCTCATTAGTGTATCTCAAATCTATGATAAGAAGAACTCAGTAATGTTCACTGATACTGAGGCATTAGTGCTAAAATCGGGGTTTAAAGTACCTGAAGAGTGGATATTAATAAGAGCCCCAAGGAAGAATGATTTGTACATGCTGGACATGCATAAATCGATGGGACCAATATGTCTTCTATCCAAAGCTTCAGAGACAGAATCCATTCTATGGCACAGACGCATGGCACACTTGTACCTGAGGAAAATGAACTACATCACTAAACATGGTCTGGTGCAAGGTGTCCCACTGAAGAGTTTTCAGTTTGACGAAAAGTGTTTACCATGCAAGAAAGGGAAACAACACAAGAAGTCACACAAGTCTAAGACTCAGAACTCATAGCTTCCACTTTTGATTTGTTGCATATGGATCTATTCGGACCTATCAACAAAAGGAGTATAGGTGGTAGTTGGTACTGTTTACTTATCACTGATGATTACTCACGTTTTTCATGGGTTTTATTTTTAGGTACAAAGGACGAAACAGCTGGAAAGTTGATTGGGTTCTTAGACCAAGTCGAAAACTCATACGAGACGAGGGTAAAACGTATCAGGTGTGATATTGGAGCTGAGTGTAAAAACACAATAATTGGTGTATATTTCCTATCCAAAAGCATAGTGCATCAATTTAGTGGGCCATATGAGCCACAACAAAATGGGATGGCAGAACGGAAAAACAGGACTTTGATTGAGGCAGCAAGGACCATGCTCTCGGATTCAAATCTTCCTCCCATGTTTTAGGGGGAGGTAGTGAATACCGCATGTCATGTTTTAAACCGGTTCCTTACTATCAAGTCACTGAACAAAACCTGTTTTGAAGTTCTGAATAAAAGACCACCTAATTTAACAGGCTTTGAACCGTTTGGGGTACCGTGTACTTTATTGAAAACAAAACATCAACCTAAGTTTGGTGAAAAGGCTGACGTAGGATATTTCCTAGGTTATGTTCCTAACTCACCAAACAAAAGGGTCTTTAAACAAAACAAACGGTATGGTAGAAATTGTGTTTAACATTGATGTTACAAGTTATTCACATGAACCCTAAACAGGTCCCGAGTGGTTATTTGATTATGACTTATTGTTTGAATCATTCAACATACCAGTTAGTGGAAATCCGGGTACATTGGAGGATGAATTCTCGTCATTAAACTTGAATGATGACAATCAAGGTTTTCCAAAGACAAGCATTCCATCAACTTCTGAGCCTATAACGACAAAAAGATGGATCTCCAATAGAGAATGAACCTGAGTTACCTACAAACGAGAATCAGGCTAGGACTTCTAATTCCGAAGACAGTGATCATGAGGAAGAAAATGTACCGTCTGAGGTCGTTCCCCCGTTAGGTGAAATAGGATCAAACTTAGGAGATAATCTTAGGGTCGATGAGATTGAGACATCGAGGATAAACAAGGATCATCCGATTGAAAGCATCATAGGAAATCTGAATACCGGTGTGAGAACTAGGAGTAGTGTGAGTAATAACACGGTACTGTTATCGATGATCAACGACTCCGAGGCCTTTCACACTTGTCTTTATTCGTGTTTCATCTCACAAGTAGAGCCGAAGAATGTGCAAATGGCACTGAAAGATAACTCTTGGGCTGAAGCTATGCAAGAAGAACTGTCATAATTCAGAAAGCTTGAAGTGTGGGAGTTAGTGCTGCTACCTCGAGGAGAAGTTGCAATAGGAACCAAATGGGTTTTTAAGTGCAATAGAGATGATCGGGGTATTGTTACTCGCAACAAGGCAAGACTTGTAGTAAAGGGATTCAACCAAGAAGTGGGAATCGATTACAATGAGGTGTTCGCACCAGTGGCAAGGCTCGAGGCAATTCGTCTGTTTCTGGCCTTTGAGTCCTTCAAGGGATTTAAAGTCTATCAGCTGGATGTAAAGAGTGCATTCCTGTACGGAAAAGGTGAAGAAACTGGTGTACGTAGAACAACCGCCCGGGTTTACTGATCCAAAGTACGCCGACAGAGTGTATCGTCTCGATAAGGCTCTGTATGGATTACATCAGGCACCAAGGGCATGGTATGAGACGCTGTCAACTCATCTTTTAAACAATGTGTTTGAAAGAGGGAGAATTGATAGTACATTGTTCGTGAAGAGAAAGGGAGAAGATTTTATCTTGGTACAAGTGTACGTTGATGACATCATTTTCGGGTCATCAAACGAACAGATGTGCAAAGATTTTGAGAAGGTGATGAAGTCAAAGTTTGAGATGAGTGCTATGGGAGAGCTGAACTTCTTTCTGGGTTTGCAAGTTGAACAGAGGAAGGAGGGCATGTTTATCCATCAGACGAAGTATGTCTACGATATTCTGGAGCGCTTCGGGATGGAAGGAACAAAGCTGACTACTCATTTTAGTACTCCGATTCAAGTGAATCACAATCTCGGACCGGGTACAGAAAGTGATACTGTTGTGGATCTGACTCTATATCGGGCCATGATCGGGTCACTCGTGTATTTAACTGCTTCTAGACCTGACATTATGTTGCTGTGTGTATTTGTGCTAGGTTTCAAGCTAATCCGAAAGAAATGCATATGAAAGCGGTGAAGCGGATTCTAATATACCTCAAGTCAAAACCGAAGCTGGGACTTTGGTATCATGCTGATGGTGATCTGGAATTGGAAGCATACACGGATTCAGATTATGGAGGTTGCAGCTTGAACCGATAGTCAACAACTGGAGGTTGTCAATTCCTTGGAGGGAGGCTAGTATCCTGGCAATGCAAGAAACAGACTTCGGTAGTCGTATCAACGTGCGAGGCCGAATATGTAGCTGCTGGTAGTTGCTGTTCACAGGTTTTGTGGATACAACAACAATTGCGAGATTACGGTTTGACTTACACTCATACTCCCATTAGGATAGATAATCAGTCTACAATTGCCATAACTAATAATCCAGCTAAACATAGTAAAACAAAGCACATAAATATAAGACATCATTTCATACGTGATTATGCTGAAAAGAACTTAATTAAACTGGTAAAAGTGGCAATGGAAGATAATAATGCAGATTTATTCACTAAAGCTTTTGATAAGTCACGCTTTGAGTTGTTAATTCAACTAAATGGTATGCGTAATCCAGAGTAACTTAACCTTAGTATACTTTCTTTCTTTTTATAGTAAGTTAGTGGTTAAGTAGAATTTATCTCTTTTTATAGTAAGTTAGTAGGTTAGTTTATTAGCTTATCTTTAAAAAAATGAAAAACAAAAGAAAGAAAAGAGAAAACCATAAAAAGTTCAAAAAAAAAGAATATTAGAAAAATGAGTTAAGTCTTAGATTCATAGGTTCAAAGTGACGAAAATTAGCACAGTCGAAACAATCTCTAAGTGTTAAGCTTTCACACATAATCCACCTTAAATTCTAAGTGATATACACTTTCCTGTTTCATGTGTTGGTAGGCATAATACACAAAGGAAATCTCAAGAGCTAATAAAATATTCAAGAAAGAGTCTTATGTATATTTAACTTAGATGTATGACCAAATGGTCTTAATTTCTATGTTAGAGACATACAGACGATGATTCTAAATGAGGTATGCAAATTTTTTGGGGGATGTATAGCAACATCAAATACATCTTAGAGAAAAGAAAAGAAAAGGAAAAATTTTGATAAAGATGAGGGAGTCAAAATAAGTCGTTTTGTTGTATGTAAATACAGACATGTCACCTCTGTTTTGACTCAAGTTAGCAAGATAAGTCGCTTTGTTGTACATAAGTACAGACCTGTCACCGCTGTCTTGTTAACTTAAAAGGAACTCTAAGACAATCTAAGACACTCTGTTGTATGTAAATACAGAACTGTGTCCGACGTTTGCCTTTTAAAGAAAATTTGCGATACCAAAAAGTTATAATCATTGTGTGTATGCCTTGATCATAGAAGTATATCTAAGTGTGGGACACGTAAGGTAGTTTCTAGATAAATAAAAAGGCCAAGGGATACTCCAAAGTGTAAAATGTTTAAAGGGAAAATCATACCGACAATCGACTTGGAATGTATATCACGAGAAACAATCAAATGAATCAAAAATTCCTAAGTGTGAAGGTGTAATACTGAAAGTGCGTTTGACACCACTATCTGATTGAACCTTCTTTGACTTTCTCGCATAAATATTCTGTTAGTATAGGTTGTAAATTTTAAAAGTATTTTTGAGTAGTTTACGTTTAAGTTTTATTCAAATTTTATTTTATTTTACTTTATTTTTATTTGAGTAAATTACAGAAATGGTCCCTTTGGTTTACTCAAAATTATGGAAATGATCCCTGGTCTTTAAAAATTGCATAAATGGTCCCTCAAAACACTATTTACTTGCAGAAATGATCCCTACATCTTTTGAATTTTTCTAAATGACGATTTTGCCCTTATTGTTAAAATAAATTTTGGTCCTTATAGTATCCAATTAGTTTTGGTTTTAGTCATTCTTATACTTTTTTATTTTCGTTTTCGAATTTTAAATGCTAATTTAATAAAATGTAATTTAATTATTTAATTATTTTAATTCTATTTTACATATTCAATTTATTTATTTACATTTCATTTGTTAAAATATTTCTACGTTACCAACTAACTATTTCATTGTTAACATATTTTGATTTGATTATATTTTTAGAAAAAAATATATAAATCTAGGGTTTTATTTGTTTTGATTAAAATATTTTGTTACGTTAATAGCTTTCGAATTAAAATTTGTCTTTTTTTCGTTTTGATTTACATATTTTGCTACATTAATGTGTTTCAATTAAACTTAGTATTTGATTTATTCTATTGTAAATACTTGGTTACATTAATACGCTCTGCGTTAATTGTATCTTTTACTAAAACTATGTCGACTTGACATTTGATTCGTTTTGATTTAAATAAATTTTTTTATTTTAACATGTTACAATTTAATTATAATTTTTTTTTAAAAAAAATATACAAACTTAGCATTTTATTTGTTTTTGTGTAAATAGTCACGTAAATACCTATCGATTTAATTTTAAATTTTAACGTTTTGGTTTGTATATTTCTTTCTATACGTTTTGGTTTGCATATTTCATTATATAGGTTTTGAAACGTATGTAATGAAACATATATACGTTTTATTCAAAACATATATACGTATAAATATATGTGCATTTCAAAACATATAAACAAAATATACAAACCAAAACGCTAAAAGTTACAAATAAATCGATAGGTATTAACGTCACAAAATATTTAAGCAAAAAACAAATAAAACGCTAGGTTTATATATTATCTTTAGAAGTTATAATTAATTGAAATGTATTAACACTAAAGTATATTTAAATCAAAACGAATAAAATGTCAACTCGACATAGTTTTATTAAAAATTATAATTAAATCAAAATGTATTAATACAACAAAATATATAGAATAGAACAAATAAAATACTAAGTTAATTGAAACAGGTTAATGTAGCAAAATTTGTAAGTCATAATGACAAAAGACTAGATTTAAATTGAAATGTATTAACGTATATATTTTTTTTCTAAAAATATAATCAAATCAAAATATGTTAACCTAATGAGATAGTTAGTTGGTAACGTATAAAATTATAAAAGCGTATGAATAATTTAACAAATGAGATGTAAATAAATAAGTTGAATATGTAAAATAGAATTATAATAAATTAATTAAATAAAGTAATTAAATTAGCATTTAAAATTCAAAAACAAAAACAAAAAATTATAAAAATGACTTAAACCAAAACTATTTGGATATTATAGGGACCAAAATTGATTTTGAGAATAAGGGAAAAATCGTCATTTAGAAAAATTCAAAAAATATAGGGACCATTTCTGCAAGTAAATAGTGTTTTGAGGGACCATTTATGCAATTTTTAAAAATCAAGGACCATTTCCATAATTTTGAGCAAACCACAGGGACCATTTTTGTAATTTACTCTTTTTATTTTATTCAAAGTAGAAAAAAGGTCAAAGTTGTTAGGATGCATTTTTGGTTGAATAAAAAATATTGCGTGAAAATCGGTTGCTTAGTGTGAATGATTTTGCAAGGTTTGTAAAATTCCGTTACACGAAAAAATAGAAAAAGTTGAATTTTATTCAAGGATTTTCAAAGTTTTCACTTAAGTTCGAAATTCAGACAAATCCGAACTTAACTTCGAATTTGTCAGGAAGTTCAAACTTATGCTAAGTTCGAAGGTAGTTGGTATAAATAGGTCAACAGTACTTCATTTAAGGCACCTACCCTCGAATTTCTCCTCTCAAACTTGTCTCTCCGGCGATCTCGAACTTGTCTTCGAATTTGCCAAATCTCGAATTTTCCAATATTCCTAGAAGTTTTGCTTTCATTTCTCGAACATACACGTATACTTAGGTATAGTAACCATCATTATACAAAGTATGTGTAGTTTAGGACTTTATTGAGGCAAAAAATCGACTTTATTTGATGTTTTTGAGTGTTGAAACTAGGTGGTTTGAAATCAAGACTTTTGACGGATAAAGGTTCAATCCAATCATAAATAGCGTCGATTAGAACCCAATAGGACTAGATTATACTGTTGTTTAAGACAAATGGGGTTAAAATCTTGGTTTTTAGTTTGAAAGTGACCGGCTTCCGAACTTGTTCTTCCGGTTCCAACTTGTCAGAAAGTTCGAACTTGTTGAAATATCTACAAGTTCGAAGTCAGTCAAGTTCGAACATGTATTTCGATTTTAATTAAATTCGAGTGGTTTTTAAGTGAATTCGAACTTGTCCAAGTTCGAATGTGTTGGATTTCGTTAATATGTAAGTTCGAAGTTATGCAAATTCGAAATAAACAAGTTTCATTTTATTTTTTTTAATTACTAATTTTGGTTGTTGATTTTGTGTGCAGATATGGTGAGCGTGCCTTTTATAATAAGCACAATATGGTCATGGCAGTGGATCTTCAACTGCCAGAAGCACAACCATATCGTCAGATGATTCAATTTCTGACCCAATCTCGCGTGTCATATGCACTGACACATAATCTTCAAATTACATTGGCGTATGTAAGACAATTCTGGGAGCATCTTCAGGTAGATTGCTCGGTTACGCCTACAGTTCTAAGAACAAGAGTAGGTGGACAGCCAATAGCATTCTCGGCCGATAAGTTAAGGCAGATCCTACAGTTAGGTTCTGAAGATCAAGAAGCAGGGCCGATAGATTTTCCACTACCTATCAGGCAAGCTGCATTTTTGCAAATGGGGTATGCCCAAGACATCACGAAGGCGTCATATGTGAAGAGTGGATTGATTGGCCAATGGCGTTATCTTGTACATGTAATAATGGTGTGTTTTGCGCCAAAGAAGGCGGGATTTGACACGATGGTGTCTAAACTGCAATCGGTGTTAATTGCCTTGGTGTACAACAAGCGATTCAGTTTCTCCGAGATGTTTTTTAGGGAGTTTGTGCACCAGATCACAGCTCCGGTCAGGGAAATATTTTTGATGTACCCTCGTTGCTATGATGATCATTCGCCACTTTTTGCCGAATTTGCCACCACTTCCAGATCAAGGTGGCGTGGCCTTGATTGAATAAAGGATTTTTGTTGACTGCCAGACCCACAATGCGAGAAGGGCTGAGCAGGTCAGCCCCCAAATAGCACCATTGTTTGGGGCAGTTATTGATCCTGATTTTGTAGCCCCAGAGGGTGATAATTGGATGGGTGAAGTCCCGCAGCAGCAACAATAACAGCAGCCACCGCAACAGCAACAACAACAATCACAGCAACAGCAGCAGCATCGACGCAGAGCACCGGCAAGCAGGCACTACAGCTGTTGGACCATCAATAGAAGCTGCTAGCCCATCGAGTTTGGCCCCCCAATATGATCAGAGGATGCAAACTCTTGAAGAGATATGGGCGCAGGGGACAGCCGCGGAGCAAAATATCGCTGAACAACTGGTTCAGGATGTTTTAGAGCCTTCAGCTAATTTCCAAGATATATTTAGACAAATTGATGAATACCAGCAATCTGATGCTGAGTTTATGGACACTGAGGTCCAGGAAGAAGAAGAAGGTGCAGCTGCTAGGGAACAGACTCCGGCTAAAGGTCATATGGAGAGCGCCTCTGAGCCTAGTTCTGAAGCCGAGGATCCAGATATCTCTATTGGAAGATATGGATCAAGGTTAGTAGTTAACCGAAGGAGATCAACAAGACCGGCTCTAGTTGATGAAGAGACCGAAGAATCCGAATATGAAGAAGAAGAAGAAGTTCCACTCGTTCCTAGGCATAGGGCGAGGAGGCATAGATTTATGCAGGGAGCTCCATCCACTTCAGCTTCTCAAACTGTGTTACCGGCTGCTCCATCAACTTCTACCACCGCTCCATCAACATCCGCCTCCATTCCATCAACTTCAACTTCGTTCACAGACAATCAGCGTTTCACTGAGTTAAAGGGAAAAGTGGACTTCCAAATAGTCCAGATTTACCAACTTTCAACTGCTGTAAAAGAGCTACAGCAGCATAATGCTCGACTTGATCAAGAAAATGCCGAGTTAAGGACAACTATGGCTGATCAACAATCTGAGCTGAGGATGATGAAGACTCTCCTTGAGCAATTATTGAAAGATCTGCGAGCTCAGGGGGAGAGTAGCTGCAAGGTAGACGAGTTGAAAGGTAGGGAGAGATGATGACGAAGGCACTGATCCAGATGCCCAAAGAGAAGGTGAGTTAGCAGATCTTTCCCAAAAGACTGCTCAGCAAGCACTCATTCAGTGGGAGCCTAGTAAGACAAGTATGGAAGAAGGGGGTAAAGTTGAAGCTTCAAAGATTGTTGAACATGAAATGATTGAAGCCTTGATGGATCTTGATGATGAAGACGAGTTTGGTTTTGATCAAGAAGATTTGGAAGAAGGGGAATTTATTCCAGAAGACGTGGTGGATTGGAAGTCAGATGATGAGGTTGTTGAAGATGAGGATGACAATGTAGATGAAGTAGTTATCTCGAAGCAGCCTATCACCGAACAGTATGTACATAATGACCAGAATGTGATAGATCTAGATGAGCTCAACTTAGCTTCTATGGATGAATCAGAAACTGATATAGCTGAAAAGGAACAAACAAGAGAAGAAATGATAAGGCTATGGTTCAGGAAGGAGGAGAAGAATACTGACCTGGTAGTAAAGAAAAGAATGAGGCTGTCAAGTCCAGGAAAGCTCTCAGGAGGGATTCTAAGCTGGTTCTTTGATAGGGAACTGAAACTATTCGTGCTTAAAAGAAGAGACGGGCTTCAGTATTTGAGGTGAACCTTGAAGGTTTTTAATACACTGCCCAAATGCGAAGTGAAGGAACTGGCCTGGAAGGAGCTTATCAACTTGGGAGACAACCCCTACGCTGAAATAATAGCAAAAATCATCAAAAGGGAGGGGAGGTCTGGAAAGTTTGAAAGAATAAAGCCAAGTTCAGGCAAAAGAATTGAAGATGAGTCGAGAATAGATCCCCACACTGGTAAACCTTGGGCTAGGATGGTTTACAAGCCAGTCCGATGTTTGAAGAAAGTCCCATTGAAGTCTATGCCACAGGATGTACTTTGAAACATGAAGTGGTGGTATGTAGACAATTAAACTGCTGAAACAGTCATGGAGGATCTAGATGAAAAGACTATTTTGAAAGTATACGATCCACTGCATCTGATCAACTTATCCAAGGACGACCTGAGAAAGGTTCATGATCAGCTGATTTTCTTTCACGAAGGCTGGAGATCTGAAGGCAGGAAGTTCCAGAAGGTGGTAAGAGTGTGTATAGAGCAGGGATTATATGCTGGTAGTAGTTTGTATAGTTCTAGTACTTAGACAAAATTTATATATTTGGAAGCTATCGTCAAGGGGGAGTCTGTTAGTGCATCCTGTGTGACAATAGAAGGTCTAAGTATAGACGATATTTTGTATTAGTCCAAATGTTCGTAATTGCATATTTTTTACACGTTTGATATATGTTGGTTATATGTTTAATATATGTTTGATATTGATTGTATATATGTTTGAACTTGGTTGTAATTGATGTTTTACAATAAGTTCAAACATAAGTTCAAAGGTAAGTTCAAACATAAGTTCTAGAACAAGTTTAAAGACAAGTTCTAGAATAAGTTCAAAGGCCTGATTTGAACTTATGGTGGACAAGTTCGTGGGCTTGGGCCTTCTCGAACTTGTCCAAGGCAAGTTCGAATCGGATGCCTATAATTAAGGTTTAATCAGTTTTGATTAACAACTTTTTCAGAATTAAGGCTAAGGGCAATTACGAACTTGTAGAGGCGTTTTTGTATGTTCTTGGAGAGCATCACGTGTTGGGACGTTCTAGGTTGCGTCTATCATCGTGTGTGTCTCCGTGTTCCGTGTGTGTGATTAATCCGTCAAACCGCTAACGAGGATTCCGCACTCGTTGGACGGCGTCGCGTCAAGATAAGATCTGTAGGTAGGTGACCTTACAAATTGTCGAAATATTTGGTGTATGGGGCAATCTTTTATGGGACCTTTCCCTAAATCATTTGGATATGAATACATCTTAGTTGCAGTAGACTATGTTTCCAAATGGGTGGAAGCAGAAGCTACACACACTAATGATAATCGGGTGGGGTGTAAATTTGTTAAAAGAAATATTTTTGCACGAAACGGTATTCCAAGGGCTATCATCAGTGACGGAGGGTCACATTTTAATAATCAGCATTTTGCTAAACTCCTTAAACAGTATGGAGTTAATCATAGAATAGCAACGCCTTATCATCTGCAAACCAGCGGACAAGTCGAAATCTCTAATAGAGAGTTCCAGAGAATCCTTGAGAAGACTGTCAGACCTGATTGTAAAGGTAGGTCACAAAAATTGGAGGATGCCCTGTGGGCATACAGAACCACATTTAAAACACCAATCGGTATGTCCCCTTATCGACTTGTTTATGGTAAGCTTTGCCACCTTTCAGTGGAATTAGAACACCGAGCTCTATGGGGAATCAAAAACACAAATATTAATTTACATGATGCCGATGATGATAGGAAATTCCAACTAAATGAACTGGAAGAAATTCGTAGAGAAGCCTACGAATGCGCCAGAATTTATAATGAGAAAACTAAAGTTTTCCACGACAGAATGCTTAAAAATAAAATATTTACTAAAGGAAATAGAGTCTGGTTATTTAATGCAAGACTTAGACTGTTTCCCGGTAAATTAAAAAGTAAATGGACAGGTCCATACATTGTAACTAATACCTACCCACACGGTGCGGTAGAAATACAGGACCTAAAGGGTGGTGAGTCATTCAAAGTAAATGGAAATAGACTTAAATTATATGTTCAATGGGCCACCAATGATATGTTAGTATTTGAACTCATCAAACTACAAGATCCTAAGGTTAATTAATTAGTTTAGGAGCAGTACGTCTGGCTGAAGACATAAAACTTAGTGCTTTCTGGAAGGCAGCCCATAGTATTTTGATTATTTGAATTTAATTGTTTTTAAGTGTGTTAAATTGCTTTTTTTGTGTTACTTGTGTGTACCCAATTAAGTTGGGGAGGATTGTCCACCTGAACTTAGTTGTGTTTAGAAATTAGGTTTTAAATTAAATAATAAGCCCCACATCAGGAAATAAAAATTATAAGCACGTAGCAGAATTATTTTAACCCGATAATACGAGCGTAAGTTGGGGAGAATACTCGTAAAAATCATAAAGTTAAAGAATTAGGGTTTCGAGACCAGTGCACGGTCCAGATCACAAATCCAGAGGCCCGGGCATAGGGGGCGCAGGCCTGCGATGGCCCTGCGGCCCGACGCGCTTAAAAATTTATAAACAGAGTACTGAGTGTCCCCATAACCCTAAAACCCTAATTCCAGTTCCAGAAAACGGCGATTTCGATTTTCTAATCCTAAATATATCAAAAATTCGCCTTTTCTACGTCAATTCTTCGATCGGACGTGTAACAACCTAACTTTTGATCTAGCTTTAATTTCGTTTAATTATGTTTAAGATTATTTAATAAAATTATATTTATCTTATAAATTATTAAAGATGATTAAATTAAAAGAGATGTAACATACAAAAGTAGAAGTGGGTTAATTTCACCTAAAGATAAAATGAGATATATAAACTCAACTTAATTGTCATTAACACCATTTAAAGATTTCCCACTCTCTCTCTTCTTTCTCTCTCTTGTTCTTCTTCACCTACGGCTTCTTTCACAAAATCAACAAAAACTCCATAAATTTGCAATTAATTCAAGATTCAAGACAAGAAGGAGTTACAACAACCATCAATCAACAACAAACTACAAAGAGTTGAGGTAATTCTTGAATAAATTTCATAATTTTGAAAGTTTGGTTCGGTTTTATGAAAAACCGAAAATTCAAGAATAATACCATGAAATTTGTAGTGCATGTATAGATTTTTAGTAGATTATGATAAATCTAAGTTATTAGATGTAACAGAAACAAAATTCGTGGGTTGAATCATTCTAATAATGAAGAAATCAGAATTTTTGATAAAAATTTGTTCTTCACAAAAAGTATATAATTTGGATGATCTTGATGAATTTATGATGTTTTGAAAAGGAAAATTGTATAAAAGCAACTCAAATATGATAATATAACACTATATAAAGTTGCATGTTGATTATAAATGAGTTTAGTCGATTTTTGATGAAAATCCATATGATTGTGACCAAGATCACCAAGAACAAATCTGGGAAAACTCTAAGTGTGGGATCCGAATTCGGGTAGGACCGAATTCGGATGGTGCCCAATTACGGACCCAATATTTCGGATGTAATGCTAATTCGGACATATGCTTCGGTTCCTAAGTAATTCGGTTGATCCTAATTCGGTCCCCATGTCCTAAATTTGGATGATACACTTCGGTTGGTACTAAATCGGGTTGGACATTCGGTCCGAATCCGGATGACTGATCCGGATTAGTCTGAATTCGGACGACCAATCCGGATGGTCCGAATTTGGTGATCCGAACCGGGGGGATCCGAATTTAAATATTTTATTATGAATACTTTAAATCATAAATAAATGATATTTTATAATTATAATATCCATAGATTATGAGGAAAGATTGATTAAAGCAATATGAGATATATTAATATATATATATATATATATCTCATTAAGATTACAAAGAAAAGAACAAACGAAATGCTTGATAAGTTATCAGTTATCAGAATCAGATAAAATAAAGATTTATAAAGCTAAAAGCTAATGATATGACATGATATGATTCTGGACAGGTTCAGTGAAATTCTGAACATAGATTTAAAGATATTGAAAGCGTGTCAAAGAACTGAAAAGAAAGCCAGAACTTTGATTAAAGATAAAATCCTGGTATAACTCAGGTGGTGGATTTCATATCTGCTTGATAAAGACCCCAGACCTATGAGTTATAGATATTCAGCAGTTCATGCGAGATTTCCGGTTGAGACATATTGTTGATGATATATTACTTGACATTCATATATGATCAGCTGAATTGAGACATGTGCTCACTATGGTTTAGTGATGCCCAGTGTATCGTGATAGCTATTTAATTATCATTTCACATGACATTGCATTACAGTTCATTTCTGATACTGCTATGAGATTTATTTCTATCATGACTTTGATGACTTAAGCTTTCATTATTGCTCAGACATTGGACATATTGATTCAGCTTGATTAGCCCTGTCGGTCTATTGTTCTAGACCATGCTATTACACCAGTTTATTTGAACTTGGTAATGACCCTCCGATGTTCCGCCATGTTGATTTACTGGTAGCTAGCCTAGTATGTGGCTGATCCCCACGATTTAAGCTTGAGCGTGTTTTGAACATCATCCGACTCTATGACTACTATGTCTCAATCATGAGTGGCTGTAGCGGCAGTCAAGACATATCAAGCTAGACCCATGATCCGCTTGATAATGTATCAAATCTGAAAATCTATAATCTCACTAAGCATTGCTTACATTTGCTACTTTACATTTTTACAGGAAAAGATAAAGGGAAGTCTGTTAGACCTAGTTCTTAGGTCATTCAAGATCCATGTTTTGAAGCTTTCACAGACCTCTACTCAACAAACCCTTCGGTACTGATTGGAAGACGACAATTGTGGTGGTTTTGGGTAGACTTGATATGATTGTATGATGTAATGTATTAGATTAGATGGTACCCTTTATAAGTTTAATTTGAAAACTTTAAACTGTATTAAACTTAATCCTAATATTTTGTATGGTAATTTATAATTCCGCAGCTTAATTACTCTATCTTAGTTATGAATGACATCGTATTGCATGATGTGGGACCTAGACTCTGAGGACTGCCCCGTAAGGGGAGGTCTTCACAGGATGGTATCAGAGCCCATAGTTTGAGTGAATCAAGTATTACGTGAGTAATACTTGGTCTCAAACTGAAGCAATACATATGTATCAATCATTTAGGTGGTTTGAACTGAGATAGGATGTACAGACTGTTAGGATGGGAAAAGGGTACGTAGATCTAAATTTATAAACTGATAGTTAAATGATTTTAATTTTCAATAAAGATGTCAGGATCAGGTGACATTCCAAACAACATGACTCCCCAACAGATGTTTGAAATGATGCAACAACTATTAGCCCAACATTCTGAACAACAAAATAAGATTATGCAAGAACAGCTTCAGGCTAGAGATGAGGCCAAAGCAAACAGACGCGCTGATAAAAAGAATAAGAGAAAAGATAAACAAGTCCAGAATAATGAATCTGATTCTGATAACTCGAACCCTGAAACCAAAATTGAACAGCCGAAAGGTTGTAAGTTCAAAGATTTCAAAGCTAGCGGTGCCCTGAACTTTGAGGGTACAGTTAATCCAATACAGGCGATGGATTGGATTAGTCACACTGAAGAAATCTTCAGGATATCTGATTGCTTAGAATCCAAGAAAGTAAGCTATGCATCTGCTCTATTCGTCGGTGCTGCCCGTGCCTGGTGGAAAACCCAGAGAAGCATATATGGGGAAGAGGTTATACAGACCTTGGAATGGGATCAATTCCTAGACATGTTCAACGCGAAGTATTGCCCTGTTGATCAACGAGACAAGATGGAGGTTCAATTGATGCAGTTAACTCAAGGAACCAAATCTATAGATGAATATGAACATGAATTCTCGCGACTCTGTGGCTACTCCTCGTATCAAGTAGCTACTAAAGAAAGAAAGATGAATCGATTCTGCGGAGGGCTTAACCCGAGATACCGTCATCCTATGAGCGCGATAAAGTATAAGAGTTACTTGGAAATGGTTGAAGATGCAAGACAGATCGAGAAGGGATATCTAGACTACGGCGATCAGCTCTATGCTCCATCAGCTAATCCGACATGTCCTTCTCCTCCGAAGAAGTAAAGATTTGGCAGATTCTTCAAGCCAAATAAATCACAACCTCAGCAATCTCAGCAGTACAGCTCGCCACAGAAAGTTCAAGCTTATTCTTACGAACGAACCCCGATTTTGTAAAAGATGCAGAAAATCACACATGGGATTGTGCAATCCAGACGACGTCACATGCTTTGCATGCAACAGAATTGGCCATAGCAGTGAAGAGTGTCCCCAGCGAGGACTTGGGTGTGCGAAATGTGGAAAACGAGGACACTTCATGTATCAGTGTCGTAGTGGGCAACGAGGTCAGTCACAATCGTCAGCTGGAGGATCTACAATGAAAAGCTTAGCTGCAACTGCAACAGCAAGGACTCGCGCATTTCAGATAACTGCGGAGGAAGCAAAGGAAACACCTGATGTAGTTACCGGTACGTTCTTGTTAAACTCGATACCTGCCCGTGTACTATTCGATTCCGGTGTTAGTCGTTCCTTCATATCAACTTCTTTTGCACAAAGATTACATAAATCTCCATCCAAGCTTCCTGTCGTGATTGATATTGAGACAGCCAGTAACAACTATGTTATGGTGGATTCCATATACCGTAACTGCACTCTACTCGTTGATAACATCGTATTCAATCTTGATCTTATTCCGATTCCGTTGAAAGAATTTGATGTCATCGTTGGCATGGAGTGGTTAATGAATAACGAAGCTACGATCGTATGCAACCGCCGGATCATCAGAATCAAGTCTTCAGATGGTCGAGTATTGGAAATCAAAGGCGAAAAACGAAATGGTGCTCACTGCTTCATAACTGTTGAAAAAGCTCACTAATATTTATCTAAGGGTCACGAATCTTACTTATGCTATGTCTCGTCTGAATCCGTCTCTGAAGCCTATAAGAAATCTATTTCTGATATCCCTATCGTCTGTGAGTTCCCAGACGTATTTCCTGATGATATTTCTGGAGTGCCACCAGAACATCAAGTCGAGTTCGGCAATGACTTAGTTCCTGGTGCGGCTCCCATTGCCAAAGCTCCCTACAGACTTGCCCCTGCAGAAATGCAGGAAATGTCGAAACAATTGCAAGAACTGTTAGAAAAGGGATTTATCCGACCCAGTTCATCTCCATGGGGTGCACCTGTCTTATTCGTTAAGAAGAAAGACGGAACTTTTCGAATGTGCATCGATTATCGGGAGTTGAATAAAGTCACTATCAAGAATAAATATCCTGCCCAGAAGATGATTTGTTTGATCAACCACAAGGAGCAAGCTACTTCTCAAAAATCGATTTTCATTCTGGGTATCATCAATTGAAAGTAAAAGATGAGGATATTTCGAAAACAGCCTTCCGAACGCGATATGGTCATTACGAATTTCTCGTAATGCCATTTTGTTTAACAAATGCACCAGCGGCGTTCATGGATCTCATGAATCGCGTGTGCAGACCGATGTTGGATAAGTCAGTTTTCGTGTTCATAGACGATATCCTGATTTACTCCAAAACGGAGGCTGATCATTCAAATCATCTGCGACAATTGCTAGAATTACTGAGAAAAGAAAGAATCTATGCAAAATTTTCTAAGTGTGAATTCTGGCTCAGACAGGTATAACTTTACATTGTCTTGTGTTATTTCTTAAGTATTCTTTGTTTTAAACAAAACTTGACATTCTACTTTGATTACCTCATAGATTCAATTCCTTGCCCATGTTGTATCTGGCGAAGGAATCTCAGTTGATCCGTCCAAAGTCGAGGCCGTTAAAAAATGGCAAACGCCTCGCAATGCCTCTGAAATTCAAAGTTTCCTTGGATTGGCTGGTTACTACCGGCGATTCATTAAGGACTTCTCGAAGATTTCTGTGCCACTCACGATGCTAACACGAAAGAATACACCTTTCGTATGGGCAGATAAACAGCAAGAGGCATTCGAAACTCTGAAACAGAAACTTATTCAAGCGCCGATCCTAGCCTTACCAGAGGGCAATGATGATTTCGTTGTCTATAGCGATGCATCTGGTACTGGCTTAGGATGTGTTCTGATGCAAAGAGGAAAAGTCATTGCCTACGCTTCAAGGCAATTGAAAGACAATGAGAAAAGTGCACCAACTCATGATCTTGAGTTGGCTGCCGTTACCTTTGCACTAAAGATCTGGCGTCATTATCTTTATGGGACTAAGTGTCAGCATTATACTGACCATAAAAGTCTTAAACATCTCTTTACTCAAAAGGATCTGAATATGAAACAGCGTCGGTCCTTGGAGCTTATCAAGGACTATGATTGCGAGATCCTATATCATCCCTGCAAAGCTAATGTGGTCGCGGATGCTTTGAGTAGAAAAGTCTATCCGGAAAAGTGTTGCTATGCCCTTACTCCTGTAGTATTCTCTTCCGATCTTATCGAGGACATCAGATCTGCTCAAGTTGAAGCGTTGAAAGAAGAGAATCTCTGTTTTTAAAATCTCAAGGGGCAATTGCAATTTCTGTCTATGAATCATTTGGGACTTCATTGTCTCAAGGGAAACCGAATCTGGATTCCCAAATATGGTTCTATCCGCAACACTATTCTATCTGAAGCCCATCAGTCCAAGTTATCCGTTCATCCTGGCAGCTCAAAGATGTATTTCGATCTTAAAGCCTATTATTGGTGGCCAGGAATGAAGAAAGACATCGGTAAAGTCGTTGAAAGCTGCAGAGTCTGTCAAATGGTTAAGGCAGAACATCAGAAACCCTTCGGGGATATGCAACCACTGCCAGTTCCTGAGTGGAAGTGGGAGCATATAACTATGGATTTTGTTTCTATGTTGCCGAAAACCCAGAGACAGCACGACTCCATCTGGGTAGTCGTGGATCGATTAACGAAGTCAGCTCACTTCATATCGATGAAAGAGACGTACTCCCTTGATATATTGGCACAGATGTACATCACAGAAGTAATTTCTCGTCACGGTGTGCCAAAATCTATCATCTCTGATCGTGATAGTCATTTCACTTCAAGATTCTGGAAAGCGCTGCAAGACGGGATGGGTACTCGAATCTCCATGAGTACAGCTTATCACCCAAGTGCAGATGGCCAAAGTGAATGCACTATCCTAACTCTGGAAGACATGCTTCGTGCCTGTGTTCTTGATCTAGGTGGTAACTAAGATGACCACTTGCCTTTGGTCGAATTCTCATATAACAACAGTTATCATTCAACGATCAAGATGGCTCCTTTAGAAGCTCTATACGGACGAAAGTGCAGAACTCCCACCTGTTGGCGTGAAACAGGTGAATCGCCAATAGCGGGTCCTGCCCTTCTACAGTTGACTCATGAGAAGATTCAGCTTGTTAGAAGAAATATCCTTGAAGCTCAAAGCAGGCAGAAGTCATACTATGACGATCGGCATCGATCGATTAGTTTTGCAGTTAATGATTGGGTGATGTTGAAAGAATCCCCAATGAAGAATGTGGTGAGATTTATAAAGCGAAACAAGCTAGCTCCGAGATTCATTGGTCCGTTCAAGATTGTTGAAAAGAGAGGGAATCAATCCTATCGTCTTGAATTGCCAACAGACCTAGTGGGAATACATCCTGTATTCCATGTTAGTCATTTGAGAAAGAGCTTAGCAGATGAAAGAGATGTGCAGATACCACATGTTAATCTGCAAATTGATAAGAAGCTTCGCGTGGTTGAAGAGCCAGAATGTATTCTGGACTCGAAGACCAAAAAGCTTCGCAATAAAGAGATACAGATGGTGCTCGTCCAGTGGAAACACCATAAGGGTTCGCATCAGTCTTGGGAAACAAGAGATATCATGAAACCTACTTATCCCAGCCTGTTCGAACAAAGCTAACTTCGAGGACGAACTTTGTGCGTGGTGGAGCCCATTCTGTAACAACCTAACTTTTGATCTAGCTTTAATTTCATTATTTGTCTTGTAATTTAATTATGTTTAAGATTATTTAATAAAATTATATTTATCTTATAAATTATTAAAGATGATTAAATTAAAAGAGATGTAAAATACAAAAGTAGAAGGGGGTTAATTTCACCTAAAGGTAAAATGAGATATATAAACTCAACTTAATGGTCATTAACACCATTTAAAGATTTCCCACTCTCTCTCTCTATTCTTTCTCTCTCTTGTTCTTCTTCACCTACGGCTTCTTTCACAAAATCAACAAAAACTCCATAAATTTGCAATTAATTCAAGATTCAAGACAAGAAGGAGTTACAACAACCATCAATCAACAACAAACTACAAAGAATTGAAGTAATTCTTGATTAAATTTCATAATTTTGAAAGTTTGGTTCGGTTTTATGAAAAACCGAAAATTCAAGAATAATACCATGAAATTTGTAGTGCATGTATAGATTTTTAGTAGATTATGATAAATCTAAGTTATTAGATGTAACAGAAACAAAATTTGTGGGTTGAATCATTCTAATAATGAAGAAATCGGAATTTTTGATAAAAATGTGTTCTTGACAAAAAGTATATAATTTGGATGATCTTGATGAATTTATGATGTTTTGATAAGGAAAATTGTGTAAAAGCAACTCAAATATGATAATATAATACTATATAAAGTTGCATGTTGATTATAAATGGGTTTAGTCGATTTTTGATGAAAATCCGTATGATTGTGACCAAGAACACCAAGAACAAATCTGGGAAAATTCTAAGTGTGGGATCCGAATTCGGGTAGGACCGAATTCGGATGGTGCCCCATTACGGACCCAATATTTCGGATGTAATGCTAATTCGGACATATGCTTCGGTTCCTAAGTAATTCGGTTGATCCTAATTCGGTCCCCATGTCTTAAATTCGAATGATACACTTTGGTTGGTACTAAATCGGGTTGGCCATTCGGTCCGAATCCGGATGACTGATCTGGATTAGTCTGAATCGGGACGACCAATCCGGATGGTCCGAATTTGGTGATCCGAACCGGGGGGATCCGAATTTAAATATTTTATTATGAATACTTTAAATCATAAATAAATGATATTTTATAATTATAATATCCATAGATTAAGAGGAAAGATTGATTAAAGCAATATGAGATATATTAATATATATATATATATATCTCATTAAGATTACAAAGAGACAAAGAAAAGAACAAACGAAATGCTTGATAAGTTATCACTTATCAGAATCAGATAAAATAAAGATTTATAAAGCTAAAAGCTAATGATATGACATGATATGATTCTTGACAGGTTCAGTGAAATTCCGAACATAGATTTAAAGATATTGAAAGCGGGTCAAAGAACTGAAAAGAAAGCCAGAACTCTGATTAAAGATAAAATCCTGGGATAACTCAGGTGGTGGATTTCTTATCTGCTTGCTAAAGACCCCAGACCTGTGAGTTATAGATATTCAGCATTTCATGCGAGATTTCCGGTTGAGACATATTGTTGATGATAGATTACTTGACATTCATATATGATCAGCTGAATTGAGACCTGTGCTCACTATGGTTCAGTGATGCCTAGTGTATCATGATAGTTATTTGATTATCATTTAACATGACATTGCATTACAGTTCATTTCTGATACTGCTATGAGATTTATTGCTATCATGACTTTGATGACTTAAGCTTTCATTATTGCTCAGACATTTGACATATTGATCCAGCTTGATTAGCCCTGTCGGTATATTGTTCTAGACCATGCTATTTCACCAGTTCTATTTGAACTTGGTAATGACCCTCCGATGTTCCGCCATGTTGATTTACTGGTAGCTAGCCCAGTATGTGGCTGATCCCCACTATTTAAGCGTGAGCATGGCTTGACATCATCCGACTATATGACTATTATGTCTCAATCAAGAGTGGTTGTAGCGGCAGTCAAGACATATCACGCTAGACCCATGATCCACTTGATAATGTGTGAAATCTGAAAATCTATAATCTCACTAAGCATTGCTTACAGTTTCTACTTTACATTTTTACAGGAAAAGATAAAGGGAAGTCTGTTGGACCTAGTTCTTAGGTCATTCAAGATCCAAGTTTTGAAGCTTTCACAGACCTCTACTCATCAAACCCTTCGGTACTGATTGGAAGACGACAATTGTGGTGGTTTTGCGTAGACTTGATATGATTATATGATGTAATGTATTAGATTAGATGGTACCCTTTATAAGTTTAATTTGAAAACTGTAAACTGTATTAAACTTAATCCTAATATTTTGTATTGTAATTTATAATTCCGCAACTTAATTATTCTATCTTAGTTATGATTGATATCGTATTGCATGATGTGGGACCTAGACTCTGAGGACTGCCCCGTAAGGGGAGGTCTTCACACGACGCTTTTTTATCTCAAAGGTTAGCAAGATATACGCCTTATAACACTCATAACTTCATTCTATAGTAGTTTTCTATAGATTTATCATGCATGCATGGGTTGAGGTTTTGGGAGTTACATGGTTTTTATTGAAAAAAGGGTTATTAGTAATTTTCTAATATTCATTTAAATTAATATAAATTTTTTTTTTGCAAAACTTCTGTAAAAATTATGGTTTTTTCCGTATTTAATATATTTTGAAACTTTTTGTCGTAAAAGGTTATGTTTTTATTGTTAAATTATTTATTGTTAAAGTTCATGCATTTGATAGGGTTAGATTGGGCTCACATTGTTGGTGAGACTAAGGAATATTTTGTTTATTATTGAAAAAGGGTGTTTAAATTTTCATGCATCATTTACGTAGAAACCCATATTTATAATCCATTGTCTTTGCATTATTTTTAGATGTCAACCCAATTCCACGCAAACAGTAACCATCCTAGAAATTTCCAAAAGCCTAGGATGAGAACCCACGACCATAGGAACGTCCGCTTTAAGAAACCCCTCAATACGAAGTTCCTTGAAATTCCCCTGAATACCAATAATGGCAAACCCCCAAGGTTTCTCATAAAACGTACCCTAAAAGAGTCTGACTTTGATGATTTTGAGATCATTGAGTCATTTGAGCGTCTGGGATGGGCTAGGGCTGTCATATGGGAATTACCATATATCCGTAATAGTTTAATCCAACAGTGGTTCGCCACGATGCGTAGGATTGAGATGTCTGAGGAGCATGATTTCGAATTAGTGGGGATGGTGGGGAACAAACAGGTGTTAATTTCTAGAGAAAAATTGTATGATGAGTTTTTAATTGACACTGAAACACCTCGTCCTAGGGAGTTCTGGACATTGACTAATACCTAGGGGGATACAATGGGTATGGTTAACAAATGGACTAATCAATGGGATCACATGATAGCAACTGTTTTTTATTAGAACTGTCCGGACTTACACCGCCTTCAATAGAGGTGATTTATGCCCATTAGCCAAAGTTATGTGGAAGCTTCTTATCTTTAACGTACTTCCACGTCACCAAGATACTAAAAACGTGAGATCATAAGAAATTCTCTTAGTGCACACATTAATGACCAGATACCCAACCGTGTCTTTAGGGTACATTATTATGCAGAATTTGTGGGAATGCCATGTCTTAGGTCAAGGGATAATTACCCTCATTGTAGAATGTTGACTGAACTGTTCGTAATAAAAAAGGCTATGTCCGAGGAGTTGCCCATAAGGATCCTTAACCCGAATACCACTTGATTTTACAAGGATTACCATGGTAGGGCTAGTTTTTGTGAGTACTGAGAGAGGTTTCCAAATTCGTTGTCCAAAATCTGCTAAAGTGACCCAAATCCCTTTCAAAGCCCCTGAACTCGTACCTGAAGGACAAAATAATAAAGGAAAAGCCAGAATGGAAGTTGATGAAGAAGATCAAAGGCCATGGAAGAGGGTCGAGACCGTTGATGTAGTTTGGGATCAAGTGCACAAGGTGAAGGAGATAGTTGGAGACTTAGTGAACACGAACAATGTGTTGCTTAAAGAGATCCAGATGCTTCGGGAAAATCAAAAGAAGAACGATCAACTATTTCAAACGCACTCGGACTGGCTCACCAATCTCCAGATCACTGTCGGCGAACTGGAAGAGATTGTCGCACCTCCGGCTGAATGTTGATTTTATTATTATTTGAGTATTGTGGTTTAATGTATGCGTGATAAACATTTATTGGTTTGAATTGTTTCTGATGTGATGGTTTGATTGTTTGGTTTGGTTATTTACTTTTATTTGGATTGTAATGGTACTTTATTTTTATTTTTAAAGTGTGATGTTTTAATTTTAAGTTAAATTTTATAAAAGTTGAATTTTGTTTGTGTATTATTTGTTTGTTTAATTTTAATTGTTATGAATAATGAATATGTACTGATCTATCTCTCTATGTTCTTAACCAATAAATTAATTTTGATGTGACGCAGACGTCACAAAAGTCTAAGTTGGGGAGGGTAGGTTATAAAGATAAGATTAATTAATTAATTTAGCCCTGAAAAAAATTTTTAGACTACATTCTATACCAAAAATTAGAGAGATTTACAGCCCCGCGTACAAAAACAGTAAAAATTTGAAATCTTAGCAGTGTTGGGCGCCGGGGGGTGCACGCATGCGCTGGCCCTGCGTCCCATTGAGTTAAAATGCAGATTTGAGCTTTGCCTTGCCATTTTCACAACCCTAGAACTTGAGGCTACGCTTTGGTGTGCGGCTGCTTCGAAAAAACCCTATTTTTGTGTCCAAAATTTACAAATTTAAGCTCCAAAACACCCACATTTTCATAAATATCAAAGATCTAGGCTAGAAATCACCTTTTTGTGGGTAGTTTCATCCATTTTGAAGATTTTTGGGTAGAGAAAGCGGTGAAGAAAAAGGCTAGATTTGTACCAAGTTAAGCTTCCAATCACCACGGTTAGTGTTTTTAAAGTAATTGCAACTTATTTCATACTTTTTGAGCAAAAATGAAAGCTTAAAATGCAGATTTGAGCGTTAACTTGCCATTTTCACAACCCTAGAACTTGAGGCTACGCTTTGGTGTGCGGCTCCTTCGAAAAAACCCTATTTTTGTGTCCAAAATTTGCAAATTTAAGCTCCAAAACACCCACATTTTCATAAATATCAAAGATCTAGGCTAGAAATCACCTCTTTGTGTGTAGTTTCATCCATTTTGAAGATTTTGGGGTAGAGAACGCGGTGAAGAAAAAGGTTAGATTTGTACCAAGTTAAGCTTTCAATCACCACGGTTAGGGTTTTTATTAAATAATTGCAACTTATTTCATACTTTTTGAGCAAAAATGAAAGCTTGAGCTACATGGTCATCCATGGAGTTTTCATGGTGATTTTGACTTTTTTAGAGTCAAAGTATGTGAAATTGCATGAATTTGATGATAACCTTGATATATGTTTTATGAGATATGTGTTTAATTGTTATTTTAGTTAATTTGCCATGGTTAATTTCTAGAAATTAATTAGGATTTAAAAGTTGGTTGCCTAAATGTGCATATATTGTTAAAATTATAAAACTTGGGTGATTAGCTAAAAATTAATTTTATGTGCTAAATGGTTTTTATTGAAACATGATATGTGTTTAGTGCTTAAAATAGTGGCAAATTATAGACTATATATATAGGATGCAAAATTGGAGCGTAAAAGAGTATATATATATATATATATAGATGCATCTTTAATAGTGAGCATAATTGTGCAAAATTGCGATTACAGGTTACATTACTTGATTTATCTCATACATATTGTGGTTGGTTGGCACAAATTGTAGATGTCAAGGAGAACGAGACAGAGAACTCAAAATGTTAACGTACCGATAGATTGGTCTCCGAACCTCTTTTTGTCCCAACAACCTGAAAAAGTTAGGACGTGCTTGCTTTTATATAGAATATATTCAAATAAAGTGCTAGCTGAAAAAAGGGTTATGAAGAGTGATTTTGAGGATTACGGGATCCCATACCTATTTGACTATTTGGGGTGGGAAAGTGTGCTTGACATGGGCGGCCCCGATATTTATCAGGCCGATGTAGTTGAGTGGATATCTACCCTACGGAGGGAGACGGGTCGTTCACCGAACGACTTTAGGTTGAAGGTACCGTCCATGGTCGGGACGTGGCGATGGATGTGCAAATCCTTGGCCAATTATTCAATGTAGATACGGTGGTAGGCTACGAAGGGTCTAACTAGCAGGGATATGAGTATAGGAATGAGGCCCAGTTGGCCTTTACTGACCTGACTTGGTCAGGGGAGTGGACGGAGCAGGTGAGTAGAGTTCTTATTCCATCCATTTTGGAATCTGAGTCCTCCACTTCCTATAGCCGCAAGGCTTTGTCTCTGAGGTGTAAGGTGCTTCACAAGATTATTGTAAACAACATCTTGTCTCGTGATAGTGACCTGACTAAGGTAAGGCATAGGGATATCACGGTCCTTCATGCGCTTCTTAAGGGTAAGCCCATACAGTCCTTTGCATGGACAATTATGAATCATTTATGGGCTATGTATGATACGAGAGAGAGGACGATCATCCCCCATGCTTGGTTGATCTCCAAGTTCTTCGAGAGGACAGGTTCACTTTAGCCCGATTCCTTAATTTCCCCCATTTCGGCGACGTTCATTACGGCCGCCATGTTCCCTACCTTGATTTATAGGGAAGTTGACGAAGGGTTCGAGATATTCGACAAAGAAACAAATGAGTCATACATCAAGGACTACACTGAGGATGAGAGGAGAGAGAGAGAGAAGAGAAGGCCGCTAATGAGGCGGGAGTTCGACATGAAGAGCCAAACCAAGAGGCGTCTACCTCGCGCAGTCGAGGTAATGACGGTTTTGATTTTGACCGCATGATGAGGCGGATAGAGGACATAGCAGTGGGTCAGGGTGAGTTCCGAGAGGATGTGACCCAGAGATTAGACAAGATGAATGGGCATATGACCCATTTTTATGATAGGGTCGATCGCTTGACGGGTCGAGTAGATCAGATGCAGGACGGGCAGAGAGCCTTGGCATACCAAAATGTCTATTAACACACCATGACTGGGCATATTGGGAGAGAGTCTGACATCACGAGGACTCCGTAGCCGGTATGCCATATCAGTCCTATGAGGATTACACGATGCCCAATTACCAGGCCTACAACCCTGCCGTAGATAACTTATCAGCGTTATCCGGCGCATGGCAGGCAGGACCTCCTAAACCCGATGCCTCCTCACTTCGTTCCGCCAACTGCACTGGTCACCACCGACCAGAACCCGTATACCGACTTCTTCAACAGTGTCTTCGGTCCTCCTCCGCCGCCTCCTCCATTTGAATGATCGGATACCATCATTCCTTATTCTTTACTTTTCTGTCTTTTATTTTATTTTAGTTTGTTATGCATTTAATTTCTTTATCGTCATTTTAATTTATTTTTAGTTCTTAGCCGAGTCCTATTTAGAGTTCATAATGTTTATATAGTCTGTCATTTCTTCCCCAATCGAGTCTTGTTTGCCGATCAGGCCGTGGAACTTGATGATAAATAGAAAATTCATGTACGAGAGAATTGACTAGTGTTGACAGGATATTTTATAATTAAGAAAAGAGTCATAGTAATAATTAAAACTTTTGCCATGTAAAATGAATTTAAGTATGAAAAAATTTATATTGGGCTTAGATATAAGTAATGTGTGAAAAGATTTTGGAAACCTATGTAATAAGGGAGAAAACTTAATCATGTTTTAGCCTCAAAAGTGAGTTAATTGTAGTCTAGATGGTTCGGAAAACTAAGTCCGTAGGGGTACCATTCATGCCTAATCCCCTAAAACCATTTGGTTTGGGAGTGGTTGACCGAAATCTCGTTACATGGACCATCTTGCTAATTTAGTGAAAAGAAAATAGATAGAAGCATGGTGATAAAAAGAAAATTTTGTCGTAAACATGCAAAGAGGAAAAGATGGTCGAAAGACCCACATGTTTTAAGTATTGTAACCTTGAGCTAAAAGGGTATTTCCACGAGTGAGATACATTATATAAATTCTAAGGGAAGTATATTTTAACTGAAAACGTCTTCAATTTACATGTTAAGAATTTTAATGCATTAGTGCGAAGGCTAGCTTAACATAAAATTCATAGAGTCACTGCTAAGACATGTTCGTTACATAGTTAGTTCTGATTCCAAAATCTTGTTCGGGGACGACCAAGAGTTAAGTTGGGGAGATTTGATGAGTCTATAATTTATATGGTTTCAGAGTCATTTTATGATCATTTTAAGCACCAATACTTAGTAAATCCATACTATTACCCCAAGTTTGTGTTTCAGGGCCAAGATATTAAAAGAAAGCATCTCGAGGAAATTCAGAGCAAACAGAGCCGAAGGGGGCGCAGGCCTGCGCCACCCTACGTTCCACAATAGAAGAATTTCAGCTTTCTAGATACATTCCAGCGCATACCAGCATAACCCTAGCCGCATCCGGGCAGGGGGGGCGCAGGCCTGATATTAAAGTTTTAAATTGGGTAAATATGATACACGTCTCCTTTTTCCTTCCTTCCTTATCTAGAAACGTTGTGTATGTGTGTGTGTGAAGGTGTACGCGTGTGTGGCGTATGAATCCAACAAGAATTAGCTATCATATCTGAAATTGAAGTGTTGAATCTGATCTTCTTCTCCTCTCCTTGAGTTCTTGAGGTTTGAAGGTAAGGATTTTTGGGTTTAAAAGCTTAAAATTCATGTATATTGATTATTGGTTTGTGGGAAAGGTTATGGGTTTGATAGAGGAAGTATATATGTTGATTATATGAGCTGTTATGCCAAAAATCAAAGTTATGGAGTTTAAAACCTCCTGGACTGATGTGCACAGCGAACAGGGACGAAGGCCAGGCGCAGGGAGCGCGGTCGCGACCTGGGGTCATGGTCACGACGCGAGCAGGGTGGGCGCGGGCGTGATCGGCGGGCAGACGCGATCGGGAGGTTGGGCCGGGTGCTGTTGGGTCGGGTCTGTGGGAGCGTTTGGCTGGGTTTTGGGGATCTTGGTTGGGATTATTTATGGGGTTTCGGAGTGGGGTTTTGTTTGGGATTTTCGAGTCGGGTTTTGATTCAATCCTCGAAATTTTGTTGAGTCGTTTATTGGGTTGTGCTTCGGTTGGGTCTTCGGGACTCGATTGGGAATTATTTGGGTCTGAGTTGATTGGGTTTACTGTGAGTCCGGTTTATGCGTCGGTTGGATTTGGGATTAACATTTTGGGATCCGTGTGTTTACAGGGACAAGCGGACAGCGAGACGAGCCGGGTCGGAGGTTATAAGTTCAGTGTTTGGGACAGATTGATCAGGTGAGTACCCAAGTTCTTTTCTAAACCGCGGGATCATTTTACGAGTCATAACTGTGTAGCTAGCATCGCGTATGTGTATATTGTGTATTGTGATTGAGACAGGGATTCAAGCGGCAGGTATGGTTCTGTTCTCATATATGTGTTATATGTGCATGAGATGAGATCCAGTCCGGGGTCCGTGATGAGTTCCATACGGACAGTGATTCGCGATGTGTGGTCGCGCGGGTTGACTGTCCCTAAGTCCTTGGGGCGTGTATACACGGCAGGGCCTGTAGCCGGTTCGCGCCCGTGCTACAGGGTTTTCGCTAACCACCGGTGCGCACGGTCGTTAGCTGGGGAAGGGTACCCCTCAATGATTCTTTGTGCAGGGCTTCGGATCTCATGCTATGTGTTCATACCTGCATTATGCTGTCGATTGCCAGGGACAGGGATTGTGATGTGTGTATGTGCTATGTGTATGCGTGTTATGTGTTTATTGTCCAGAGTCTAACCCTCGCGTACTCACGAGCTTCCGAGCTTACGTATTCGAGTCTACCATGTTCAGGGAATCAGACGGGAAGCTGATAGCTGTAGCGGCTAGATCGGGACTTGGGATCGTTTGGAAGGCTGGTGTATCTGCTTTTGTGTAATAGTCGGTGGTCGTATGTTAATTGATTAATATGGTTAAAGATTCTGAGTTTGCGAATACGCTAATAACCTTTTGTGTAAAAGTTTTAATTATCAGTGATTTTGGTATAACCTATGACATGTGCATAATAGAGTTATTGAGATACCGCCACCTGCGTATTATATTGACGTGGCATTTCTGGGATCAGGGAGGGTGTTACAATATTGATATTAATATTTTCTCTGTGATTGCTTATGTTTATGAGCTGATCGTGATTCGAATCTTGTTTGTTTCAGTATTGTGATTTATCAATAACTGTTTTTAAAGTTATAATCTTCAAAATATTTTGTTTTATAAATATTCGAATATAACTATATTGTTTTATATGATCACGTAATTTTTATCTACCATTTAGTATAAAATTAATTGTTGTCCAAACTATTTCTATAATAACAAAATCATTTGTAATAAGTTTTACATATAATATATAATTGTGTTGTTTTTTGTGTTATAAATTTTAAAAGACTATATATCAACAAATGTTTGTAACATGATTCATATGATTCAAAAGGTTCATAGAAGTGTCTACAACAAGATTCAGAATATTCAAAAGATTCATAGTAGTTTTTACAACAAGATGCATAGGATTCAACGAGATTCATAATATTCGACAGATTCATAGGATTTAATAAAATTCATAGGATCCTGTGAGATGTAGTTTCTCAATAATCAATCAACAATATCAATATTCAAGAACAATTAACAGAATTAAAACTGACCGAATGATTGATTTATTGAACTGATGATTACAAAATAATGAACTAGAATCTTCTTCAACAGTATCCTTCTCTGATTTAATGCGTACAAAAATAACTGTCAGATCTATTTTCTATTGAAAGTCAAACATGCTATTTATATACCTATTTTACAACTATAAAGGAAATACAAAATAGCCCCTAGACTTTGTTTCCATCAATTAAAACATAACCTAACATTCTCCCCCTTTGATGCAAAGATCAAAGTCTTTAAATCGATAAGCCCAGCTTTTGCTCAAATCTTCTAACACTTTTACGATCCGAGAGCCTCCATTCAATCTTGAAATAAACTCAACCATGTGTCTTCGGTCGTTTACAGATAGAGCTCCTTTCTTCGTCTTTCTTTTCTTATCTGCAGCAAGCTTTCCTTTTAAACCACTCAATACTTTATTCAGAGTCCCATCTGAAAATTTGTTCAGCTCTACGCTTCTCATAGCTCTCAGCTTCTTGTTTTTATCTCTGTACATAACTGCTGGATGCTGAACCATGACAACTTGGAATTCTTTCAACTCGCCAGCAAACTTGATATCTCTGTGAGGCGCTGTCATGTTGATCTTCCTCATACCTCGTTCAACCCCTATCTGTAGATCTTGCACTGACATCAATACCAATTTGGTATGCATGAAGTGAAACAGTGTCTTAAGTGCAAATCTACAGTGTTCATTTCGTTTGTTTCTGCACAACTCATCAAAAAAATCTTCAATGTCGACCAGGTGCATATTGAACATATCAGCTTCTGTGAACGTTTAGGTGTTTTCATCTGATCTAGTGACAATGAACTTCGGATAGAAAATCTTAACAAATCTTTGCTTTTCTATTTTCACCAGATCGACTATTCTGAACTCACTCTTGACCTTCTCAACTTCCTGTGTTTTATTTCCCAGAAAGCTGGCATAGTTGACCAGATTTGGCATGTTTGGCTCTAGCACTCTAAATAACTTGAGAAACGAACAAGGTGCTTGTTTCTTGCAAAAGATCCGTTTTTCCAGAATATCTTCAATGTATGGCATCTTGTTCCTTTTTCTAATAAACTCTGCCGATCTATTCTCTGGAAGCTCAAGTTTCTTCACTTTCTTTTTGCTGATCTCATCTTTGCTTAACAATGTCAGCATGTCTTGAATTTCTCTCTGAACTACTTGTTGGGCTTCAAATCTAAGTCTATGTTGTTTCTTAGACTCATCTGCAAGCACATATTCGTTGAAGAATCTATCCATCACCTCAACCTCATTCAGTACAACTTTTTCTTGAGCAATCACATTTTCGACTGGAAACTCTTCAAATTCCTCCTTAACTTGAATAACCACCTCAGGCTTTTCAACCGTTGGTGTCGATTCAGTATCTTTCAAAATCTCCTCAACTAAACCTTCCTCTTCTTCAATCCTTTCAGCTCTAAAATCGATATCAGTCAAGGCAATTACATCATCATCTTCAGACACTTCAATGTATTCCTCCCTCTCTTCTCCTGTTCCTTGAATACTCAACTCACGACTCTTATCTTGAACATCTTCATCAGAATCAATATATTCTACAAAATGGTAAATATCAGACTGAATGTTCAAAGGAACTGGAACATCTTCATGAAGAATCAATCCCAGCTCTCTTTGTTCACCAGCTGAATCTTTTGAGCCCCCAGCCTCTCTCTCTTGAACTTCCGTTTCTTTTTCTGGGTATGTAATCATCAATACCCCAGGTGTAGATTCATCAAGCTTTCTCCTCTTCTCCCCCTCATGAGGAGCATCATCGGAGTCCTCATCATGCTCATCATGTTTCCTCTTGGATGAGGAAGCTTGAGCCTTACAGGTCTCTTCAACTGCAGCAACCCTCTCTGATAGATTTCCCAAAGCTGTTATCACAGTACTTTCCAAACTTAGCATGCGTTCTCTCATTTCATCAAACTGTTTGAACACAAAATCTTTCAATTCTTCTTTCAATTCTTCAATTGCTTGATTTGACTCAGACTGCCTCACTGATTCCTCTGCAACATCCTTCCCCTTTAAAAACTTATGGATGTTTGACATCTGTGCCATTACCTCAGCCAATTGAGCAGATACATGCGTGTTCACTCCAGCTACAGCTTCATTCAACACTTTATTAAATGTTGACTCGGTTACAAACGGGGATAAAGTCACCACTGGGTCACGTAGACTTCCAGTTGTCACTACAGTCGAACTTGTAAAAAGTACTTCTGTGTGGCCAGTACTCAGAGTTGGCAGTGTAGTTGCTCTGACTGGACTTCCACCCTCTTCAAGTGACGGAGCAACAAATGCTTCCGTTACTGAGGATGTTCCAGTGGGAACACGAAGTTCAACCACACTAACTTCAACGGATGAAGTTGACTCGAGTGTCCTAGTCTGTATGGGATCTAGACTCAGTGATTGAATCGAAGTCGTACACTCGGGCAGCTGTGTACTTGTTTCAATATCCATCAAGTCCAAATGACTCTCGGATAGATTATAAGGTTCATCCCTGTGCTCAATTGAAACAATCTCCTGTTGAGAGGAGACTGAGTGGATGGTTGGGTGTGCAATCGTCAGTGGGATACTGACTTCTTCAATGCTAACTCTCAAAGGAGAGCTAACAGCAGATGTGGCTATATCCCGGCTTTCTAGGTTGATGGTATCCCTCACACTCTCTTCAGCTATGCTTACTATATCTATCATCATACTACCTCCCTCATGATGATCACCTCCATCAGCACCATCATCATCATCATCTCCTTCACCTTCTTCTTCTTGGATATCCGACAAAGTTCTCTCGGAATCAGATTTCTCAGCTTCTTCCTCACCTCCCCTTACTACAACATCTCCCTCACTCACAGATTGGGCACCCTGAACTTCAGCCCCTTGCTGAGGTTCCTCTATTCCTAAAGCTCCTTGGGTAAGAGATCCCGGTTCCTAGGTCTCTATTGGAGCATGATCTATCCTATACACTCTCACATGCTCACTCTCTTGATCCGCATATTTTTACAATGACTCCGGGATTGGCATAATATTTGCATTTGGAGAATCCGGCACTTCGTGTAAGCTCATCATCACATAATCTGGACATCGCTGTGAATTGGCTCGCTTTGGAATATTTTCATTTGCGCGAAGAATTCCTCGGATAAGAATTTGTATAAATCTCTGAAGCGGAACAAATTTTCTTGCTCTATTTGTAGTTTTTGCAAGAACAATCTCTTTTAAATCCTCCCATATGCACTGAGCATAGTCATAATGCTTGTTAAACGCGATTCCATGAAAAATCCTTAGGCAATGAATACTGCATCTGTCGATGCCTGTGTGCTTAGACGTCATACACCTATTGATGATTCCAAATAGTGTGTACCATTCCCCATTCAAGCCATTCCGATTGAATTTGGAGCTCTTTGGTAGTGGCTTTGAGTAGCCCAAGCAGATCAGATCATGAACCAGCTCCTCATCCGACACAAAGTCTTCAAAATCAGCCAATTCAGGAAAGTTGACTGTGTCTATACGTCTTGGAAGAAATAAATTGTGACGAAGTCTGGCGAGAGTGATTTTAGTTTTGAATTTGTCTATTGTAACTTTGAAATGGTGATTGCCGTCAGCATGAACAAATTTGACTGTGTGCCAAAATTGTTGTAGGTAAACCTGTGGAATAGAAGGTTTGTATTGAAGCAGATAACCTAACGGATGGCCTTTGAGAATGTCAACAATGATAAGATGACTAACTTTAATAACCTTGGTATCCAGGCGATGGTTATTATCTCGAAAAGGTAGGCAATGTTTAGGTTTTAACCAATTGGTTATCTGGGATAATATTTGACTGTGAGGGACGGGCAACTGAAGTAGAACGAACAGGTGTAGAAACAAGGGTATGATTGGATGATGAATGAGAGTCAGATGAATTGGAATTCTGAGACTGCACTGGAGATGCCATTTGAACACCTGTAAACAAAATAAAAATCATGTTAGTCATATTAGGTACACAAATGACAATTCTTCAAATGTAGAAAAATTGTAACATTTCATCAGAAATTATAAAAAGTTGTTATATTCTGTTTAATGCATCGGGATTCCAGACAATAATAAACTATTATTGACAGAAGGGGTAAAGCCATGCAATAGTAACCTACTTTTAAAAATTTATCAATATGGTACGTCTACTTTTTTAAATATCGATATGGTACCTGTACTTCAATTTTTCATACCGATATGACCATATTTGTAATAGACCCCTGTTTTTCATACCATTAGAACCGTGTTTCGTTTGTAAAAACCGGGCTCTATTATGTAGAATGACCATATCGATACTGAAAATTAAAGTACACGTACCATATAGACAATTAAAAAAGTAGACGTACCATATCGATACATTTTCAAAAGTAGGTTGCTATTGTACGGGTGTACCCCTTGACAGAACTCCAGAGTCAATCGTTTAGAGACCAATGTTAGAAAATTACAACATTATAATAATTTCTTGAAAGAATGTGACATTTTTCTTAAAAACATTAAAAATCCAACACTTAGAACAAATTCTTATTGAAACTCGAATGAAATAACTTCATTCTCGAATGACTCTTGACTAGTCTCGGATGAAACATGAAATAACTTGTCTTAGTCTATGTATCAACTCGAATGAAACAAGTACCAAACTCGAATAAAACATGAATATTCTCGAATAAGTCTAAGTGTTCTCGTATGTTGTTGTAGTTCAACTCGAATTAATAAGGAATTTTCTCGAATCAACATATGACCAACTCGAATGAAATACTTGTTAAACTCGAATGAAACAAGTATTAAACTCGAATAAACATGGACTCTCTTTTGTCTAACACTAAACTCGTATGAAAAAGACACTTTCTCGATAACTACATTGCCCCAACTCGAATAAACTTTAAGTGTTCTCGGACAATGTATCAATCGAGATGTAAGTTCTGAAAATATTCTAAGTTCAACAAACTTGCATGATACACATAAGTTTCTCGAATAAACCCTTAGTCAACTCGAATGACACAGAGTTTTTTCTCGATTATTATTTCAATCAACTCGATTAACTCTTGGGTTTTCTCGAGTCTTATTGACATCAACTCGAATGTCTCTTGGACTTTCTCGAATAACACTTGATTCAACTTGAATGGGTCTTAGGCTTTCTCGACTAAAGCCTTTATTCGAGAAGTTCTGTATGTATTTATTTCAAGTCTTTTATACACTGATAAATCAAAAATTTATTCCCTGTTGGTTTTCAGTGATTGAACACTTGTATCCCCCTCGAAAATACATTTTAAACATTATTGATTTACTGAACTTCGATTAAAAACAACATTTAAGTTGTTAAAAATCCACTTTTCAGTAGCAGAAAGAACACGATAATATTTGATACTGAAAATCAAATTTCTTGTTCGTGTGGTTTGTTTTGAATCATGAAATTTCATATTCATGTTCACATTGGTAAACCAAATCAGACCACACATTTAATTTCATCTTTATGAACACTTACAGAGAAACTACATGAACACTACGAACAACATGAAGATTCACAGATACATGTTTTTATTTCTAATGACAGAATATAAAAATGAAAGAAACACATGTTTTTACTCACAATGGATTGAAAGTCTTTCTTGAATGTTTCAAAGAGATGGATGGGTTTTCGGTTTCTTAGGAGTGAAGAAATGTATTTGGGAAGATGATGAAAAAGAGATATCCGAAAAAAATGAATTTGAATTTGAAAATTCAAATTTATAGTGATTGTGAACCGGCCCATATTTTATTTAAAAGAAAAATCCACCGGCCCATATTTGAATTCATATTTATCCAATGAAAGCCCATGCCTTCTATTGTGTCAAAAAGAAATTTCAACCCAATCAAAAAAAAAATTTAACAGAATAACAAAAAACAATTCCTGAGAGAAAAAAAAAATTTAAAATCAGATTTAAACAATAATAAAAAAAAATTGAAAATACAAACAAAGACAAATACACACACACAAAAATATCAACTCAATTTGAGAAAGATAGAGAGAGAAAAAAAATTTAAAATTTTCAATTGCTCCCCCTTTAATTTCTGAAAGCTGTTCCCCCTCAAATGTGTATTCTTTTTCTCAGCTCTGCTCCCCCTACAAAATATCAGATAATTTTTATCAGATTTACTCAAAATCAGACAACATTATTTTCTGCTCCCCCTGCACATGACAATTCAGATCTTGTTAAATTCCAAGGAATATTAACTCTTTAAGATTCAAGAATTTAACATCAGACTAAAATCAATAAAAATTGAAAATTTTAAAATTATATTAAAAGTATTGAATTATTAAATCTTAATGATTCAACATACCTAATTTGTATACCAAAAAATTAAACCGTTTTTCATCTAACGCTTTGGTAAACAAATCAGCTAGTTGATATTCAGTAGGTACAAAATATAATTCTATATTTCCATTTTCTACATGATCTTTTATAAAATGATACCGAATGTCAATGTGTTTTGTTTTTGAATGTTGCACCGGATTTGATGCAATAGCTATTGCGCTCTGAGAATCACAATATATTGGTATTTTCTTTGGTGTAAACCCGTAATCGCGCAGTTGGCTCTTCATCCACAACACCTGAGAACAGCAAGAAGATACGGCAACGTACTCTGCTTCAGCTGTAGATAATGATAAGGAATGTTGTTTCTTGGATGACCAACATACGGGTTTGTCACCTAAGAACTGTACTGCTCCAGACGTACTCTTTCTGTCCATCTTATCACCTATGTGATCAGCGTCAGAAAAAGCAGTCAGATTAAATAAAGATTCTCTAGGATACCACAAACCAAGATTTGGAGTTCCTTTGAGATATCTTAAAATTCGTTTCGCAGCTGTTAAGTGTGATTCTTTAGGATTCGCCTGATATCTTGCACAGACACATGTTGCAAACATAATATCTGGTCTACTAGCTGTTAAGTACATTAATGACCTAATTATACCTCGATACTGAGTCACATCTATAGGTTTCCCTGAGATGTCGGCATCGAGTTTTGACTTTGAATCCGGAGCCATGGGAGTTTTCATAGGAGTACTGTTGACCATGTTAAATTTCTTTAACATGTCTTGTATATATTTTGACTGATTGATAAAAATACCATCAGCTAATTGTTTTACTTGTAATCCTAAGAAAAAATTTATATCCCCCATCATGCTCATTTCGAATTTTTGGGACATTAAAAATGTGAATTTCTTACAAAATTCTGGATTTGTAGACCCAAATATTATGTCGTCTACATATATTTGTATAACTATGATATCCGACCCCTGACGTTTTATAAACAGGGTTGTGTCAACTGCACCTTTTGTAAATCCACATTTCAACAGATATGTTGAAAGTGCATCATACCAAGCACGCGGTGCTTGTTTAAGGCCATACAGTGACTTATCTAAAATATATACATGATCAGGTCTCGAAGGATCAGTTAAACCTTTGGGCTGATATGTATATATACTTCATCTGTTAGTTCCCCGTTTAAAAACGCAGTTTTAACATCCATTTGATAGACTGTAAAGTTTTTATGAGCGGCAAAAGCAAAAAACATTCTAATGGCTTCAATTCGTGCAACTGGTGCAAACGTTTCATCGTAGTCAATCCCTTCTTGTTGGCTATATCCTTTGGCAACGAGACGAGCTTTATTCCGAATGATTACTCCATGTTCATCTTTCTTGTTTTAAAAGATCCATTTCGTGCCTATAATGGATTTGTCTTTTGGGCGCTCAACAAGTCTCCAGACCTTTAACCGTTCGAACTGGTTCAGTTCTTCTTGCATCGCCACAATCCAATCAGCGTCCAGAAGTGCTTCTTTCACATTCTTGGGCTCTATTTTACTTAAAAAATTTGAAAATAAACATTCATTTATGGTTGCCCTTCTGGTTTGGACTGACGCGGATGGATCACCAATAATGTTTTCTGTAATATGTATTCTCGTTAATATTATCAGCACCTTGATGATTTCTTATCACTCACAAGAAGAAACTAGCTCAATAAATGTGATATGATGAAGAAAGACAATAAGAATGTAGAGAGTAAATGACAAAATGGCGGCTGGAATTCTTTTCAAATTGTCAACCGTATAAATTAAAGAAACCCTAGGAGCCTATTATAGCTCCATTTAATTAAGTCTTACAACTTGGCAACTTTGGCCCCTTGACTATTACAAAGAAAATAAACTACATGGAAATTAAATACAAGACAAAATACAAAGACAATAATTATTACTAAACAACTCCTATGATCGGAATAAAATGTCTAACAATCTCCCCCTTTCCGATCATTTAGGAGGTCCTGGAACTCTGGCGTGGTCCGTTGATTCTTGGAGTCCAAGGATGACGTCGAAGCGTCTGGTCACTTGTCTCAAATGCAGCCGTTCGTTCAGGAGTTCAATGCCAAATCTCACTTGGTGAGCACCTTTGTTGTGGATCTGGTTGAGCGTCAAAGACTTGAACTTTCTGTGTAAGCGCAGCTCGAACCAATCTGAGTGTACCATCGGAGTAACAGGGAAGATCCTCAAAGCGCATGAACCTTTTGTAGCCCTTGTGATTGACAAAAATGACACCCGGGCCTCCTCTGAAAATAACTCTGTAAGCCGGATGGTGGGCTAGAAGGAAGCTATCCTGTTCCGGTGCTCGAAGACCCACCTTAACCATCGCGCTCTCGATCGCCATTTGGAAGTCTCTGAGGCACATTATGATCGAGCGGCGGTTCATGCTTCGTACCAGGGCACCTACAGCAGTCATGTGGGATAGACGTTTCCTGATGCGATTTTTTAAGCTGTTGTGAAGGAACTCAACGTCATCCGAACTTATGAAGTCCAGGTCATTTTCAAATATGTCATCTCCTGTGCCATCTTCTCTTTCTACTTGGTAGGAGGGATAGTAGACTCTGGCTCTTTTGCACATGGTTATTGTTTTGAGCTTCTTAATCTTCGATTTTGACACCTTTGACCTTCTTTCCCGTAGCATCAATTGAAAGTATTCGGCCTGTTCAGCTTTGGTAACATTTGTAAGTTCCATAAGTAGGCGTCGGCTGAAGGATCCAGGATTCTTTCTGAATACCATTTTAAATCTTTCTTCAAGGTACGGATTCTGAAACCGCTCCGGGGGAAACTTCTGCAGGAATTCTTTAAGGCCTTGAACGGGGGATTCTTCGATTTCGTCCTTTTTGGCTTCAAGAAGCTTTATGATAGTCCCCCGCCGTTCTTCGACCATTTTTTCTTTTTCTTCCTGAGGCAGAGTTTGAACCTTTCCTTTTGTGTAGTGGTCCACCCAGAATAAATCATCTTGTCTATAAACGCCAGGGCCCTCCGGAGTTTCATCGAAGCAATCGACCCTTTTTGTTTGGGAGGAACCTGGAAGTTGGGTTTGTTGGACTGGAGGAGGGCTTGGGGATCTTGGAGGGCTAAGGATAGTATGGGATTCTTTTCGTGACTGGGGAGCTTGGATTGATGAAAGGATTTCTTCTTGATGGGCTCGTGGTGGTGAGTTCAGGAAGTCAAAGGAAGAGGATGAGGATTTTTTTCGTTGGAGATTCAGGTTCAGGCTTAGGAATCAATAAGGGTTCGTTGTCGTCGTTATCGGAATCTGAATCAGAGACCAAAATGATTTCAACTTTCTCGTGAGGTTCCTCGAATTCTACCATAGCTGTCATCGGATCCAGTGGAGCTGGACCCTCGACCATGGGCTCGTCTTCTATTAGCAGATATTCCTGAGCCTCCTGACTCTTTTCCCTTGACCCATGAAATTCAGACCCCTCAGCGGTCTCTGCTCCCCCTATACCTAGTATGGGGTCCTCAAACTGAACCTTTCGCCTCTTCTCCCCCTCATGACGATCAGGGTCGTCCTGATCGTCATGTTTCCTTTTTGGTGCCTCAGCTTGGGTGCGGCACTGGAGTTCTATAACAGCCGACTCTAGGCGATCCATTCTGGAATTCAGCTGTTCCTGGACTTGCAGAATTAAGCGGTTAAGCGCATCTATTTTGTCCGACAGCTCCGAGATCTGATGTTGAACTAAATGAGAACCTGGTGGGGGCCAGCTTTGGAAGCGACACCCTTACCCTTGATTAGTGAAAGAAGAGCGGTGTGACGTTCCTCGGTGGCTTCACTTTGGGCGTCCAGGTCAGCCCGGGTAATCACGCCGGCAGCACGTAAAGCTGCCGTTAGCATCTCCAGATTGATTGGGAGATGGCCGGAAGTGGATGGCGTTGATTGAGCCACTTCCGGTCTTCCTTCCGTCATCTCCGGCTCCTGAATAGGACGCTTAGATCTTGAGGTTTGAGGAGCTGCCACGGAGGCAGCTCTTGGGGATGCCACGAAGGCATCGTGCGGTGTCTGTGTTATGGGGGATGGAATCGTGATGGAATGAAGGGCGGTCACTTGGGGAGGAGTGTGACCTCTTTCAACACCGCCACTCTCCGAATGAGAGGGTGATGGAGTATGTGGTAGAACCCCGTGGAATGAAGTGGTTTCCCTTTGAGGGGAAACCAAGTGGGTGGTTGGGGTGAGTTCGACCGTTGGACAGACGGTCTTATAGAGAGGAGTCCGGCTTATAGGGCTTAGTTCACCTTCAGATTGTATCTCCCTCGCTCTCACGACAGAGACGGTTCTTTCGGAATCCGCCGTCTCTGCCGTCTCACCTCCTGCTTCCTCCCTTACAATCACAGTCTCCCCCTCACCCAAACCCAAAGGTTGCTGAACATCCACCCTAACTCCCTCATGCTCACTCAAACTTGCGTCACCTTCGGATTGGCTAGTCTTAGACGATTCTGACTGAGACACATCCGGATAACTCTCCTTAATATATGCCCTAATCTGCTCCATGCCCCTTGACCTCATTAGTAGAGACAGAGGAATCTTCATTACTGGTACTGTCGGGGCCCCCTTTAGCAGAGTTAACTTCTGAATTGCCACGGTGGGGTAGACGTCTGCCTCCGGACGCTCATGTATATCATCGTCATGGTCCATTGTGTACTATATAATGAGTTGCAGAAATCGTTGTAGAGGAATATATTTTCTTCCTTTCTTTGAGCTCCTCTCTACATGGACTCTTCGTAGCTCCTCAAATAAGAAAGCAGCATAGTCAACATGTCGGTCGAAGGCAAAGCCAGTGAACATGGCTAGTACCTGAGCCGACGCTGAGTCATGTCCGGAATGCTTGGTGGTGAAGCATTTGTTAAGTACATCAAACAGTATCCGCCAGTGGGACTGAAGGTTCTTTGTGCGAAAGTTTGAGGGTTTAGAAAGAGGGCCGTCATAACCCAGAGTTTGAATCTCAGCTAGGGTTTTAGTGACGGATGGGTTGGGATCAAAACGTTCGCGGGTTGGAAGGTAGAATTCGGCCGGAAGGTGAAGGATGTGGCGGATGGCAGATATAGTGACTTTGACCGGAACACAGTCAATGCTGGATGTGAAATGAGGTTCGGGGTCAGACACATATTTTAGCCTGTTCCAGAATTGTTGGAGATAGATCTGGGGAACAGCTATGGCGGTGGATAAGGCATAGTAGATGGGATGGCGAGTGAGGATGTCGAATGCTAGGGTTTGGGGTTCTTTAGTTATGATGGAAACGTCGAGTTGCCAGTTATGTGGAATGAACTCGACAAACTCGGCGTTGGGGAGGATGGATTCTTCTGGGAGTTGGGCGTTGTTGTTTGGGATGGGGGAATGGGGTACGGTGAGAATAACTGCGGTTTCCATCATCCTGCAAAGTGCAACAGAGTTAGAATAAAAAGACTTGAGATGATAATGCATTGATGTGAAGTCTGGATGAATGTGAAATAGAAACTGTCTGATCTGTTTAGCATCGGGTCTTTATTAGTAGAGTAAAATTCTACTAATAAAGTCCAAAGTCAATCGTTAAGAGACCGATGTTAGATAAGACCTTTTCACTCAAACACTAATCTTAACTCTAATCAATGGTGCACTTAGATGGAAATATTTTTGTGATTTTTAAATTTATATAAAAATGCAGAAATGGAAAAATGAAAAATTCAAAAAAAATGCTAAGTGTTGGATTTCGGATGGTCCGAATTCGGATGAACAGTGTCACCGAATTCGGATCAGTCCGAAATCGGATGATGCATGAATGGTTTGTGGGGTCCGAATTCGGATGAGTTAACAATAGGGACCGAATTTGGATGATGGTCTGAAATACATGGCATGGAATGAATGCTGATCCGAATTCGGATGGAATCATGAAACATGATCTGAATTCGGATGAGGACTTATGTAAATGTATGCAATGATATGGATAGTTCCTGATTTCGGATGGTACCCAGAATTCGGATGGGAACCGAATTCGGATGAACAGTGGATGAAAAATGTAACTTATATATAAAAAATAATGAACAATGTTGAACAACTTTTGAAGATCCGAATTCGGATGCACAGTGATCCGAGTTCGGATGCACAGTGTCCGAATTCGGATAAACAGTTGTCAAATTTTTGAAAAATTTTTAAGGGACACATCCGAATTCGGTGCTTGGTCCGAATTCGGATGGGTCCGAAATGCAACAATTCATTAAAATGCAGTTCATGCAACATGCAATGTGAACAGTTGAAACTTAACAAAAATGCATGAAATTACAGATCCTAATCTAAAACAACGTAAGGAACATTTTATCTAACTACTACTGAGTAAATCTAACACATTAAACAACCGAAAAATAGGAAAAAACGAAAAGAAAAAGTAAGTAAAAGTTGAAATTCAAAGTCACAATTTATGATGTTAAACACTAAAGTAAAAGGAGAAATAGGTTACCTGGAAGTGCCGAAATGAAGGAATGCAAGAAAAATGAAGAAAAGTGGTGGTCCAAAAGCTTTGAACCGATGACAATGGTGGTTCGTGGGCGGTGGGAGTCGACGGGAGCAAAGGAAGAAGAAGAGAGAAATCTTGTTGATGAAGAAAAGTGAAAAGATTGACCGTTTGACCGCCCCTTTTAAAGTCGCGCGGGTCGGATCCGGGTCAGAGAGGATCCGCGCCCAAAAAGTTATGTGGGCTGCCGGATTGGACTTAACACACACACATTTAAAGAAAAATGGACTTTAATAAAAAAAAAACAAAAACAAGATTAAAAAGAAATTTTGGCCCAATTTTATTACATCTTTTTGAGTTTTCCCATGAAACTACAAAATAAAATATTTTTGGTATTTTCTTTGATTAAAAGAAAATAAAATACGGTAAACTAAAATCTTTTTGGCTTTTTGATAAATTTGAAAGTTAAAATCTTCTTGTGATTTTCTGACTTTAAAAATTAAATAAAAATATGACCAACCTAAAATTTAAAATTAACTACTAAAATTTAAAGAGAAACAAAGAATTACAAAATTTAAAATCCTAACTATACTCTCCCTCAAATGAATACCGGTTCTTTTCCTTTTCTTTTTCAGATTTTACAACACGACAACCCTTTTTAGCCTTACAAACACAGACAAACCTGGATATTGTTTGCATCCCACTCCGTGATGAACAATTCACACAGCAATTTGTCAGGATCATTAATTATTAAAAATATACGCAGATAAGGAAATATTGAGTTTCAATTTTGTGACACAATCCTTAAATTTAAATAACAGATATTTTCTAAAATAAAGGAATTTCAATCATGATAGATTGAAATAGAATTATTTAAGACAATATCTGACATTTAATTGGAATGCGGATTCAACATGCCGATATGGGATACTAAAAACTGAAAACGAGGTTCGTCTAAAGCTTTAGTAAATATATCCGCAAGTTGGTATTTCGTGCCAACAAAATACAACTCAATGGTTCCCTTTTCTACGTGATCTTTAATAAAATGATACCTGATATCTATGTGTTTTGTTCGAGAGTGCTGCACGGGATTGCAAGAGATGGCAATTGCACTTCGAGAATCACAGTAAATTGGGATATTGGTGAGTGAAAATCCATAATCGCGTAATTGTGTTCTCATCCACAGCACTTGAGAGCAACAGCTTGCAGCTGCTACATACTCAGCCTCAGCTGTAGATGTGGAAACACAATTCTGCTTTTTGGAAGACCAAATCACCGGTCTATCTCCTAAAAACTGTATTCCTCCCGACGTGCTTTTTCTGTCAACTCTACAAGCTGCAAAATCAGCATCTGAAAACGCGGTAAGATCGAAATCGGTTCCCTTTGGATACCATAGACCAAGTTCGGGTGTACCCTTAAGATAACGAAAAATACATTTTACCGCAGTTAGGTGTGATTCTTTTGGGTCGGCCTGAAATCTAGCACACAGACATGTTGAAAACATTATATCCGGCCTACTGGCAGTCAAGTATAGTAAGGATCCTATCATCCCTCTGTAAGTTGTATTATCGACACTTTTCCCGGAAGGATCGGTGTCTAACTTACAGTTGGAGGCCATGGGAGTTGCGATACTCGTGCAAGAGTCTAACTTATACTTCTTGAGAATGTCAAGAGTATATTTCGACTGGTTCACAAAAATCTCATCCTCAAGTTGTTTGACTTGTAGTCCGAGGAAAAAATTCATTTCCCCCATCATACTCATCTCAAACCTGGACTCCATTAGGGCTGAAAAATCCTTACAAAAATTACTGTCAGTAGATCCAAATATAATATCGTCGACATAAATTTGTACTAGTATTATATGTGGGCCTTCCCTTTTAGTGAACATAGTTGTGTCCACCACACCTTTATAGAAACCGGCAGAAATAAGGAAATTTGAAAGACTATCATACCATGCTCGAGGTGCTTGTTTTAAACCATAGAGGGCTTTATCTAGCACATAAACATGGTCAGGTTTATGTGCGTCAACAAAGCCTTGTGGTTGTTCAACATACACCTCCTCGTTAAGTGCACCGTTTAGAAAGGCAATCTTGACGTCCATTTGGTACACTTTGAAGTCTTTGTGTGCCGCGTACGCCAAGAAGATTCTGATTGCTTCGATCCGTGCAACTGGAGCGAAGGTCTCGTCATAATCTATCCCTTCTAGTTGTCGGTAGCCTTTGGCAACAAGTCTTGCTTTATTCCTTATCACAATGCCGTTTTCATCTCGTTTGTTCTTAAAGATCCACTTTGTTCCGATGACTGTACGGTCTTTTGGTTTGGGAACTAACCGCCATACTCTTAGTTGTTCAAACTGGTTGAGTTCCTCTTGCATTACAACTATCCAGTCCGGATCTGTCAGGGCTTCATCCACACGAGCGGGCTCTATCATACTTAGGAATGATGCGAAGAGGCATTCATTAGCAGATGCCCTACGGGTTTGGACTCCTGTTGATACGTCACCAATGATTTGATCTGTTAGGTGACTTCGGGTCCATTTGATCTCATGTGGAAGGGGAGCTCGGGATGGAACCTCTGTGGTTAATGTGGGGATGGATGAAGATTCATGGTCAATGGTTTCAAATGATGGTACCACTGGTTCCGGTTCGATTCCCGAGAGTTCAGGTGAAGGAAGAATTGTTGGTATTATATGTGAGGGAATTATAGGAGTAGATTCAACTGCGGATGTGTCGGTGGATGATGTGGATGGATGAGGGTACGTTGAAGAAGATGGAGCGGAGAAACTTTGAGGCGCAGTTGAACTGGAAGGATCACCTACATTATTGACAACATTAGAAACACTAGCGTTAGGACCGAAAAATTCAACATAAAAAGGATCAAATAAATTAACCAAATTAGAAGAAGAAAAAGAAATGGGGTTATTGGAAGAGTCTCCAGGCATTTGAGTAATGCGTGGTCCTGATTGATCAACTTCGGGTGCCAGTTCAGCCAACTCATCAAATGTGACGTGCACACTTTCATTGACTGTTCTGGTTTGGGTATTGAATGCGCGATATGCCTTCGAGTTGGATGAGTATCCAATGAAGATCGCTTCATCCGCCTTTTCGTTAAATTTCCTGAGATTGTCTTTGTCATTCAGCACATAGCACCTGCAACCAAATACACGTAAGTACTTGATAAATGGTACTTTATTCAAAAAAAGTTGGTAAGGAGTTTTGTTAAAGCGCTTATGGATAATGGAGCGATTTTGTGTGTAGCATGATGTTGATACAGCTTCGGCCCACAAGAACGGAGGTAGCTTCGAGTATGTGAGCATTGTACGAGCGGCTTCCACAAGCGTACGCCTTTCCACGACCCCATTTTGTTGAGGTGATCGAGCAGCAGAGTATTGATGCTGAATACCTTTGGATCGAAGGAAGCCCTCAACTACCGAGTTCTTGAACTCGGTGCCGTTATCCGATCTGATTGATTGCACTGACAGCTGCTGTTGGGTCTCAACACTCTTGATAAAATCTATGATTTCTTGAGCTGTCTCATCCTTGGAACGCAAGAACCTGACCCAGGTATATCGAGAATAATCATCTACGATAACCAACACATATCGTTTTCCATTTATGCTTTGAGTCCTCATTGGTCCGCATAAATCCATATGAAGTAACTCCAATACTCTTTTTGTTGATGGTTCGGGCTTTGGTTTGTGAGATGATCGTTTCATTTTTCCTTTCTCACAAGCCCCACACAGATGGTCCTTTTCGTAGCGCAATTCAGGAAGACCTTTAACCAATTGTTTCGCAGCAAGCTTGTTGATATTATCAAAATTCAAATGGGATAATATTCGATGCCACAACCAAGAGTCTTTTGAAGAGGCTTTTGATAGTAGGCAAATGTTATCCTTCACTATTAGCTTAGCTACGTCAATGGTGTAGAGGTTAGAGTTTCGGGAACCTGTTAGAATTTCTTTTCCATCCATACTCTTAACACTGCAGTTCTTAGCCCTAAACGTTACCTCAAGTCCTTTGTCGCAGAGCTGTCCTATGCTAAAAAGATTATGTGATAACCCCTCAACATAGTCAACATCCTTGATGACCAGATTATTTAGAACTAAGTCCCCGTATCCTTTGATGTGAGCCTGATGGTTGTTCCCGAATTTCACAGTTCCGCAATACTGTTCAACAACGTTGGACAGCAATTCTCTTCTTTCAGTCATGTGCTTGGAGCAACCCGAATCCATATACCAAATGGACTTAGCCTGAAAAACACATAAATTCATATAATGAAAAACTATATGCATTCAAACACATCCATTTTAATTCACAATCAAACCGTGTTCTGAACCGAGATGTTCAGAAAACATGATGAATTAAGACCGGGTCCTGGGCTGTGTGCACAGAAGCCAAACGTGTCGGTTTAAGCACAACCGACAAGCAAAAGAACGGGTCCTAGTCTAAGGTAACTAGAAGCCATTTCTTTGAAGCACGGGTCTTGATCAGAAGTAACCAAGAACCATCCGCATTAAGATCACATAACCTTGGGTACCCACCTCAATATGGGTCCCTTTTTGTTAGGATTTCCAGATATATATGGCACGTGTACAGTTTTAGAATCCCAACTAGCATTTGTGTGTGGTCCGGATGCACAACCCTTTGGAATCCATTGAAGATTGGATTTATTGGGTTTTGGAACCTTAGGCGCTGAAATTGCCTTTGGTTTTTGTCTTTTTGAGACCTTTTTGACCGTTGCTTTGGTTTTAGGCCTTGGCAACGGACACATCTCAATTTTGTTTGTGGCCGATGATGCACTATTTTTTGTTTTCTTTTTCCGAATACGTTTAACAGGATATGGCACGAAAGCATTCATTTCAGGAACCTGTCGTCTATATCGAGTTGGACACAGATTAAATAAATCACTGAAAGAGTACTTTAACGGAACAGCAGAATTCGGTACAACATTACAGACATTGTCACACACATTGTTACATAAATTGTCTTTAGAGATTACAGACATCCTATCTCTAGTAACAATTTCATTTGGCATTAAGGCCTTCTTCACAAAAAAACTTGTAAAATCCTGCATGGTGGTTTTTGGGACTCTCCTTATATGATCTGTAGGAACAAAACGATTAGAGTCAGTAAGCATGGAAGATTTAGACTTGACAGACTTTTATTTTTGGTGGTGAGTGAGTTTCTTAAAAGACTTGGATTTGATCTGAGTCTTTTTAGGAACCTCATTTTTGAAAACTTTTGAACACTCACCTTTGAAAATGATAGAAGAAGATTCAGCTTTAGCCTTACCTTTATTTGATGACACACATGGAATTTTTATAGAATGAGAAAGTGTTTGTTCTTTTGAAAGATCTTTCAATTTTTGTGAAACCATTTCAAAATTTTCTCTGTAGACAGTAACTTCCACACATTGTTGAAAAGATTGATTTACCAATTCTTCTTCTCTCTTAAGAAGAGCATCTTGAAGATCAAGTGCTTTCTCATGAGACGACTTCAATTCCTTTTCTAAAACAGTGATTCGTTGTTGAAGAACTTTTGCAGGAATATAAAGTTGAGGAGTTGATTTTACGGTTTCAGTTTTCAATTCAGCTTCTGAATAAGTTGACAAGAGATCTTCCTCTAAAGTGGGTACTCTAGAAGAATAACTCTCGTTAAGTTCTTCATATTGAAAAGAAATTTCTTTATCTTTACGAGCAACACGTTTCTCATTTTCTTGGTTTAAAACTTCTTTTGATGACTCAAAAAAGAAAGATTTAAGACCGGCTCCCATATAATTCATGTCATAAAATACAGGTAAAACATTTTGTGCTTTTTCCAAATATTTAGTATTTTTAAAACCAATTCCTTGTTTAGAATGGTAAAACCTAGTTTCTTTGGGCTGATTTAAATGGATAGTTTGTTCTGTTTGACCCCTTTTCAAAAATGCATCGTCAAGGTTTTTTATTCTTGAGTACAAACTTATCCTTTCTTCTTCAATCATTTTGTATTTTTCTAAACTGTCTATATTTTCCATATTTACCACATCTAATTGTTTTGTAAGAACAGAAATTTCTTCTTTTAAAGAGAGTTTTTCATTTGAAAGCGTTTCCATGCAAGATTCAAGGTATATATTCCTATCCTGAACATCTACTTTTTCTATTAACATCTGTTTTATAACATTATGATTAGTTAACCACTTTGAATGATATAATTCAGATGATTCTTTCAGAGTTTGAGCTTGATGTTCAGCCTGTACACACCTTGCAGTTTCAGCATTTAATCTATCTTGTATATCAAGTATATGTGTGTGCAGTGTACATTCATTATCTACAAATAATTTATTTACATGTGCAGGAATGTAACAGGATTATACCTCATTGGACTCAGAACCGGATGTGGAGCATTCGGGATCGTTGGTTGTAGCCATCAGACATGCTGGTGGATTTTTCAGTGTCTCCCCCTCAGTAGCATGATCTGATTTATCAGCAGTGGAATCAGCACAGTTCTCCAACCCCATACGATCAACCATGTAGCAATTCTTGCCCTTGTCATCCTCGTCTTCAGAATCTTCAGCATCCCAGTAGTCCTCCTGGGCGACGAGGGCTAACGCATCCGTTCTTTTCTTGGCTGCCTCGAGCTTTCTCTCGTAGTATGCAACGTCTCTGTCGAAATTGTTCTTGCATTCCCTAACAAAGTGGCCCGGTATTCCACACTTGTAGCAGAGACGTTCATCCGCGGCCTTCGGCTCATCTGCTCTCGGCCTTTCCTCTCTTCTTTCTGCCGGCCTTTTATCGGCCCGGCGATGCTCTCGGCTGTCATCACGCCTCCTGTCCCTTCTTTCGGGCTCTCTTCTGTCTTCCCTGCGGTCATCCCAACGATCATCCCTTTGATCGTCCCGCCTGTCGTCCCTGCGATCATCACGCCTATCATCTCGCCTTTCATAACGGCGATCATCTCGATAGTCGCGTCTATCGTCATATCTGCTATCATCCCTATCATCCCTTCGGTATTCATCTCGGCGATAATCATCGCGTCGTTCATCCCGTCTATCATCTGAGTACCTCCGAGGACCGGTGTCATAACGGAGTTGGTTGTTAGTCTTGTTGGAAAACCGTCGCTGTTGGAGACGGTTGGTCCACAAGGCTATCTGTTCCTGTATCGAAGCTTTCTCCTCATCATAGACCTCACGCGGAGGAGAAGCATACCTGTACTGAGACGACGAAGAACATGGAGCAAATGATGGTGTCGGAATCGGCGTGTTAGTGATCAAGGCTAGAGAATCATTTGGTTTCAACCCGGTGTTGGCTGATAGCAGTAGAGAGGCCAAATGATTTGCCATCAGCTTCTGTTGATCCACATCCCCTTGATACTTTTTAAGCTCTTTAAAGACGACATTAATGGATACCTCAGGAATGTTCAGGACTCTTTTCGTGGCCCGACATGCAAGCTGCCACTCGGGGGCTAAGGCGGCAAAGAATTGGATGTTGATATCATCCCTATCCTTCTTGATGTGCAGTTTGTTTAACTCGTTAAGGACTGCACATAACCTGGTGAAAGTGGCTTGCAGAGATTCCCCGTCTTTGGCGCGGAATTACGTAAACTTGGCCTTTGCCTCCTCGATTTTGGCACGATCATCGAGATCTGCCCCCAGCATTTGGACTTCCAGCTCGTCCCACATTTCTTTTGCAGACATTTTGCTGTCTACACCAACCAGAATATCAGTGGGGAGGGCTTGATAGATCAGATATTCTGCCCTCTTGTCAGCGTGCTGTCGGTCTCTCTTGGTGTCATTTTCCGGTTCTCTTTCAACCTCAGAGGCTTGGACAGGGGGGTCAGCCTCAGGTCGGGCTGCTATCTCCCGATAGTAGATTACGGGTCCTTCGGATATGGACTGAAGCATCAAATTCTCGAGCGGTTGCATTCCGACGAACTTAAGGAACCGAGATTTCCATTGTTCGTACTCATCGGGATAGAGAACTGGTGGTCTGTTCTCAGATCCGAGTACGAGAGCTTCGCGAGACATTCTGATGATGGGTGCTGATTAAACAAAATGAAGATCTTAGAGGTGGAAACTGGACACGGATGGGCTGGACTTAAGACAGATAGATCTGAATTCGGATGGTAGAGGAATTCGGATGATATGTGTTCGGATGAACAGTGTTTCGGATGGTAGGACCGAATTCGGATTGGTTGAATTTCGGATGGTGGAACCGAATTCGGATGGGATGATTTCGGATGGATGAAGCAATTCGGATGGGAACCTAGTTCGGGTAAACAGTACTTCGGATGGTTTATGGTCCGGATGTGCTACTAATTCGGATGGGGTTGAATTTCGGATGAACAGTAATGCGGGTGGGGACCGAATTCGGATGAACTTGGTTTCGGTTGGAACTAAGGGACCGAATTCGGATGAACAGTGGACAGGGTATGTCCAGGTGGGGACCGAATTCGGATGGTCCGAGATGGGTATGGTCCGAAATAGGAAAAATTTAAGTACAAGTCCCAAATGTGAAATGGAAAGCCTGATCAGAACTTCGGATGTTCCGAAGTTCGGATGGGACCGAAGTGTGGTCCGAAATAGGCTAATGGGGGGTCCGAAATTCACCTAAATCTGGTCCGAATTGGACTGAAATGAGGCCCGAATTAGGGTGATGGGTGGTCCGAAATTGGTGTCTAGGTGGTCCGAAATGCTACAGTAAAGATCCGAAATACAGCAGGTTTTTTAAGATTTCTAAGGCAGAACTGAGCAGAATTCGATTTTTTTTCAGTTTTAAAGCCTAAAAACAGTTCTAAATGATTTATAAACTATTTTAAACACTTTTGGTGATTTAAAATAACCTAAAAAACTCTTAAAAACAGCATAAACAAGTTAAAAAACCCACTTAAAAACCCATAGTTTCGAACTTAAAAAAATGGCAGATTCTTGATGATTTTAACAGAGATATGGAACAAAATGAGCTTACAATCAGTAGAGGATGATAATGTGGTGTTTATATGACCATTATAACACAAGAAACACATAAAAACAGAGGAAAATGAAGATCTAACCGGGTAGAAAGGAAGAACACGAAGAACACACTAAAAACCCAGCCAAATCCGAATGTTGCAGTTGAAATCCACCCCTCTGTGCTCTGATACCAATTGTAATATGTATTCCCGTTAATATTATCAGCACCTTGATGATTTCTTATCACTCACAAGAAGAAACTAGCTCAATAAATGTGATATGATGAAGAAAGACAATAAGAATGTAGAGAGTAAATGACAAAATGGCGGCTGGAATTCTTTTCAAATTGTCAACCGTATAAATTAAAGAAACCCTAGGAGCCTATTATAGCTCCATTTAATTAAGTCTTACAACTACTTTGGCCCCTTGACTATTACAAAGAAAATAAACTACATGGAAATTAAATACAAGACAAAATACAAAGACAATAATTATTACAAAACAACTCCTATGATTGGAATAAAATGTCTAACATTTTGTATTGGGTGATTTCTTGTCCACTTAAAAGTATGTGGAAATGGTTCTATTTGGTCTTGATTGGGATTACGATCTAGATATGGTTGGGGAGTTACTTCAGATGTTGTAGGTGGGACATCTGAGGTAGGAGCTTCTGAATGTTCAGAAGTTATGGGGGTTTCAGAAGAATATGGAGGTTCAATGGGTTGTACAATCTCAGTAGTCGACTGCACATTTGCTGTTGAGGCTTCTCCAGTTTCTTCTGAACCTTGTTGTTGAGAAAGATCAAATACTACGACTGGATCTTCAGTAACACTGTCAGGCACCAAATTTAGAACATTAGTTTGGGCTTTTCAAAATAGTCTTCATAAAAATTCTCAAACAACTTATGTAATTCTGAGTGTTCTGCATTTTGTTCAGATGACTCCAATGAAGTCTGCCTCTTAGGTTCGGGTCCTGAACTGGTGTGTTCAGAAGCCATTACCACTCCTTCATCAAATTTGACATTCACGCTCTCGTTGACTGTCTTGGTTCTCTTATTGTACACTCGGAAGGCAACCGACTCCTTTGAATATCCGATGAATATTCCTTCATCTGCTTTTTGATTAAACTTTCCAAGATTATCTTTGTCGTTTAGAATAAAGCATCTGCAACCAAAGACATGGAAAAATTTAATATTAGGTATTCGTTTATTAATCAATTCATAAGGAGTCTTTCCGAATCTCTTATTTATGATTGAACGATTCTGTGTGAAACAAGCTGTTGCAACTGCTTCTGCCCATAGGAATAACGGTAAATTTGAATATGCCAGCATCGTCCGAGCTGATTCCACTAGTGTCCGATTTCTTCTTTCAACGACACCGTTTTGTTGTGGAGTTCGAGTAGCTGAAAACTGATGTGTAATTCCTACAGAATTCAAAAATGAGTCAAGCGATTTGTTCTTGAATTCTGTTCCGTTATCTGAGCGGATTGATTGAATTGTGACTTGCAACTTCACTTGTATTTACCGGATGAAGTCTATGATCGTTTCGGTTGCATCCGATTTGGACTTCAGGAAGAAAACCCATGTGTATTGTGAATAGTCATCAACTATCACTAATACATATCGTTTCTTATTAATGCTTTGTACTCTAATTAGTCCACACAAATCCATATGCAATAATCCAGCGCTCTCGTGGATGAGTGTTCTGTTTTGGATTTGTGTGTAGCTCTTGTCATTTTTCCTTTTTCACATGCGGCACACAACTGCTCTTTTTGGAATTTGAGAGTCGGAAGCCCTTTAACTAACCCTCCTTTTTCTAGTTTGGTTAACTCATTGAAGTTCAGATGTGAAAGGCGACGATGCCACAGGCATGCTGTTTTAGATGTAGCTTTTGACATTAAGCAGACATCTTTCTTCAGATTAATCGAAGCTAAATCAAGGAGTACAAATTTGTTTTCCTGTTTCCTGCCAAAATTTCCTTTCCTTCTCCGGATTCGATGCTGCACCGATTGGCTTTGAAATTGACTTCTAAACCTTTATCACACAATTGTCCAATACTAAACAAATTGTGTCCAAGACCATCAACATAGAAAAGCTTTTGGATGGTAATTTTGTCGTATTTGAGACTTCCGTATCCTTTGATCGGACAAAACTGATCATTTCCAAATCTGACCGTCCCACAAAACTTTTCTACAAAGTCCGTGAGTGTGTCTCGTTGTCCGGTCATATGCTTGGAACATCCGGAGTGAAGATACCAGACATGGTTTACCTATAAGACGAAGTAGCACATGAGGTACCCACTTGTAGTTGGGTACTTTTGTTTTAGGTAATTCATGCACAGTATTATTTGTTTTTCTAACAAATATGGCTTTTAGCTTATCATTTGAAGTTATTTTAGGTACCCACTTTTGAACTGTTCTTTTAGGTATCCACTTTTGTACAATTCGCGATGGAATTGTTTTTGAAATACTTTTCTGTGGAACCTTTTTCTATTCATAAAATGGGTCCTTTTTCTTCGGTTGCCAGACGAGCTTATTAGTTTTAACAATTGAAGGCTTACAAGCACAAGAATTCAAAGCAATTAAGTCCGTTCTTGAAAACTTTATACAAGAATTATTAACAAGGTTATTATTACAGACAGAATGTTCAATTTTCTATTTCTATCTGTAACTATTTTGTCCTTCACGTGCCACTCTTGTTTTATACTCTTGTTTTTCTGTTCTCTTTTCTTCTTTCGCCAAACTTGTTTTCTCGAACCGTTCACAATGATATGTGACATAAAAGAAGTGTGAGAATTAGTAGATTTAGATACCGTTTCTTCAGTAAAATTTTCATACCTTTTAAAGATTGGACTTTAAGTGCAATTGAGTCCGCTGATGAGGATGATTCACCCTTTTTAAAGTTAGGAGTATTAACAATAATTTTTGTTTTCTCCATCTTTTGTTGTAATAATGGTGAATTTTCATATGATTTTAAAGAATCTGTAGACATTCTTTGCAGAATTTTAACAGGTTCTTTATTATCATTTGATTGTTTTTTATGCAAAGGTTTGACAAATTCATCAATTTTACCAAACATTTGCTCTAATGAATTAAAATCAGAGTGCATGTACTGATCAAACTCCTTTTCTGAATCTATAGAATCTAGAGAAGTAGAGGATTGTGGATCAGACAACTTTATGTTTTTAGGCTGATCTTTCAACAGTTGTTCCATTGTTCTTAGTTCAGCCTTGAGAGTTCCATTCTCTGTCTCAAAATTTTTAACTTTCAATTCTAGATCAGAATTTATCTTTTCTAAAATTGAATATGGCATATATAATTTTTGAGATTGAGTAGGTAATTCAGACAAATCCTTTTCAGAATATGTTTGAATGTACTCTTCTTTAGTATTATGAATATTACTTGTCTCATTTATTCTGGTATAATCACCAGAATTTTGCATTTTGTCTGATCGTAATCTTTTTATTTCTTCACTAGATTCTACTTCTTCAGAGGCTTTCATAAATGCCATTTTTAATCCTAAGTTCATGTATCTGACATCATATAATGTTGGTGAACCAGATATTGCTTTTGTCAGATACTTTGGATTTTCCCAACCAATTCCAGATTTAGAACTATAAAATTCTGTGTCTTTTGGTTGATTTAAATAAATTGTTTGATCTGTTTGCCCTCTTTTGATAAATTCATCTTCCATCTTCTTTATTTTCTCATAAAGTTTAGTTCGTTCTTCAAAAATAGCATGATATTTTACAGAAAAGTTTGAAGCTTCTAATTCTGCTATTCGCAGTCTTTCTTGTAAATCAGATATATTGTGATTAAGATTGAGTATATTGCTTTGAAGTTCTCTTTCCTTATCTTGTAAGTCTGAAACTGCTCGTAAAGCTAACGCTTTATCTTTGGAAAAGTCTAACACTAAGTTATGTTCATTACAAAGTTCGTTTTCCAAAGAATGAACATTTTTCTTTTCCGCCTTTAAAGATTTTTCAAACTTTTTAAGCATAAAGGCCATATGAGTTAGTTTTTCTTCTAATATACATGATTCATCAATATCAGAGTCAGAATTAGAATGTACCTCCGGCTTATCTGAATCATCTGATTTTTCAGACTCTGAATCTTCATCATTTTCATCCTCATTTTTGCCAGTTGCCATCAATGCAACTTCTTCTATCTCTTCCTCTTCATCAGACTCAGATTCTTGTCTTTCTGCATCCTCTTCATCAGTTAATCCAACCCATACTTCATCTTCAGCTATCAATGTTGATTCACTCAATTCTGACTCATTGAAAATTTCTGATTTGAGGCAAATATGAGCATCTTCATCCAGAATATCATCATCTTCAGATAACTGCAACCATTGGTCATCCTCCGCCATAAGAGCTTTGCCAGACTCTTTTTCTTTGGCTAAGAGAGCCTTTCTTGTATAGTAGTCTGAGTTTTTGACTACTGGGAATCTGCATTCTCGGGCATAATGACCTGGTTTTCCACAGTTGTAACATTTCTGTTCTGACTCTTTCTTTGATGACTTGTCTGACTTTTCATATTTGTCAGTCTTTCGTGCACTGCTTTCTCCAGATTTCTCATATTTGTCTTTCTTTTCAATTTTCCTCGAGCCTGTTTTATAGCGCATCTTATTGTTGGTTGGCTTTCTGTAGAATTTCTTTTGAAATGCTTTTGTAAGCAGTGCCATCTGCTTTTTCATCTCTTCTATCTCTGAATCAGCAGATGAATCTGAGGATTCTGATTCGGAAGATGTACTGCTGACTACGGCTCTTTTCTCCTTTTTCAGCTTGTATTTGTATTTTTTCTTTGCAAGTAGAGCCAATGGATCAGCAGTTTCTTTCTCGACTTTCTTCTCTCCTGATATTTTCCTCAACACAACCTCTTGATAGTTGTTGAGGTTTTCAAATATCATATGAAAATCCATTTCCTCAATATCCTTTGTTTGTTGGATAATCATAGCATATTTTTCCCATTCAGGATTCAGAACATTTAGAAATTTGACATTTATGTCCAGGTTGGACTTTGTCACTCCGTTTCGTTTCATTTCACTTACCAAATTCACAAACCTTAGGTAAGTGTTTTCTAGTAGTTCACCTTCACGGGCTCTGAAATTCTCAAACGTCATTAGGCTGTTTCTAGCCCTGTTTGTGGCAGCTCTGTCAGATCCCCTCATGATTTTACACACTTCATCCCAAATTGACTTAGCAGTTTTTGTGTTTGTGGGGGATGTGTAAATATCATTGGGGATGGATATCAACAGTAACTTTCTGGCAGTTTTATCCCCTAATTTTCTCTTCTTTTGGGCCTCAGTCAGGTTTGTGACCTCTACTGTCCTTGGTGGAATTGGGGGATTTTCGGTTGGTACTCCAGGGATTGTTTCCATAAAAGTGGCTGGTCCTTCTGTTAAGGATTTCAGCATCTCTTCTCATAAGTCATGAAAACTAATAAATTCAAGAAACCTCTCCCTCCATTGAACATATTCACCCCTATATAGAATTGGGGGTTTGGTTTCTCATCCCATTGCCAGAACGTCTTTAGACATATTGATTGATATATGTGAAACTTTCCAAGATCTGATGAACTTCGATTGAGATTGAAAGTTTCGATCAAACTTGGAAACACAGATTAGTACGAAATCTACAACACAGTAACTTGTTAGTAACAATAATCAACTTGAATTAGAGACTGAGTTGACTTGATGTTTATTTATTGTAAAAAAACTCGAATAATGTTTGTATGTATCTTGAATGATTTAAGCATGAAACTCGAATGAGTTTAGATTAAAACTCGAATGAGTTTAAAGTGAAACTCGAATGAGTTTACTGTGAAACTCGAATGTGTTTACTGTGAAACTCGAAAGAGTTTACTGTGAAACTCGAATGAGTTTACTTGTGAAACTCGAATGTGTTTACTGTGAAACTCGAATGAGTTTACTGTGAAACTCGAATGCTTTACTGTGAAACTCGAATGAGTTTACTGTGAAACACGAATTTGTTTACTGTGAAACTCGAATGTGTTTGTTGTTGAACTCGAATGAATCAAACTTGTATGTTTGGTGAGAAACTCGAGTGATGTTTGGATACAAGTTTTATAGTAATATTTGAAACTTGAATTAGTCTTTTGAAAAACTCGAATAGTCTTTCACCCAAACTCGAATCAACTTAATATCCAACTCGAGTGACACAGGTTGTCAACTCGATTGATATAAGTCTTCAACTCGAATTACACAGGTTGTCAACTCGATTGACACAAGTCTTCAACTCGAATTACACATATGATATATGTATTTCGAGTTTCTTAATATTTTCAGATTTTTCAACTCTGAAATTCAGATTAAATCCAAAAAAAATTGCCTATTTTCACTCAAATTGCAATGAAGGTGAGGATTTTGAATACAAACACTTTTTGTGAAACACCTTTGTGCAAAAATAGATCTAGGTTTGATTTTTTCAATGGAACAGTACTCGTTTTTATATTTTTCAAAATTTAACAAAATTGCCTAGATCTTTTTCTGTGTTTTGTGAATCAATTCTAGATTATAATCAATTGATTCGTCTATTTATCCTTTACCTTCGATCCAATTCTCACTGTCAAAGATCAACAGATTAAAAACCCTTGGTGATTTTTCGAAAAAAAATGCTCAAGAACAGTAAGCAATTTCGAAACAAAAATTCAATCTCAGATTCAAAAAATTCACCCCTAAAGCTCTGATACCAATTGTGAAATGTAGTTTCTCAATAATCAATCAACAATATCAATATTCAAGAACAATTAACAGAATTAAAACTAACCGAATGATTGTATTGATTGAACTGATGATTACAAAATGATGAACTAGAATCTTCTTCAACAGTATCCTTCTCTGATTTAATGCGTACAAAAATAACTGTCAGATCTATTTTCTATTGAAAGTCAAACATGCTATTTATATACCTATTTTACAACTATAAAGGAAATACAAAATAGCTCCTAGACTTTGTTTCCATCAATTAAAACATAACCTAACAGATCCAATAAGATTATTAGGTTAATAGAAGGGTTCGGTAGTACTTTCAACAAGATTCAAAAGCTATTTTATGGTTGTTCACAATATTCACAACGAATAAAGTGTTCGCAAAAGATTTTTAGTATATATATATATATATATACTAGTTTATTACCCGCGTATTACGCAGATATGTTAAATATATAAAAAATATAATGAATTAAAAGGTAAATGTATAAATATTATTATTTTTAAACAAAAAATATATAAGAATGATATTATTTTTTATTATGACCTATTAATTTCATATATTTCTAAATATATATGAATAGATTATCTTATATATTTTTTAAAACTTTTATTATATTATATTATAGCTAATAAGTTAGTAGAGTATTAGATTTTACTTAATTTGATTTGAATTTAAAAGAAGGTTATATTAGATTTGGATAGATATAATTTAAATTTATTTATTATTTTTAAAACATATAAATGTCACGTGTCGATTTATGGTGATGACACGTGGCTTCACCAAAATGGAGTATAGTTACTCTTTTAATAATATAGATATATATGAAAGCATCATTAACATCGTTGCAACGCATGAGTTAAACAACCTGTGTTCTTGCAACTAAGTTGTACGATGATATTATATAATTAATTATTAAGTATAATTTTAATATTCATCATACAATTACGTGGATATTCTTCTTGTTGAAATAAACGAGTAGAAAAAGACCCAAAATTTTGCTATTTTTGGAGGGTCTACTTGACGAAACCTTTGTTTATACTTGCACGTTGCCTCCACACCTCAAGCTCCGGCCCCTACAAATGTTTAATACTCATTTATTGATTTCTTTATTCATAAAGTCATTCAATACTCTCATAATTAGAATCAAAATGTAATAGTCGTACAACATTGATTGTATTAAATATAGAGTAAGTAATATGTGAGTTATTGCGCTTGTTATTATTGTCTACTTATTATTTAGAGTAAATTACATAAATGGTCCCTGTGGTTTGCATAAAACTTTGGATACGGTCCCTGTGGTTTCAATTTTGCATAAACGGTCCTTATTATCACTGTTTACTTGCGAAAATGGTCCCTCTGCAGTTAACTTTAACAATCAAATGGTTAAATATTTTATAATGACCATTTTACCCTTTTCTTTGATAACATTTTGGTCCTTCAAGTTTGTAGTTTATTTTAGTTTTGGTCCCTTAAGTAAATTTTTTATTTAACTCTTTTATTATTATTATTATTATTATTATTATTATAACAATTATTATTATTATTATTATTATTATTTATTATTGATTTATATTTTAATATATTTTTCAATTTACAAACTAATTTTTTTATTATAAGCAATAGTATCAAATTAGAATCCATTTCGTTTTTTTAGCATTTTCGAATGAAAAAATACAAATATTTTAAATTGTAGTTTTCCAAACTAAAAAAATTTGAATCTTAAGCTTTTATTTCTTTTTACAAACGAAAAAAAGTTACTAAACCATTCATGTTTAATTTTTTTCATTTTCTAAACGTAAAAATTAGAATCCATTTCGTTTTTTAGCATTTTCGAATGAAAAAAATACAAATATTTTATATTGTAGTTTTCCAAACCAAAAAATTTGAATCTTAAGCTTTTATTTCTTTTTACAAACGAAAAAAAGTTACTAACCATTCTTGTTTAATTTTTTTCATTTTCTAAACGTAAAAAGCTACGAAAACCAACATATTCCGATTTTATGTTTTGGAAAACGAAAGTAAATACAAACAATTCTGTTATTAGTTTTTGCAAACGAAAAAACTACGAATAATTATGATTTTCAGTTTTTCCAAACAAAAAACAACTATTTTTTTCCCTAGTTTTTCGAATCAAACCATTACCTTTTATTTTTTTTGTCCGAACAAAAAACTACGAACCATTACGATTTAAAGTTTTTTTAAAAAATGAAATAGTGTGTAACCTTTTTGTTCGGAAAAACAAAAAAATGAAATGGTTTGTAGTTTTTTTACGATTGGAAAAAGTTAAAAACGTAATGATTAGAATAACATTAAAACCGAACAAAAAAATAGACTATTTCATTTTTGAAAAATCGTAATTTGTACGTTTGGAAAAAGCTAAAAAATCAAAATGGGTCTATTTTTTTGTTTGATTTTTATGTTATTCTGGTCATTACGTTTTAAACTTTTTTAAATGGTAAAAAACTAAAAACCATTCCATTTTTTTAGTTTTTCCAAACAAAAAGGCTACACACTATTTCATTTTTTTAAATAACTTTAAAGCATAATGGTTCGTAATTTTTCGTTCGGAGAAAAAATATAAAAGGTAATGGTTTGGTTGAAAAACTAGAAAAATAAATTGATTTTTGTTTGGAAAAACAGAAAATCAAAATTATTCGTGGTTTTTTCGTTTGCAAAAACTAATAACAGAATTGTTTGTATTTATTTCCGTTTTCAAAAACAAAAATCAAAATGGGTTGAATTTTTTGGTCAGAAAAGAAAAAAAAAACTGATTGGTCTTCGTAGCTTTTTACATTTTAAAATGAAAAAACTTAAAACATGTATGGTTAGTAACTTCTTTTTGTTTGAAAAAAAAAATAAAAGTTTAAGGTTTAAAATTTTGCGGTTTTGAAACTACAATATAAAATATTCGTATTTTTCATTTGAAAAAGCTAAAAAAAATGGATTCTAATTTGATAGGGTTGTTTATATTAAAAAAAATAATTAAGTTTGTAATTTAAATTATAAAATATGTTAACATATAGGAAACTCAATAAACAAAAAAATTAATACGTAAAAAATTAAAATAATAATAATAATAATAGTTATAATAATAATAATATAATAATAAAAGAGTTAAATAAAAAAATTTACTTGAGGGACCAAAACTAAAATGAACTACAAACTTGAGGGACTAAAATGTTATCAAAGAAAAGGGTAAAATGGTCATTATAAAAGATTTAACCACTTGTTTGTTAAAGTTAACGACAGAGGGACCATTTTCGCAAGTAAACAGTGATAATAAGGACCGTTTATGCAAAATTGAAACCACAGGGACCGTATCCAAAGTTTTATGTAAACCACAGGGACCATTTATGTAATTTACTCTATTATTTATATTAGTATTAATTGTAAGAAGTTAATAACGACATATTAAATTTTATGATTATGATTTTAGGTTTATTAATAATAATAAACTTTTTTTATAATTCTTGCAACCTATTTAAAACATACTAATTATTGTAATCACATTCTGTTTTTTTTAATTAACTAGTTATTAGTTACATCTATAACATGTCAGATTTTAAAAAACGTGGAATATAATTTGACAATGTCGTTTAATTCATAAAAATAATCTGAAAATCTCTTATATCTCTAGACGAGAACAATTCATCTGTATTTCATTTTATGACACATATAAGTTTACTAAATTATGCATGATGTCATTTAAAATCGGACAATATTATATAGGTAACAGAATAGTTGCTATATTCATGAAAATAAAACTAAATAGATTGTTACAATGGTGAAAAAAGGGCCAATTACCAAAAGTAGTAACATCTTTTGTCATTTTTTCATTAATAGCAACATTATTATTTTTTATCATTAATAACAATAACTTTTATATTTTTTTATCAATATTAGCAACTTTTAACCCAACTAACTGAGTTTCCAGTTAACTTAGTTGACATGGATTCTTTTTGCTGAGCTGGATACTCATGTGTATAACCAGATGTATCAGGTAATCCACTCGGCTTCCGACACGGCCGTCCCATGGATTTTAGAGGTCCTGTACATATTCCTCCGATATAGGCCCTTAGTTACGAAGAAATTAAATAGTTGATTACTCATTTTGTAACTGAGTTTGAATATATAAATTAGATGTCGTGAATGACAATTTTTATGTGTTTGTATATTCAACGAGACTTCTAAAATGGTATATAATATGCTTCAAACGAAATAATGAACAATTAATATTCAAAGTACTGCGTTTGATAGTTCGATCATTTTTACGATTGTGAGACCCTACAAAATCGGAGGCCCTGTGCGGTCGACCTTCTCGCACGCCCTACAAGACGGGCATGGCTTCCGAATGTGCCACCATCGCCGTCCGAACCGCCAGAATCTTGGCCCAACATGAGGGCATATTGGCGTCGAGTAAGACATTCTTGTAAAAGATATCGTAATCATGGATTCGACAATAATCTACTTTATTCCTCTAAAATCTTAACAAGAAATGATCTTCGGTGGGGCTTGTGCAAGGGGTTGATCGTGATCCGGTGACAATAAAGACTCGCCCTTGCAACCTGGGATTGAATGAAGGGTGAAGTTTAAGCAAGGTTCGTCTTTTTCGGTCCCAATTATTGATGGGTTTGTCGAGGGTGTAGTCGAAGCTTGAGTCGACGTAGAAGGTTGAGACGGGTGGGATGTATTTGAGGTTGGAGGCCGGGTCGGGTTTGTTGTTACAGTTGCAATAATTTTGTTTGGATAGAGAGAAAACGGGGATTGAGTCGATAGTGGAAAAGAAAAGGGCCCAAAGAAGTAACAATGCGGACACAACTCCGGCAATGAAGACGGAGGGTCGGTCAAGAATGCGAATCATAGGCTTTCGCCAGCCGGTGGGGGAGAATGCCACCCTGGAGGATCCCAAAATTTTGACCTGGTACATCTGGTTATACATGTGGGTGTCCAACTCAGCAAAAAAAATCAATGTCAGCTAAGTTAACTGGAAACTCAGTTAGTTTCCAGTTAGTTGGGTTAAAAGTTGCTAATATTGATTAAAAAAACAAAAGTTATTGTTATTAATGATAAAAAAAAAGTTAACAATGTTGCTATTATTGAAAAAAATAATAAAGGATGTTACTATTTTTGGTCATTAGCCCGTGAAGAAAATAGTAAATAGATTGTTATTATTGATACAATTAAAAGTAAATTACTCTGATTGTTAAATTTTAAAACTGTGTTGCTATTTCTCAAAATTAATTTTGGTGGAAAAATGTATAATTGGCGGGTGCTACCGTGCCATAATTTTTTTAGAAAAGCTTTACAATGGTTTAGATAGTGGATTTTAGATTATTGACATATTAATAAATTAAAAGTGCAGCAAATAAAACGATGGGAAATTACGTAAAAAAATTTATTATGAAAAAATTAACATATTTTTTATGGTTTTTTGCTTTTGTCTTTCAATATAATTTTTTTTAGAAAAATTCTTAAATTCAATTATAGTTGGTAAACAAGATTTCTAAAAACTGAAAAATCGGGTTCTAATAGCCAAATTTTATTACAACAGAAAGAAAAAATTAACTTGAACACTAATCTGAGAAGAACAACATGAAGTAACGAAAACATAAAAAAAAAACATGTTAGTTTTTTTCCATAATAAACCCGAAAAAAAAAACATAAAAAACACTACAAAATTTTGAAGGCCTTTGATTAAAATTATTTCTTGCATAATACAATGTTGTCATTGGAGGGTTTTGTGATAGTTACCTAACGGTCAGAGAAAAGAAATGTCCAAAGTGAACGTCAGTTGAAATTTGGGGTTGATTATTGCTTACGTAATTTACACAATTAATTCACTATCTTCATATTAGTTGTAGAATCGGTTTATAAAAACCTATGTAGCGGATTGAACAAATAGGGCGGGGATCAATGGAATTCTATATTAGACTGGGGAATCGGAGTTCATCCATGTTTGGTTATAACTACAAAAGGGTAATATAGTCAATTAGGTTTAAATCTAGTATATTATAATAATTAAGAACATGATTGTCCGTGTCATTTTATTATGTCATTTCATTTTCATTTTCCCGCCATTAATTCCTTAATTAACTCTATCATAATATCATGACAAAAGTAACCGTCCCTTCTAAACTTCCTTAATTATTTCTTAAATATTGTAATTAAGTGAACAAATTTAAATTTACTTCCCTTCATTTTTTCTAAATTTAAATATCAACCAACCAACTATATTTCAATAAATAAAACTATTTATATTTAAATCAAAACTATATTTTAATAAAACCTATAATTTTTTCTTAATTTGTTACTTTTAAATTGATAAATCGTTTATTTAAATCATAACTATATTTTAATAAATATATATTAGCCGATAATATTAATACTAATAAAATCTTTTATATGTATTTATTTAAATATCAATATTTATAAGTTTTTTGCTTTTATTATTTCATAGTATTTTAATAACTCATTTACAGTAGTTTATCATTAGTATTTTAAGATATTTTTTATATCTATAATAAAATTTTAAGTTTATATACATGTTTTAAGAAAACAATGAATTATTATTATCCGTGCAATACACGGGATAATAAACTAGTTAATTAATATATTACAACTAGTGAATTAATAAATCCCTTAATTATAGGGATTTACTACTATAACAATATCAGCAACAAATACTCATTCATCACTTGATCGATTCCTCTTTGCCTCTAATGACATTGAAATTAAAATGGATTCGTTAGATGGAGAGGCGCTATACAATATTCAATCGGATTCGACAATGTGTTTCTATGAACATGTTCAATTGGAGGCGTCCAATAATGGTATTTCTTCTTTTTATCAATCCGTTCATGATGGTTCATTCATTTATACGGTATTGAACATGTTCTAATTCAGGATTTATGGTGTGTATAATCGCTATTAACCATTGTGGTGATGAACTAAGATTTATGGTGTGTCACCGTTACGCATGTTCATTATGGGTTTTTATTACTCAATTACGTTGAATCATGTAACATGTTGTAACATCCGGAATCTAGCAGCAGGTACATGTAATTTATTTATTGGCTTTAAGAGTTATCTTGATGAGTTGGTGAAATTTAATTGATTAATTACACGTGAGTTGATAAAAGTAAGTTGCTACTACGTGTAATATTAATCAGTTGAAATAATAAATGATTTAGTAGCAATTGTGGGTTTGGGGAAGTTTTAATGAGTTAATTAATATTCCAAACCCGAACTGTTGAATTGAGATTAATTGGGTTAACGGGTGTCTACCCAGTGATTAGTGAGTATCGTACCCGTTTTAATTGGGTGTCGAACCCAAAACGTATATATACGTTAAGTGATAGCTTCTTCTCCTCACTTCACAAAGTCTCAAGTGTAAGTGTGTGTGTGACTTGTTTCAGCTGAGTGAGAAGAAGATAGAGAGATTGAGAAAGAGACTTAGAGCTGCCATAATTAAAAGTATAACCCTCTACATCATCCTATCCAATTTGAAGCTCTCATCCAAGAAGAAAAGCTCCCGAGGTTAGTAATTCGTGTTAAAAAGGGTTGAATTGTTATACTAAGTAGTTAGCATGTGTTGGGGTTGGATTATAACCCCTGAGATGTGCGAAATCGGATTAAGAAATGATTCACGTAGCTGTATAAAAACAGAGCACAACCTGCACTATTCATCGCTGCAGCGCAACCGCGCTCCCCTGGTCGCGACCGCGATCAGGGTGAGTCGGTTGAGGTGATCGCTGGCGGTGGGATCGCGCCCGCGCTGCAAGACCGCGATCGTGGCCGCACTTCCGGGCCGCGCTCAAGGGTTCTGGTCCGTTCACTAATGTTGAGTCCGTGAATTTAGTAATGTAGTTATTATGGATTCAGTAGCTAGTCGTTACAGTGTAGTTGTATTTATTGTTCCCATGATTCGTAACTAAGTCTGGGACTTGTAGAGACCGTCATTGATAGCGAGGCTGTAGTCGTGCTTCAGGTGAGTTACTTACTTTGTTGTTTATTATCCGGGTCCAGTGCGGATCCTTTTATATGTTGACACTCGTTAACAGAGAGCAGAGAACGTGGACTACGCGTACTGTTGTGGTACGCAGAGTAGAGAGGCCTGTTGGGTCATTCCCAACTTAGAGGTCCTGACTACCCACTACTTTGTGGAGTGGGCTACGCAGCTTATTCCGGGTTGCTCCCGATGAGGCGTCGGGCAGTTGAGGCCTGCCACATATTGATTATTGGTCGTTATATTGTGCTAACTATTTTATAAACTGTTTTAAAGTTGTTTATAGTAACTCACCAATTTTCCGCTGACTGTTGTTTTAACTGTGGATCTCAGGTACGAGGACTGAGACTAGGGATACAGCGGGCAGTAGTCGAGACCCGCCACATGGATCCTAGCTAGTGACTACTTTTGTAAGTAGTCTTGATATTTTGTGGTTTGGCTTATCAGCCAGTGACATGTTGCATGACTGTAACCTATACTCACGTTGTGGTTGACCGATGTTATCGACGGGGGTTGGTTCCCATCCCGTTGTTACCTTATGCTTGATGATGATGCTTAGTAGTTAATTAGCTGTTAACCCTTGATGATGTCGCCTATTGTAAGGTCACCTACCTGTGGATCCAATCTTGACGCGACACCGTCCAACAAGTGCGGAATCCTCGTTAGCGGTTTGACGGTTCGATCACACACACGAAACACGGAGACACACACGATGATAGACGCAAACTAGAACGCCCCGACACATGATTCTCTCCAAGAACACACTTTGAAATCTCTGTAAGTTCGTAATCGCTCGGGTGGATTAATTCTGCAAAAGTTATTAATCAAAAGTGATTAAACCTTAATTATAGGCATCAGATTTGAACTTGCCTTGGACAAGTTCGAGAAGGCTCAAGCCCACGAACTTGTCCACCATAAGTTTGAATCAAGCCTTCGAACTTATTCTGAAACTTGTCTTTGAACTTGTTCTAGAACTTATGTTTGAACTTATCTTTGAACTTATGTTTGAACTTATTGTAAAACATTAATTACAACCAAGCTAAAAAATATATACAATCAATATCAAACATATATCGAACATATAACAAACATATCAAACATGTATTAATATGCAATTACGAACAAATTTGACTATTACAAAATATCATTTATACTTAGACTGCTATCGTCACACTGGATGCACTAACAGACTCCCCCTTGACGATAACTTCTAACTATATATATTTTGTCTAAGTACTAGAACTATACAAACTACTACCAGCATATAATCCCTGCTCTTTACAAACCGTTACTACCTTCTGGAACTTCCTGCCTTCAGATCTCCAGCCTTCGTGAAAGAAAATCGACTGATCATTAAGCTTTTTCAGGTCGTCCTTTGATAGGTTAATCAAATGCAGTGGATCATACACTTTCAAAATAGTCTTCTCCTCTAGATCCTCCATGACTGCTTCAGCTGTTTCATTGTCTACATACCACCACTTCATGTTTCCAAGTACATCCTGTGGCATAGACTTCAATGGGACTTTCTTCAAACATCGGACTGGCTTGTAAACCATCCTAGCCCAAGGTTTACCTGTATGGGGATCTATTCTCGACTCATCTTCGACTCTCTTGCCTAACCTTAGCGTAGGGGTCATCTCCCAAGTTTATAAGCTCCTTCCAGGCCAGTTCTTTCACTTCGCATTTGGGCAATGTATTAAAAACCTTCAAGGTTCTCCTCAACTACTGAAGCCTGTCTCTTCTTTTAAGCACGAATAGCTGCAGTTCCTTATCAAAGAACCAGCTTAGAATCCCTCCTGAGAGCTTTCCTGGACTTGGCAGCCTCATCCTTTTCTTTACAGCCATGTCAATCTTCCTCTCCTCCTTCCTGAACCATAGCCTCATCATTTCTTCTTTCGTTTGTTCCTTTTCAGCTACCTCAGATTCTGATTCATCCATATATGCTAAGTTAAGCTCATCTAGATCTATCACATTCTGATCGTTATTTACATATTTTTCGGTGATAGGCTGCTTCGGGATAACTACTTCATCTACATCGTCATCCTCATCTTCAACAACCTCATCATCTGACTTCCAATCCACAACATCTTCTGGAATAAATTCCCCTTCTTCCAAATCTTCTTGATCAAGCCCAAACTCGTCTTCATCATCAAGATTAATCAAGGCTTCAATCATTTCATGTTCAACAATCTTTGAAGCTTCACCTTCACCTCCTTCTCCCATACTTGACTGACTAGGCTCCCCCTGAATGAGTTCTTGCTGAGCAGTCTTTTGGAAAAGATCTGCTAGCTCACCTTCTCTTTAGGCATCTGGATCATTGCGTTCGTCATCATCTCTCCTGACTCTCAACAGATCATCATTGCAGCTACTCTCCCCCTGAGCTCGTAGATCTTTCAATAACTGCTCAAGGAAAGTCTTCATTGTCTTCAGCTCTATTGTTGATCAGCCACAGTTGTCTTCAACTCGGCATTTTCTTGATCAAGTCCAGGATTAATGTCCTGCAGCTCTTTCACAGCTGTTGAAAGTTGGTAAATCTGGACTGTTTGGAAGTCCACATTTCCTTTCAACTCAGTGAACCGCTGATTGTCTGTGAACGAAGTCGAAGTTGATGGAATGGAGGCGGATGTTGATGGAGCGGTGCTTGAAGTTGATGGAGCAGCCGGTAACACAATTTGAGGAGCTGAAGTGGATGGAGCTCCCTGCATAAATCTATGCCTCCTCGCCCTATGCCTAGGAACGAGTGGAACTTCTTCTTCTTCATATTCAGATTCTTCGGTCTCTTAATCAATTAGATCCGGTCTTGTTGATCTCCTTTTGTTAACGACTAACCTCGATCCATATCTTCCAATCGAGATATCCAGATCCTCAGCTTCAGCTTCATAACTAGACTCAGAGGCTGTCTCAATGTGACCTTCAGCCGGAGTCTATTCCCTTGCACCTGCACCTTTTTCTTCTTCCTGGACCTCAGTGTCCATAAACTCAGCATCAGATGGCTGGTACTCATCAATTTGTCTAAAAATATCTTGGAAATCAGCTGGAGGCTCTAAGACATCCTGAACGAGTTGTTTAGCGATATATTGCTCCGCGGCTGTCCCCTGCGCCCATATTTCTTCAAGAGTTTGCGCCCTCTGATCATATTGGGGAGCTGAACTCGAAGGGCCAACAACTTCTGTTGATGGACCAGCAGCTGTAGTGGCTGGTTGTTGACGAAAGGAGGTTCTGGCAACCGGAGTTTGACTTGCCGGTGCTCTGTGGTGTTGCTGCTGCTGTTGTTGCTGTTGCTGTTGTGTTTGCTGTTCTTGATTCTGCTGCGGGGCTTCATCTATCCAATTGTCACCCTCTAGGGCTACAAAATCACGATCAATAACTGCCCCAAACAATGGTGCCACTTGGGGCCTAACCTGCTCAGCGCTTCTCGCATTATGGGTCTGGCAGTCAGCAAAAATCCTCTTATCGATCAAGGCCACGCCACTTTGATCTGGAAGTGGTGGCAAATTAGGAAAAAAGTGGCATATTATTATCATTGCAAAATGTGGGTACATCAAAAATCTTTCCCTGACTAGAGCTGTCATCTGGTGCACAAACTCCCCGAAAAACATCTCGGAAAAACTGAATTTTTTATTGTATACCAACGCAATCAATCCGATTGCAATTTAGACACCATTGTGTCGAAGCCGGCTTTATTTGGTGCAAAACACACCATAATAACGTGGACAAGGTATCTCTATTGCCCAATCAACCCACTCTTCACATACGAAGCCTTCGTTATGTCTTGGGCATATCTCATTCTCAAAAATGCTGCTTGCCGAATATGTAATGGAAAATCTATCGACCCTGCTTCTTGTTCCTCAGATCATAGCTATAGAATCTGCCTCAACATATCAGCCGAAAAGACTATTGGCTGTCCACCTACTCGTGTTCTTAGAACTGTTGGTGTAACCGAGCAATCTACTTGTAGATGCTCCCAGAACTGTCACACATACGTTAATGTAATTTGGAGATTGTGAGTGAGAGCGTAAGAGACTCTAGACTGTGTCAGGAACTCTATCATCTGACGATACAGCTGTGCTTCAGGCAATACACGATCCACGACCATGACCATGTTATGCTTATTATAGAACGCCCGATCACCCATATCTGCACACAAAATCAACAAGCAAAATTAGTAATTAAAAATAAAATAAAACTTGTTTATTTCGAATTTGCATAACTTCAAACTTACATAAGTTCGAAATCCAACACATTCGAACTTGGACAAGTTCGAATTCATTTAAAAACCATTTGAATATAAATAAAATCGAAATACATGTTCGAACTTGACTGACTTCGAACTTGTAGATATTTCAACAAGTTTGAACTTTCTGACAAGTTCAAACCTGAAATACAAGTTCGAAGTCGGTCACTTTCAAACTAAAAACCAAGATTTTAACCCCATTAGACGTAATCAACAGTATAATCTAGTCCTATTGGGTTCTAATTGAGGTTATTTATCATTTATTTGAACTTTTATCCGTCTAAAGTTGTGATTTCAAACCACCTAGTTTCAACTCTTATAAACATCAAATAAACTCGATTTTTTGTCACAATAATGTCCTAAACTACGCATAGTTTGTATAATGATGGTTACTATACCTAAGTATACGTGTATGTTCGAGAAATATAGTGAAAACTTCGAGGTTTTGAAAGAAATTTGGGAATCGGCAAGTTCGGGCACAAGTTCGAGATCTCCAGAGGATAAGTTCGAGACAAGAAATTCGAGGGTAGGTGCCTTAAATGAAATACTGTTGACCTATTTATACCAACTACCTTCGAACTTCCTGAAAAATTCGTAGTTAAGTTCGAATTTGTGTGAATTTCGAACATAAGTGAAAATTTTGAAAATACTTGAATAAAATTCAACTTTTTCAACTTTTTCGTGTAACGGAAGTTTACAAACCTTGCAAAATCATTCACACTAAGGAACAGATTTTCACGCAATATTTGTTTATTCAACTAAAAATGCATCCTACTAATTTTGACCTTTTTCCTACTTAGAATAAAATAAAATAAGATAAAATTAAAATAGAATAAAATTTTGAATAAAATTTAAACTTAAGCTACTCAAAATACTTTTAAAATTTACGACCTATACTAAAAGAATATTTTTGCGAGGAAGTCAAAGAAGGTTCAATCAGATAGCGGTGTCAAACGCACTTTCAGTATTACACTTTCACACTTAGGAATTTTTGATTCCTTTGATTGTTTGTCGTGATATACATTCCAAGTTGATTGTCGATATGATTTTCTCTTTAAACATTTTACACTTTGGAATATCCCTTGGTCTTTTTATTTATCAAGAAACTACCTTACGTGTCCCATACTTAGATATACTTCTATGATCAAGGCAGACACACAATGATTATAACTTTTTGGTATTGCAAATTTTCTTTAAAAGGCAAACGTCGGACACAGTTCTGTATTTACATACAACAGAGTGTCTTAGTTTGTCTTAGAGTTCCTTTTAAGTTAACAAGACAGCGGTGACAGCTCTGTACTTACGTACAACAAAGCGACTTATCTTGCTAACTTGAGTCAAAACAGAGGTGACAAGTCTGTACTTACGTACAACAAAGCGACTTGTTTTGACTCCCTCTTCTTTATCAAAAATATTTCTTTTCTTTTCTTTAAGATGTATTTGATGTTGCTATACATCCTCCAGAAAATTTGCATACCTCATTTAGAATCATTGTCTGTATATCTCTAACATAGAAATTAAGACCATTTGGTCATACATCTAAGTTAGTTACACATATGACTCTTTCTTGAATATTTTATTAGCTGTTAGGATTTCCTTTGTGTATTATGCCTACCAACACATCAAACAAGAAAGTGTATATCACTTAGAATATTAAGGTGCATTATGTGTGAAAGCTTAACACTTAGAGATTGTGTCGACTGTGCTAATTATCGTCACTTTGAACCTCTGTCTCTAAGACTTAACTCATTTTTCAATATTCTCTCTTTTTTTTTTTTGAAACTTTTACGGTTTTCTCTCTTTTTTCTTTTGTTTTTCATTTTTAAGATAAGCTAATAAACTAACCTACTAACTTACTATAAAAGGAAATAAAGTCTACTTATCCACAAAATTATTATAAAAAGAAAAGAAAATATTCTAAGGTCAAGTTACTCTGGATTACACATACCGTGTAGTTGAACTAACAACTCAAAGCGTGACTCATCAAAAGCTTTAGTGAATAAATCTGCATTATTATCTTCCGTTGCCACTTTTACCAGTTTAATTAAGTTCTTTTCAGCACAATCACATATGAAATGATGTCTTATGTCTATGTGCTTTGTTTTTTAGTGTTTAACTGGATTATGAGTTATAGCAATTGTAGACTGATTATCTATCCTAATGGGAGTATGAGTGCAAGTCAAACCGTAATCCCGTAATTGTTGTTGTATCCACAAAACTTTTGAACAACAACTACCAGCAGCTACATATTCGACCTCACACGTTGACACGGCTACCAAAGTCTGTTTCTTGCATTGCCAGGATACGTGCCTCCCTCCAAGGAACTGACAACCTGCAGTTGTTGACTTCCGGTTCAAGCTGCAACCTCCATAATCTAAATCCGTGTATGCTTCCAATTCCAGATCACCATCAGCATGATATGTTGGGAAATATTCTAAGTATGTCAAGTTGTTAGTTAGATTTCTCAGACTGTTAGTAGTTTTTCTGTGTAATTACGAAGTTCAAGCTGTTAGTTGAATAAGTTTGAGCTGCTAGTTCAAAAGTTCAAACTGCCAGAGTTAAAAGTTCAAGCTGCTCAACAGATTAACAACAGAAAGTGCTGAATTTCAGGAAGTGATTTATATTTCAAGATTTGAATTTCTTTCAATAATATCTACTACCAGAGAAATCAGAGTTCCTCAAGGAAACAAATCAGAAGGCTATATATATAGATAGACTAGGTCTTTCTATTGTAAGTCTGTACGTGCAAGGTTTGTAATTGTGTGCTTCAATTGTAATTGCTTTCTGATTAAGTTTCTCAAGCCTCTAAGGTTGTAAAACCCTAAGAACAGTCTATGTTCTTCATCTAATCAAACAGATTAGAAGTGATTGTAATCAGTGAGTTTGACAATATAAAAGATTTGATTTTTGATTATATTTATTTGTTATTTATTCTGAAAGTTTTCTTAAAACAATTAAGTGTTATTCCGCAAACTTCTTAATTGGACTCTCATTCAATACAAGGTTATTGGTTTACACTCTGATTTATTCAAACCAGTTAATATTAGGTGGTTATTTTTGATCTTGACAAGTGGTATCAGAGCCACAGGTTTTTTGTTTATTATTCTTTGTTTTCAAAGTCAGAAACTTTCTTTTAAAATTTTTTTTTCTGCAATGGAGTTTGAAAATAGTAGTAGTGGATCTGGGCAAGGACTCAAAGTGCCTATGCTCAAACCCACTGAGTTCGAGATGTGGAAACTCAGGATTCAACAGCACATTCAATTTATTGATTATGCCATATGGGAAGCTGTTGAAAATCCTCGTGTAGTTGATCCTGAACTAGATGCTGAGGGCAAACCTATAAAAACACCTCCAAAGACTGAACTTGAAAGAAAGGCTAGAATGAATGAAGTGAAAGCTCTTACTCTTTTACAAATAGCCATTCCTAATGCTTATCAACATCAGTTTAAAAAATTCTATACTGCTCATTCTCTTTGGAATGCTTTAGAGAAAAGATTTGCTGGCAATGCTAGCACCAAAAGGAATCAAAAGGGTATTTTAAAGCAGCAGTATGAAAAGTTTTCTGGTGGCAAGAATGAAAACCTCACTTAGGTTTTTGATAGGTTTAATAAGCTAATAGGTGAATTGGAGAGTGCCAAAGTCAGCCTGGATCAAGATGAAGTAATCAGAAAATTCCTCAGATCTCTTGGTGAAGAATGGACAGTCTATGCTGCTCAATGGAGAAGCAAAGACACTCTAGATGAAATAGAGTTGGATGATCTTTACAACAACCTGAGAGCGTTGGAATCTGAGATTAAAAATAAAAAGAGATCCTTTTCTTACAATCACAACACTGCTCTGCTGTCATCAGCATTAACTGAAAAATCAAACTGTTGTGATTCTTTTTCAGGAGCTGATGGTAACTCTACTGAAGTTCATTATGAAGCTTTTGTTGCAAATGATGGACTGTTTGCTCTTAATGCTGAAGATTTAGAACAAATCAATCCAGATGATTTAGAAGAGATGGACATGAAATGGCAGCATGCTATGTTGACTATGAGGGCCAAAAGATTTCTGAAAAGAACTGGCAGACCAAACTCTCAAGCCAGATCAGAAGGCAAATCAGCATTTGATAAATCAAAGGTTGAATGCTTTAAATACCACAAGCTTGGCCACTTTGCTAGAGAATGCAGATCCCAAGGTCAGCAGCCGCCAAGACCCCAGCAAACTAATGAAACTTCATCATCACAAGCTCTTGTCTCTCAAGAAGACAATGTGTTTGACTGGAGTGATCAGACAGAAGAGGAGTTTCAAAATCAAGCTCTTATGGCAGAAACATCTAATGTCACTTCCACTGAACTACCATCAGAGGTAAATGCTAAACTCTGTTCTCAAACATGCAAAAATATGGTTAAAAAGTACAGAGATCATAATGAGAGCATGTGCAAAACTCTAGCTAAGATGGAAGAAAGGAGATATGAGTATATGCAGGCTATAGAAGATCTTGAAAAGCAGATCAATGACAATAAGGATAATGAGATTCAGATGGGACATGATAGAACATATCATGAGTGGGAGTAAAAGGAATTGAATAAGAAAATAGAGACCCTAAATAAGAAACTAGATGAGGCTGAACAACAGGTGTTAGAAGCTAACAAGAAAATAGAATCTATTAATATTGATTTAGGTAGCTTCAAACTGGCCAATCAAAAGTTAGAACACCTAATGGAGGTCCAATTTAAAGATAGGGTAAAATCTCAACTCAATCCCAAAGAAGGTATAGGATACAAAAACACTCCACCCCCATACAACAACAAATACATTCATCCCAAGAGTGAAGTTGCTAGTAGGCTTGTGAATGAACCATTAGATGAGACAATGAAAACTGTAGATCCTATCCTTGAAGACAGGCCTGAATCTAAAGAAGAACTGATTCCAAATGAAGGCTATGAGTATAAAGAAGTTGAGAGAAATTTCAGAACGATGAGTGCACCTATAGAACCTCCTACTTCCAGTTTCATTAAAAACCCCAGTGAGAAAGGAAAAGGGAAGATGAGTGTCTGCAATAATGCACCACATGTTTCTGTACCTTCTAACTGTAACATTTCATCTTCCTCAAAAACTAATAAGAGGGGTAAGATTGTTCCAATATGCACATGCCAAAAGCATGGTGTACAAAAGTTTCCCACACAACAGCAGGTGAGGGGAAATCAAAGGAACAAGAACCAGTTGTGGTCCAACAAAACTGGTTCTCCAATCAAAACAGTCAAAAAAAATGTTTCCATTGTGGCAGGAAAAACCATTTGGTCAGGCATTGTCTATATAAACCAACTGTTGCACAACAGACCGTGGTTCAAAAACAGGCAATTGTTCAAAACTCAAAAAACTCAAAGGCCAAACCACCTGTTACACCAGTTCCAAAGAAGACAGTTGACAACAGGTACTTAAAAGTCAACAAAAAAACAGCCTACACACCAAAAACAAGTTTTAGCAAAATTCAAAGCAACCATTAAAAAGGTATGGTGTGTTAAAGACAAAAACACAGATCAAACTGCTGATGCAAATGTTGGAACTGTTAAGTCTAAAGTTGGAACTCGTAGTGCAAATTCTGAAGCTGTTAGCACTAAAAAACAAGTTCAATCTGCTAAGTCTAAAACTGGAACTGGTAGTGGATCTTCTGAGACTGTTAAGGAAAAAGTTGGAAACAACACCTGGATACCTCATGTTATAACTAAATACTCTTCACAAAACCCACCAGTGGATCTCACTAAGTTTAAAAAGACACAAACAGTGTTTAGTTATGTCAATGCACAAGGACAGCCCAAAACCAATTTGGTTTGGGTTTACTCCACTACTAACTAAGCTTTTTCTGTGCAGGGCAACCACAGGACCCAACATAAGTAAAGATGGCATATGGACAGTGGATGCTCTAGGCACATGACAGGCAATTCTGAATGCTTGTCAAACTTCGAAAGACTTTGAAGGAGGGTTTGTTGCAATTGGAGGCAACTCCAAGGGAGGTAAGGTAACAGGTAAGGGTACTGTCAAAGCAGGCAACATGTTATTTAAAGATGTTTTGTATGTTGAACAGCTGAAGTACAATTACTAAGTGTGTCTCAAAAACAAAATATTGTGTGACACCCTTGCCAGAATAACCACTATTTGTATTACACCCAGGATTAATCACCAACACATGATTACATAATGATCTGATAGCTTAATTGAAGTGCTGTAGCATTAAAGTACAAAGTAAAACAGTACAACTGAGTCAAACACCCTACGGTGCTACAAAGGTTCCAATACTAAGTCTACATACTCATTACAATATTACATTACTTCAAATTTATTACAACAATATTTCCATGCATCTGTTACCAAGATAAACAGTAGATATCTTCAATCACTTCAACAGACGACCTAGCTAGAAGGTCGGGCATCAGATTTTCCTTTTCCTATAAAAATTCAACAAATGAGGGATAAGCGAATTGCTTAGTGAATACCAAATGATTTTACACATTCTGCAAATCCTTATGATGCCCACCAGAGTAACACCGGTAACACATACCGTATACTCCACACGTACTCAAAGTACGCAAACCCGAGCCGCAGCTCCTTCGAGTTGACACTAAGCATAAGGAAAACCAACCATTTGAGGCAGACATTACATCGGGGATGACTTACTGTCTATTCTGACCACAGAGGTGTCAAACTCTTGGTCATATAGCACAGTAACATCAGATTACAGATGCGACCCGTAGGTCCATCGACAAATGAACGGACATGCAACAAGTATGAATGTGCATCAATATATACGCAACTTAGTAGAGTGCCAAACGAAAGTGAAACAACATGCCTCAGCAGGCAAAGCAAACATAAAGCAGATGAAGACATGTTAAAATCAAAGGTACTCACAGTGGGTGCGTTATTAAACTTCAAGTTAATTTTATTTCTCCTCGGGATTTCAACCAGATCTCAAAGTAGCCCACTGTGGGTTAAACAACACCAAAAGGGACCTGTTAAGTCAGTTGTATCAAAACATTGTGTCAATAACTGTTAAATTCCATAAAACCAAATTTTATAATTCTTGTAAATTTTGACCTGCAGTTCGGATCCATGTCCGAATTCGGACCCCACACGAATTCGGACCATAGTCAATTTCGGTCCCCATACAAGTTCGAACCACCTATAAGTTCGGATCTAAGCCCATTCGGACCAATAGAAATTCGAACCATAGATAAGTTCGAATCCCGTTTAAGTTCGAATCCGTATCTGAATTCGGTCCCCAACCGAATTCGGACCTTAATCGAGTTTCAACACCTAGAAAATATTTTCTGTTTTTGTACATCAGAAGTTCGAACTTCGTCCTAAGTTTGAACCCATCCGAATTCGGACCAGATCCGAGTTCATCTCGGATCCGAATTCAGACCATTCGAACTTGTGCAGTTTGAATATTTTCCAGATTTAATTCCAAACCTTTTTATACTTATTTCTTTGTATGAAATAAATTATGCCAACAAGAATACACTTAATTCCAACTATTTTAACACTTATATTAACACATTTACACATCAAATTGAACACTTTTTGTCCATTTTTGTCCAAACCATCGAACACACACACTAACACACACTATTTTCCAGAAATCATACTTAGAGACAGAATTAGAAGCTGAAATTTGATACGTAGTTCCCTTAATACTCGATTTGAAGGAATCAACAACAAAATATTACATGCAACATCATCTACAACTTAAATCTGTGATTTGGTTTCTCTCCAAAACCGAACCCAAAACCATTATTTTCGAAGTGTTGATGAAATGTTTACCTTAATTCAATGATTGCAGTGTTGATAGATCCTTCCTTGTAACTTGAATCCAAATTTTCAGCTTCAATTTCCATAAATTTTCTCTTCTTGATTTGCTTAGAGAGAGAGAGCCGAGAGAGATAGAGGTTTTAGAGAGAGAGAGTGGAATAGCTAAAATGAGAGACTTTTAAGTCTTTTATGTCCATTTCCAATCTTTGACACATCTAGCCCCTCCACTTATCGGGTTTCATTAAATACTGATTTTATAAAATAAAGAATTATATCTTTATTTTATTATCCTTAACAATTTGATAAATTTTTATTCACTTAATAACTTAAAAATTCTGAATTTCCAAATAATGCAACCAACTTTATATTTAGTCCAAATTCAACTCAACTTTCATAATTCAACTTAAATTACATTAATTTATAAATTCAGCTAATTAAACCTCAATTACAATAATTTGAATATGAGGTTGTTACAGCATGGGCTCCACCACGCTCGAACTTCGTCCTCGAAGTTATTTGGATTCAAACAGTTGTGGATACTTTTTCATCATTTCAGATTTAGTTTCCCAGGTATGATTCGCTCCCTTATGATGCTTCCAACGTACCAGCACCATCTCTATTTCTTTACTCCTTAGCTTCTTTACTTTAGTATCCAACACACACTCCGGCTCTTCAACATACCGGAGCCTTTCATCAATCTGCAACTCAGTGTGATCAGCCCAATCCTCATTACCAGTAGTGAATGATTTTATGAGATTCCCCACATGGAACACCGGGTGTATGCCCGACATTTCTTCAGGCAACTCTAAACGGTAAGACTAGTTTCCCACTCTCTATATTATCCTGAATGGTCCGACGAATCTTGGAGCCAACTTTCCTCTTTTAACAAAACGTGTAACACCTCTCATAGGTGACACCTTCAAATAAACCCAATCGTCTACATCAAAACTGATCGGTTTATGCCTCCTGTCATGATAACTCTTCTGTCGATCCTGGGCCGCCTTCATATTCTGTCGAACTAATTGTATCTTCTCATTCGTTTCGTGCAACAATGCTGGCCCATCAATCGGTGTTTCTCCGGTTTCTCTCCAACACGTAGGAGTCTTACACCTTCTCCCATACAATGCTTCGAACGACGCTTTCTTTATTGTCGCGTGATAACTGTTATTATACGAAAACTCTATCAATGGCAAATGGTCGTCCCAATTGCCACCGAGATCCAATACACATGATCTCATCATATCTTCCAAAGTAAGGATGGTCCGTTTACTCTGACCATCGGTTTGCGGACGGTAAGCCGTGCTCATAACAATCCTCGTTCCCAACCCTTCTTGTAATGCCGACCAAAAGTTTGAAGTAAATCGGCTATCCCGAACTGACACTATAGACTTTGGTACTCCGTGCCTAGAAACGATCTCGTCCATATAAATCTGAGCCAACTTCTCCAATGAGTAACTTTCCCGAATCGGTATAAAGTGTGCCGACTTAGTTAACCTATCAACTATCACCCAGATTGCATCATGTTGACGCCTGGTTTTCGGTAACTTCATCACAAAATCCATGGTGATGTGTTCCCACTTCCATTCCGGAATGGGAAGCGGTTGCAGACTGCCATATGGTTGCTGGTGTTCGGCTTTCACAATCCGGCAAGTCTTGCATCTCTCCACATACTGACCAATATCTTTCTTCAATCCCGGCCACCAAAAGTCTGCTTTAAGTTCATTGTACATCTTTGTGCTCCCGGGATGTACAGAAAACTTAGATTGATTTGCCTCTTCGATGATCACCTTTCTCATACCACCAAACTTCGGCACCCAGATCCTTCCATATATACCTTTCAAACCCGATTCACAAGTTTCCATATTCTTAATTTCTACTCTTAAATCCTCAGCACTAACATTTTCGTCTTTCAAGGCTTCCTCTTGAGCGGCCTTAACATCATTTACAATCGTAGAAGTTAACAAAGTAGACGTCATCATATAGCAACAATCCTTAGAGTAAGCTTTGCGACTCAAAGCATCGGCTACCACGTTAGCCTTACCAGGATGGTACAATATTTCGCAATCGTAGTCCTTAATAAGTTCCATAGATCGTCTTTGCCTCATATTAAGTTCTTTCTGACTGAAGATGTATTTCAAACTCTTATGGTCTGTGTAGAGTTGACACTTAGTCCCAGATAGGTAATGTCTCCATAACTTCAAAGCAAAAGTAACAACTGTCAACTCCAAATCGTGAGTCGAATAATCCTTCTCATGCTGCTTAAGCTGTCTCGAGGCATACGCAATTACTTTTCCACGCTGCATCAGTACATCGCCTAACCCCAGCCTCGAAGCATCCGTGTAAACCACAAAATCCTCATTGCCCTCCGGTTGAGCAAGTACATGTGCTTCACTTAACGTCTTTTTCAAGATCTCGAAAGCCTCTTGCTGCATGGTTTCCCAAACAAACGGTGCATTCTTCTTTTTTAATGCAGTCAAAGGAACTACAATCTTCGAGAAGTCCTTTATAAATCTCCGAAAGTAGCCCGCCAACCCAAGAAAACTTTTGACTTCCGTAGCTGAACGAGGCGGTTCCCAGTTTCTTATGGCTTCTACCTTAGCTGGATCTACTGAAATCCCAGCTCCCGAAATAACATGACCTAAAAACTGAATCTGTTGCAGCCAAAACTCACACTTTGAGAATTTGGCATACAACTTTTCCTTCCTTAACAATTCCAACAACTCTGTTAGATGAACCGCATGGTCAGCCTCAGACTTGGAATATACCAAGATGTCGTCAATAAACACAATCACCAACTTATTCATCGGTCTGCAAACTCTGTTCATTAAATCCATGAAAACAGCCAGGGCGTTGGTTAACCCAAAAGGCATAACCAAGAACTCGTAATGCCCATAACGTGTCCTGAAAGCTGTCTTAGGCACATCCTCTCGAACTTTCAAATGATGATATCCTGATCTCAAGTCAATTTTAGAGAATACACTAAACCCATGCAATTGATCAAACAAGTCATCTATCCTCGGCAACGGATACTTGTTCTTAATAGTCAGCTTATTCAGCTCCCGATAATCAATGCACATTACATCTTTCTTCTTAACAAACAGTACCGGAGCTCCCCACGGCGATGAACTCGGTCAAATGAAGCCCTTATCCAACAACTCCTGGAGTTGTTTCATCATTTCTTGCATCTCAGTAGGAGCAAGGCGATGTGGAGAACGAGCTACCGGTGCAGCTCCACGGATCAAATCTATACGGAATTCACTTGTCTCTCAGGCGGCACGCCAGGAAAGTCTTCCGGAAATACATCCGGGAATTGTGATACAACAGGCACATCGGCCAATGTCTTCTTCTCAGCCTTGGCATCAATAGCATATGCCAGGTAGGCGTCACACCCTATTGCAACAAGCTTTCGGGCTTTTGCAATGGTTAACAAAAACAGATCCCCACTTCTCCTATCCCCGTATATGCAGATCTCACGCCCCTCCGGAGTAGTTATCTTAATCATACGCTTCTTACAAACTATGTGGGCTTCATTTTCGATCAACCATTCCATTCTGACTATCACGTCAAACTTACTAAACTTGATCGGAATCAGATCCAAATTGAAGACTACATCTTAAATTACTAACGTGCAGTTACGGTATATGTGATCTACTTTAACTAGAGTGTTACTAGCAGTTTCTATGTCATGTATGGCAGATAACTTAGACAGTGACATGGCAAGTTGTTGTGCAAAAACAGTAGAAACAAACGAACGATTGGCACCCGAATCAAGGAAAACTCGTGCAGGCAAGGAGTTAACTATAAACGTACGCGTAACCACTTTCGGGTTTTCCCTAGCCTCCTCCGCGGTAATCTGAAATGCACGAGCCTATGCCCTTTGTGGCTGGTTCCGGCGGTTGACTGAACCACCACTAGATCCCCCAGAAGATCGGGTTGAAGACGGAGCAGCAGCTGCTGGAGCGTTCTTTCTACAGTTTCTACTATGATGCCCCCATACTCCACATTTATGGCAGGCATCCGATTTCCGTTGGCATTCATTATGATAGTGGCCCAATTCTCCACAGCAAAAACATGCACGCCCATTAGTACACTTGCCAAAGTGTTCCAAATGGCATTTATTACAGTACTGCGGCTCGGTGTTGATGGAGTACGCACGAGCACGACCAGAAGACCCAGATGCTCGGCGATAAGACTGTTGTGGCGAATGCTGTGACGATCGTGAAGAACCATAGTAGCCTCCTTCGCGCTGACGTTTTGGTGGTAAAGGTTGATTTGGTTAGCTGAAGCAGCAGCAGACCCCATTACATACCCAGACATACTCAAAATTTGTTCCACATTTCTGGCAGCTTCCAGCTGACTAGCAAATGTGGGGTAGCGCACGTTGCTCATCACCCTTCGGATTTCTAGATCAAGACCGGCCTCAAATCTGGTCACTTTTCTTTCCTCTGTATCAACCTGATGAGGCGCGAACAAACTTAGCCTCGTGAACTCTACCGCATACTGGGACACAGACTTAGTCCCCTGAATCAGTGTCATGAACTTAGCTTCTAGTCTTCGGCGCTCATCGGCCGGGCAGTATTGCTGAGTAAAGACTTCAGTGAACTCAGCCCATGACATAACAGATACTTTCTCCAAGGTTAAGGCATTCACCATTGAATTCCACCACATAACTGCGTCTTTGGTGAACATTGCAGTAGCGAACAGGACCATGTCCTTCTCAGCACAATCGCTGATTCGGAAGGTCCTTTCTGTGGCTGTTATCCATTCCAGAGCGGCAACAACATCACCCAGTCCATTAAACTCGACTGCTCCATTTCCCTTAACGTCCTTAAACCGACAACCTCTAGGCTTGTTAGATGACCCAGTGTTGTCATCTCGTTCATCATTGTTGCTCCCCTCTTTTTCCTTGTTCTTTCTCTTTTCCTCTCTTCTCTTAGCTTCGGCCTCATCTCGAGCCCGAAGCTGATCTTGAATCATCTGATTTTGCTCAGCCATCAAGGCTAGCATCATTTCCCTTGTTTCTTTAGGTGTCATTCCTCCTCCAAACATGTTCTGAAATATAAAATATATAACTTGTTTAGTAACATGTCACTAATTTAAAGACACCACCCAATTGTCCCGTATGATAGTCAATCTCCTATGATTACTAGATCGTAACCTATCTTAGTTCAGATCATTAATTAAAATCACTACATATCATCACTTAATGTTTGAGACCAAGACTTCACAGACACTTGAATCTCAAACTACTGCTCTGATACCATCTCGATGTGACACCCTTGCCACAATAACCACCATTTATATTACACCCAGGATTAATCACCAACACATGATTACATAATGATCTGATAGCTTAATTAAAGTGCAGAAGCCTTAAAGTACAAAATAAAACAGTACAACTGAGTCAAACACCCTACGGTGCTACAAGGGTTCCAAAACTAAGTCTACATATTCATTACAATATTACATTACTTCAAATTTGTTACAACATTATTTCCATAGATCTGTTACCAAGATAAACAGTAGATATCTTCAATCACTTCAACAGACGACCTAGCTAGAAGGTCGGGCAGCAGATTTTCCTTTTCCTGTAAAAATTCAACAACTAAGGGGTAAGCGAATTGCTTAGTGAATACCAAATGATTTTACACATTTTGCAAATCCTTATGATGCCCAACAGAGTAACACCGGTAACACATACCATATACTCCACACGTACTCAAAGTACGCAAACCCGAGCCGCAGCTCCTTCGAGTTGACACTCGGCATAAGGAAAACCTACCATCTGAGGCAGACATTACATCGAGGATGACTTACTGTCTATCCTGACCATAGAGGTGTCAAACTCTTGGTCATATAGCACAGTAACATCAGAGTACAGATGCGACCCGCAGGTCCATCGATAGGATGCACAACAAATGAACGGACATGCAACAAGTATGAATGTGCATCAATATATATGCAAGTTAGTAGAGTGCCAAACGAAAGTGAAACAACATGCCTCATCAGGCAAAGCAAACATAAAGCAGATGCAGACATGTTAAAATCAAAGGTACTCACAGTGGGTGCGTTATTAAACTTCAAGTTAATTCTATTTCTCCTTGGGCTTTCAACCGGATCTCAAAGTACGCCACTGTGTGTTAAACAACACCACAAGGGACCTGTGAAGTCAGTTGTATCAAAACATTGTGTCAATAACTGTTAAATTCCATAAAACCAAATTTTATAATTCTTGTAAATTTTGACCCGCAGTTCGGATCCATGTCCGAATTCGGACCATAGTCAATTTCGGTCCCCATACAAGTTCGAACCACGTATAAGTTCGGATCTATGCCAATTCGGACCAATACAAATTCGAACCATAGACAAGTTCGAATCCCGTTTAAGTTCGAATCCCTATCCGAATTTGGTCCCCAACCGAATTCGGACCTTAACTGAATTTCAACACTTAGAAAATAATTTCTCTTTTTGTACATCAGAAGTTCGAACCTCATCCTAAGTTCGAACCCATCCGAATTCGGACTAGATCCGAGTTCATCTTGGATCCGAATTCGGACCATTCGAACTTGTGCAGTTTGAATATTTTCCAGATTTAATTCCAAACCTTTTTATACTTATTTCTTTGTATGTAATAAATTATGCCAACAAGAATACACTTAATTCCAACTATTTGAACACTAATATTGACACATTTACACATCAAATTGAACACTTTTTATCCATTTTTGTCCAAACCATCGAACACACACACTATTTTCCAAAAATCATACTTAGAGACAGAATTAGAAGCTGAAATTTGATACGTAGTTCCCTTAATACTCGATTTGAAGGAATCAACAACAACATATTACATGCAACATCATCTACAACTTAAATCTGTGATTTGGTTTCTCTCCAAAACCGAACCCAAAACCATTATTTTCGAAGTGTTGATGAAATGTTTACCTTAATTCGATGATTGCAGTGTTGATAGATCCTTCCTTGTAACTTGAATCCAAATTTTTAGCTTAATTTCCACAAATTTTCTCTTCTTGATTTGCTTAGAGAGAGAGAGAGAGAGAGAGAGAGAGAGAGCCGAGAGAGATAGAGGTTTTAGAGAGAGAGTGGAATAGCTAAAATGAGAGACTTTTGAGTCTTTTATGTCCACTTCCAATCTTTGACACATCTAGCCCCTCCACTTATCGGCTTTCATTAAATACTGATTTTATAAAATAAAGAATTCTTTCTTTCTTTTATTATCCTTAACAATTTAATAAATTTTTATTCACTTAATAACATAAAAATTCTGAATTTCCAAATAATGCAACCAACTTTATATTTAGTCCAAATTCAACTCGACATTGATAATTCAACTTAAATTACATTATTTTATAAATTCAGCTAATTAAACCTCAATTACAATAATTTGAATATGAGGATGTTACATATTGTTTTGTTCACAAACTCTGAGTGTATTGTCCTTTCAAAGGATTTTAAAATCCCTGAAAATCTTGTTTTACTTAGAACACCAAGAAAGGACAATGTCTACTATTTGGACACAGATCTTTTATCCAAATCAAATACTTTAAGTTGTTTGATATCCAAAGCATCATCAAATGAGTCTCTCTTTGGCACAGAAGGATGTGTCACATGAACTTCAAATCTATGAATGTTTAGTAAAAAAGAATTTGGTAAGAGGTTTACCACAAAAGGAGTTTATATGTGATGATCATTGTGTAGCATGTCTCAAAGGCAAGCAACACAAAACTTCTCATAACGCCTAAGAGGTAAATTCATTCTCATCTGCTCTTCATCTTACTCATATGGATCTCTTTGGTCCAACATCTGTTTTGAGTTTGAATAAAAGAGCTTACTGTTTAGTCATTGTTGATGATTTCACCAGATTTACATGGCTTTACTTTCTTAGGACTAAGGATGAAACTGCTGAGCTAGTCAAATCCTTTATTCTTAAGATAGAAAACCAATCAAATTTAAAAGTTTAGGTGATCAGGTCAGACAATGGAACTGAATTTAAAAATCATATCCTAAACAGTTTCTGTGAGTCTAAAGGCATTGCAAGGCAATATAGTGCACCTAGAACAACATAACAAAATAGTGTTGCTGAAAGGAAGAATAGAACTTTAATAGAGTCTGCTAGAACCATGCTAGCTGATTCAAAACTGCAAATGACCTTTTGGGCAGAGGCAGTAAATACAGCTTGTTATGTGCTAAATAGGGTTCAAATTGTTCAGTCACAAGGGAACACTCCATATGAGTTATTCCATCACAGAGTTCCCTTAGTAGCCTTTCTAAAACCTTTTGGTTGTTCATGCACTATTCTTCACACTAAAACTCACTTAGGAAAGTTTGAAAGTAAAGCTGAAGAAGGTTTCTTTGTAGGTTACTCTATTCAAAGCAAAGCCTTTAGAGTATATAACAGTGTGTCTAAAACCATCGAAGAAAGGGCCAATGTTGAGTTTAATGAAAACACTGCAAATATCAAAGGCACTGGTCCTGATTGGTTGTTTGATTTAGATTCACTAACAAATTCTCTGAGCTTTGTTGAGTATACTGCAGGAACTGCTGATAACAGTGTTGAAGATAGTGTTGAAACCGTCAGTCCAAATCCTCATGCTGGTATCACAAATAGTCAAGCTGTTGGCGCAAAGTTTCCAACAATTGCAGAGTCTGCTACATGGGATGATTATACTGTACTGCCACTTCTATCTTGTGGCCCACCAGGGGTTCTGGTTGATCAACACGATACAAATCCAGAGTATGAAGTGCCAATCCCAAGCCATGAAGTAACAGCTCCATCCAATAGGGACACAGTCTCATCTTCTCATCAAGCTGTCACTGGAGCAGAATCATCAAGTGGTACTGAAGGTGATGATACAAATCTGGGAACATCATTTCAGACAGAAAGAGAACTTACACTCAGGGTTCACAAGTATCATCCTCTCAACCAGATAATGGGAGACCCACACAATCCTGTGCAGACAAGGACAATGGTTCACAAGGATTCCACTGATGCTGAATCAACAGTCCCTGAATTCAGTCTAGCTGCCTTTGAACATGCATGCTTCATGTCACAATTAGAACCAAAGAAGGCATCTGAGGCTCTGAAAGATCCATCTTGGATTGAGGCAATGCAAGAAGAACTTTTGCGATTGAAGATTCAGAATGTATGGACTCTAGTTGAATTACCTAAAGGAAATAGGGCAACTGGTACAAGATGGGTTTTCAGAAACAAGAAGGATGAGAGAGGTGTGGTGATCAAGAACAAAGCAAGACTGGTAGTTCAAGGATACACTCAAGCAGAAGGAATAGATAATGATGATATCTTTGCCCCAGTAGCAAGGATAGAAGCCATTAGATTGTTCCTAGCTTATGCCAGCTTCAAAGGGTTCAAAGTGTACCAAATGGATGTGAAATTTGCATTCTTGTATGGTACAATTGAAGAAGAGGTTTATGTGTGTCAACACCCTGGATTTGAGGACTATAAGTATCCAGACAGAGTCTACAAGTTAGATGAAGCCCTCTATGGACTCTACCAAGCCCCAAGAGCATGGTATGACACTTTGTCTTCATACCCTCTATAAAATGGATTCAAGAGAGGTACTCTGGACAAGACACTGTTCACGAAGTCCATCAAATAAGAGATTCTTCTTATTAAGGTATATGTTGATGACATAATTTTTGGATCAACAAATGACATTCTGTGCAAGGAGTTTGAAACATTGATGCATAAAAAGTTTCAAATGAGTTCAATGGGAGAACTAACTTTCTTTATAGGATTGCAGGTCAAGCAGAAACCCACTGGACTTTTTATAAGTCAATCAAAGTATGTAAATGACATCCTGGAAAAGTTTGGATACAAGGATACCAAAGTTGCTAGCACTCCAATGGACACTCACAAGCAGCTTGATGCAGACAAAGATGGAGTGGATGTGGATATTCACTTATATAGATCCTTAGTAGGTTCACTAATGTATATCACATCTTCTAGACCTGATATAATGTTTGCTGTTTGTGTTTGTGCCAGGTTTCAATGTGCTCCAAAGGACTCACATTCGTTTGCTGTTAAGAGATTTTTAGATACCTCAAGGGACAACCAAAATTGGGATATGGTATCCTAAGGACTCTCCTCTTGAACTAACAGCCTATTCTGACAGTGACTATGAAGGTTGCAACATAGACAGAAAATCCACAACTGGTGGATGTCAATATCTAGGAGCAAGACTGGTCTATTGGCAGTGCAAAAAGCAGACCACTGTTTCCACCTCATCTACTAAAGCAGAAAATGTTGCAGCTGCCAGCTGCTGATCCCAAGTGATGTGGATTCAGAAACAACTGAGAGACTATGGTATGAACTTCCTATCTACTCCTATTTACATTGACAACTCAAGTGCAATAAGCATTGTACAAAATCCAGTGAAATTTCCCAAAACCAAGCACATAGACATTAGATTTCATTTTATAAAGACTGTAATGAGAAGAAATTAATCCAAATTACCAAAATTCATACAGATGATCAGTTAGCTGATCTATTTACAAAACCATTTGATGTAGGAAGATTCACCTTCCTAGTATCAAATATTGGTATGGTTAAAATGGATTAATTTGTTTTTCATTATTCTCTCTTATTTTATGAGGATCATACTTATTGAATGTGCTTACTTAAGGGGTGACACTGTCTCATAAGAAAATGCTTAATTTTCAACTAACAGCTTGAGTCTATTCTCAAGCTGCTAGTTCATTTTACTCGAACTGTTAGTTGTTTTCACTTGGTCTGTTAACGTGTGCAGGGTAATTCTGTAATTCCTTATAAGTGTGTGCGCGGGACTAGATATTTTTTTGAAAAGCCAAACCTTTAAAAGTCCTAGTTTCGTTCAATTGCAACTGCCAGTTGCAAAAATATCTTCCACGATCTTTTCTCTCTCTCTCTGAGCGATTCACACACAGTCGATTCAAACCCTAAATCACCGTCTTGATCTTTAATAGAGTTTGTCAAAGAACACAACTGCCTCCCCTACTCTCTCAAACACACTGACCTTCAATCATTCCATGACATGATGGACTTCTTCGAAGTTCCCATATCGATCCTGCTCTCACTATTAATCCCACCATCTATGTCGCCCAGATAGAGCAGTTCTGGAAATCTGCCACAGTCAATACCTCAAAAGGAGTCACTTATTTTGCATCAATAAGCGATGGTAACCCCATTACCATTACCGAGGAGACAATACATCAACATTTGCATCTTCAAGATGCCACAGGTATAATTGTCCTCTCCCTTAATCCTTTACATGAAGGACTTTTTGCAATAGGGTATAGGGGCCCTACTGATTCTTTTACTTTCTTTAAAGCACATTTTGCCCCTAAATGGAAATATGTTGTGCATATTATACAACAGTGTATAAGCCCTAAAAGAACTGGTTGGTCAGAATTTTCTTCGAATATTGCCAATGCCTTGGTATGCTTATCAACGGGCCAACAGTTCAATTTTTCAAATATGATTTTTCAGGGGATATTAAGGCATCATGCCCTAAAGAATGGGAAATTTTTGATGTACCCACGGTTTTTGGCAGAAATAATTGCAAAGTCTTGCAATAACTTTAAAATTCATAAAAGGGTACATGTTTCTCATAGGCACTCTTTACCATCAATCAAAAGACTTTTGAAACCAAGTGCCAACTTTTTAAATGTGGATGTCCCATTGCCTTCTGCAATGCTGGACATCAATCCAAGAAACAGAGGAGAAGGTCCTGAGCAGGTATACATACCCAGCCCCCACACTGCTAAAGTATAAAAGACAAAGGGTTTCAGGAGCTCCTTCCTCCTCAACCCAATTACAAGAGCCAAATAGCCCTGTGCAGGGGGACCCTCTTGCACAGAATATCGAAAGGGAACCCATTGAGGACACTCCCACCCTCAATTTGGAGGTGTACATCCCATCAGAGGATGTCCATATGGGTTTTGTGGCTGACACTACTGATGTCTCTACACAAGAGGCACAGGACAGTGTCAACATATCTAAGACAACAACCATGGCAACAGAGGGTGTGAAAGCACCTTTTGGAAGTCACCAGTACCAAGAACAAAGGGGCCCAAATGTTTCTACTTCTGGAATTCCTGCCAGTGATAGATCTCAAATACCACTATCATTTGAAGATCTTGAGGCTAGTCTGCAACTCATGGCTTTAACGGATCAACATCTGAAACCTGTTGTAGCTATATTAGAACATTATAAGTCCATTATTGCTGCACAGGGGGCTCAAATCACAGCTTTGCAACAGTTTACTGCAGCCCAACAACAAGGATTGGATTGTTTTCATCGTGGGTTCAAACTCTATGGTAACAAAATCATACAGCTTGAGAAGTTAGTTCGAACCCTGCTTACAAAGGTTTTTGGTCCACCTGGCCAAACCAATGCATCCAAAAAGGGGGAGAATCAGGAGATCCCTCATCCAGTCCAAACAGCTTCAACTTCCCCTCCAACAGTCTCAGTTTCTGGGCTAACAGTCCCAACAACTACTCAAGCTGTTAGTCTAGAAACTCAAGCTGCTCCCACCAGGACAAGTGGAGTTGTCATCAGAGAAGGTTCTCAGGCTCCTGTCACAACAGTCCAATCCACAGCATAAGCTTCCAGAGACAAGGGCAAGGGTATTCTGATTGAGTCTCCAAAGATCAAAGTCTCTTCTAAAGAAGCCCAAGTTGCCCATGATGCTGAACTGGAAAGAAAACTAGCAGAAGAACAAGATGAAATCTTAGACCAGCAAACCCATGAACCAATGAAAGATGATGAGACCTTAGGTGACTATTTGAGAGGGTTTGTGGTCAAGGTAAATCAGATGAAAAGGAAAATGCCAACAGGGCATTCAAAGGCAGAACATAGAAAATTTTTAATAAACTTCTCTGCCTCAGCCGAAATATCAAGAGTAATTGCTCAGCCATGGTCAACAGAAAAGCTTCAGGCTTTATATGACAAAGAGAAGGAAAAAGAAAAAGCATCCGAAGCCTCCCAACAAGTTCAAGGTCCACAAGAACCAGTTCAAGTTGTTGCTAGTGATCCTCCTTCTGAAATCATTCATCAAGCAAAGTTTGATCAGGTTAAGAGAGAGTTGTTTGAACAATAGTTACAAAAGGCAATGGAAATCGAAAAGGCCCTGGACCAATATGACTTCTCTAAACCTCCTATTACTTACTGGTATGCTAAATCAATGGATGACATTGATTTAGACTATCATTTTGTAATCAGAAGAGAGGCTGCTCCAGAAGAAGAGTATAAGAGTCTAGTTTAGCTGGCACAAAGACTAACTAGAGATGAGCTGACAAAAATGCATCATATTGGAACTGCCAGTCATTTAAGATCTCAATGTGTCTGGGTTCAACGAAATGTAAAAGATCTTAGAAGAAATTTTTTTCCAGAGTCTACAAGAGTAGACATAGAAGCTGCTATGGATATGAAGATTGTACAGGTTGATTTATATGCCAAATCAATGACATATAGAATCAAGCTTGCAGACGGATCCAGCAGGTTCTACAATTTTGAATTTCTCAATCTTCCAAAGGCTTGGTTACTCCAAATGAGCTCAATGAAGATTAACTGTGATAAAGAGGAGTTGAAGAGAGATTTCATAAAGGCAATAAGGCAGAAACTTTCACAATTGTAAGTTTTTGGATGCCTTAGTTTGTAAATAACAGTTTTACTTTGCTTTATTTCCTTATTTGTATAGAAACTTAAAGTCTTGTGTAAAGAATTTAAGTTAGGGGGAGATTGTTGGGAAATATTCTAAGTATGTCAAGCTGTTAGTTAGATTTCTTAGACTGTTAGTAGTTTTTCTGTGTAATTACAAAGTTCAAGCTATTAGTTGAATAAGTTCGAGCTGCTAGTTCAAAAGTTCAAACTGCCAGAGTTAAAAGTTCAAGCTGCTCAACAGATTAACAACAGAAAGTGCTGAATTTCAGGAAGTGATTTGTATTTCAAGATTTGAATATCTTCCAAGCATATCTACTACCAGAGAAATCAGAGTTCCTCAAGGAAACAAATCAGAAGGCTATATATATAGATAGACTAGGTCTTTCTATTGTAAGTCTGTACGTGCAAGTTTTGTAATTGTGTGCTTCAATTGTAATTGCTTTCTGATTAAGTTTCTCAAGCCTCTAAGGTTGTAAAACCCTAAGAACAGTCTGTGTTCTTCGTCTAATCAAACAAATTAGAGGTGATTGTAATCAGTGAGTTTGGCAATATAAAAGATTTGATTTTTGATTATATTTATTTGTTATTTATTCTGAAAGTTTTCTTAAAACAATTAAGTGTTATTCCGCAAACTTCTTAATTGGACTTTCATTCAATACAAGGTTATTGGTTTACACTCTGATTTATTCAAACCAGTTAATCTGAGGTGGTTATTTTTGATCTTGACATGATACCAAAGTCCCAGCTTCGGTTTCGACTTAAGATATCTCAAAATCCGCTTCACGGCTTTCAAATGCATTTCGTTCGGATTAGAATGAAACCTAGCACAAATACACACAGCAAACATAATGTCAGGTCTAGAAGCAGTTAAATACATGAGTGATCCGATCATGGCCCGATATAGAGTCGGATCCACATCAGTATCACTTTCTGTACCCGGTCTGAGATTGTGATTCATATGAATCGGAGTACTAAAATGAGCAGTCAGCTTTGTTACTTCCATCCCGAAGCGTTCCAAAATATCGTAGACATACTTCGTCTGATGGATAAACATGCCCTCCTTCCTCTGTTCAACTTGCAAACCTAGAAAGAAGTTCAGCTCTCCCATAACACTCATTTCAAACTTTGACTTCATCACCTTCTCAAAATCTTTGCACTTCATTTCGTTTAATGACCCGAAAATGATGTCATCAACGTACACTTGTACCAAGATAAAATCTTCTCCCTTTCTCTTCACAAACAATGTACTATCAATTCTCCCTCTTTCAAACCCGTTATCCAAAAGATGAGTTGATAGGGTCTCATACCATGCCCTTGGTGCCTGATGCAATCCATACATAGCCTTATCGAGAAGATACATTCTTTAGGGATACTTTGGATCAGTAAACCCAGGCGGTTGTTCAACGTACACCAGTTCCTTCACCTTGCCATACAAGAATGCACTCTATACATCCAACAGATAGACTTTAAACCCTTTGAAGGATGTATTGGCCAGAAGCAAGCGAATTGCCTCGAGCCTTGCCACTGGTGCAAACACCTCGTTGTAATCAATTCCCTCTTCTTGGTTGAATCCATTTACTACAAGTCTTGCCTTGTTGCGAGTAACAATACCCCGATCATCTCTCTTGCACTTAAAAACCCATTTGGTTCCCATTGCAACTTCTCCTCGAGGTAGCGGCACTAACTCCCACACTTCAAGCTTTCTGAATTGTGACAGTTTTTCTTGCATAGCTTCAACCCAAGAGTTATCTTTCAGTTCCATTTGCACATTCTTTGGCTCTACTTGCAAGATGAAACACGAGTAAAGACAACTGTGAAATGCCTCGGAGTCGTTGATCATCGATAACAGTATCGTGTTATTACTCACACTACTCCTAGTTCTCACACCAGTATGCGGATTTCCTATGATGCTCTCAATCGGATGATCCTTGTTTATCCTCGATGTCTCAATCTCATCGACCCTAAGATTATCTCCTAAGTTTGATCCTAATTCACCTAACGGGGGAACGACTTCAGACGGTACATTCTCTTTCTCATGATTACTGTCCTCGGAGTTAGAAGTAGTAGTCTGATTCTCGTTTGTAGGTAACTTAGGTTCATTCTCTGATGGAGATCTATATTCTGTCGTTGTAGGCTCAGAAGTTGATGGAATGTTTGTCTTTGGAAAACCTTGATTGTCTTCATTCAGGCTTAATGACGAGAAGTCATCCTCCAATGTACCTTCATTTCCACTAACTGGTATGCTAAATGATTAAAACAATAAGTCATAATCAAATAACCACTCAGGACCTGTTTGGGGCTTGTAACATCAATGTTAAACACAATTTCTACCATACTGTTTGTTTTGTTAAAAAAACTCTTTTGTTTGGTGAGTTAGGAACATAACCTAGGAAATATCCTTCGTCAGCCTTTTCACCAAGTTAGGTTGGTGTTTTGTTTTCAGTAAAGTACACAGTACCCCAAACGGTTCAAAGCCTGTTAAACTGTTAAATTAGGTGGTTTTTTATTCAGAACTTCATAACAGGTTTTGTTCAGTGACTTGACAGTAAGGACCTGGTTTAAAACATGACATGCGGTATTCACTGCCTCCCCCCAAAACATGGTTGGAAGCTTTGAATCCGAGAGCATGGCCCTTGCTGCCTCAATCAACGTCCTGTTTTTCCGTTCTGCCACCCCATTTTGTTGTGGCTCATATGGTGCACTAAACTGATGCACTATGCCTTTAGATAGGCAATATACACCAATTACTGTGTTTTTAAACTCTGTTCCATTATCACTCCTGATACGTTTTACCCTCGTCCCGTATGAGTTTTCGACTTGGTCTAAGAACGCAATCAACTTTCCAGCTGTTTCGTCCTTCGTACCTAAAAAGAAAACCCAGGAAAAACGTGAGTAATCATCAGTGATAACTAAACAGTACCAACTACCACCTATACTCCTTTTGTTGATAGGTCCGAATAGGTCTAAATGCAACAAATCAAAAGTGAAAGCTATCGAGTTCTGAGTCTTAGACTTGTGTGAATTCTTGTGTTGTTTGCCTTTCTTGCATTGTACACACTTGTCGTCGAACTGAAAAACTCTTCAGTGGGACACATTGCACAAGACCATGTTTAGTGATGTAGTTCATTTTCCTTAGGTGCAAGTGTGCCATGCGTCTGTGCCATAAAATGGATTCTGTCTCTGAAGCTTTGGATAGAAGACATATTGGTCCCATCGACGAATCCGATTTATTAATGTCCAGCATGTACAAAGCATTCTTCCTTTCTCATCAATATCCACTCTTCAGGTACTTTAAATCCCGGTTTTAGCACTAACGCCTCAGCATCAGTGAAAATTACCGAGTTCTTCTTATCACCGATTTGAGATACAGTAATGAGATTATGATCAAGTTTATCAACATGGTAGACTTGATCAAGTTTGATAGTCCCATTAGTGACCACTCCAGTACCAGTGATATGTCCTCCTTTGTTTCTAGCGAATGATACGAATCCCCTGTTCCCTCCCTTAAAGTCTGTGAACAGACTCCTTTCCCCAGTCATGTGCCTAGAGCAACCACTGTCGACGAACCACTTGTTGTTTAGACCTGTAGTTATCTCTTGCACATGAAAGAAAAGAAGTTAGTTATCACGGGGAACCCAAGCCATGACTGACTTGGTAATACCATTCTCATCCACATATGTGAACTCCTTCAAATATCCATCTCTCCTTTCAGGTGACTTGGGTGTTTGAATGAGAACCTATTGTGGTGCAGAGTGTTTTAAATTCACTCTTGGCCATTGGGTAGGCATTTGCTGTTGAGCCCTTGAATAGTTTCTGTTATATGGCATTTCAGATTGATATCCCTGGGCTCTACCTGGTGTTTGATGTCTTTGAGGAGTATAAGACCTAACTGGAGTGTAAGTCCTTCTAGGTGTTGTACTCCTATAAGCTTGTTGAGGTCCTGACCTAGATTGATTAGGGACTCTATTCGGTGAATTAGTCCTAACCACGTCATTTGGTCTAACCGACACATGTACTTGTCTAACAGCAGTCTTTGGTGTGGCATTCACAATCTTCTCTGTAGTTTGAGAACCACTTGTGCTAGCAACACTAGATACAGGTTTATGTTGTTCAGGCTTTCCAACAATAGGTCCAGACTCTGGTTTAGAGGGTGTAGACTCTACTTTCTTATATGGACAGCTAGACGTAACATCTTCCCTCTCATGGCATTTAAAGCAAGACATTTTATCAATCGACTTTTTATGAGTGCCCTTTGAGTTTGGTGTCTCACTAGTGTCATGTTCTTTCTTTTCAGCTATCGTGACTACTTCCTCTTTCTGATTATTAACTTCAGGTTTAGCTTCTCCTAGAATTTTGTCACTAGAAGACTGCACAAACTTGACTTTCTTAATCGTAGAGTTATTATTAGTCACTTTAGTTGATTTATCCTTATCAGATTCAGATACTGTTTCAGCCGCTACCTCTGACTCTACTGGTTTATCAGTTTTATCCTGAGCTTGAGGCACATAATTATCATTGAAAGGTGGAGGACTCTCTTGATTACCTAAACCTACTGGTTTCTTAGTTTGACGTTGAGCATCTAAGATTTTCCCTAGATTTAGTGAAGAGTTCCTAAACTTTTCTAACTTACTATTTACCTCTGCAACTTTAACTCTTGATTCAGCTAGCTCAACTTCCTTAATGGTAAGTTCTTTGGTTAAAGCCTCAACATGCTCATACATAAGTTCTATCCTGACACATTGTTCACTTAATTTGTCTTTTATAACTATAACATCTTGAGCATCTGCTTTCAGCTTATTCCTAAGATCTTCTTTAATATCTACGAGACTAGCATTATCTGATTTTAATGATTCTATTTGAGCAGTTAGATTGTTATGTGTTTCTAGATCTAAGTTCAATCTATCATTGGAAGTACCACATAAAACACGTAAATCACGGAATGTAGAAAAGTTAAGAATTACCTTTTTGTGATCCGATTCCACATTAGCCATCTGTACGGCAAACTCCAGAATGGTCTGAATGTCTGACTTCTCCACCAACACAGGACTTGTATCACTCTGTTCATTGTCCTCTGTTACTACTTCTGCTCCGTCATCCCCAGTCTCTGTCACTTCAGCCATGAAGGCTCTAGCGTACGACTCAGGATGAGAACTCCAATCGTAAGTCCCATCAAGCTGTCTGTCCGATGATACATTTGTTAACAGACCAGCGATGTTTGCTTGATTACCCGAACTACCAGACTCATATCTTCCCTGAGATTGATTGTGATAGTTTTCAACTTTGGGTCATTGACATTCTCGTGCAAAATATCCTAATCCTTGGCAGTTATAACACTTAACCTTGGATTTGTCGAACCCAATTTTAGTGTTGCGTACATTCATATTTCTGCCTGTTCGTTTCATGAACCTTTTGACCCGCTGAGTCACCATGGCCAGTTGCCATTGAATATCCATTTCCTCCAAGTCGTCAGGATCCACCTGATCGTAGTCCTCTTCCCATAATGCAGGATCGTTAATTTTTCCTTGTACACAATTTCCATATGCTGCAACAAATAAAGCCAAAAGATTCAGATGAGTTTCAGCTGATTATGCACTCATAGGCATCTTTGTGTATTATTGAGAAGTAGATGCTGAGTTAGTCGGTTTATCTTCCGGTTTAAAATACCCTAAGAAAGCCCGACTGCTTGTTTCTTCTACTTCCACTGGGATAGACGCTTCACCCGAGAAAAAGGCTGTAGCTGTTTTCAGTTCACTTGCGATAGAAGGTTTTTACTTTCCAAAATACATATCTGGATCTTGGACTTGATCATATTCCCTCTCCTTCTTAAGTATCTGAAAGTTGTAAGCTCTTAGCGTACCAATAACTCCTTCGAGAGTAAGAGTTTCGAATTTTTCTTCATCATTATTTATATGCCCTGTGTACATTTCCCACTTCGCAGGTAAAGCATCAAGAAGTTTCTCTATCTTCTCAATTTCACGATACCCGGCATCGTGATTATCCAGCTTAGTCAGTAAATGTTAGAATCTCGAAATCAAGAAATTCGAAGGACCGACAAGTTCGAGATTTCTGACAAGTTCGAAATCAACAAATTCAAAGCCTGCAAGTTCGAATCTCAGCCAAATTCGAATGAATCCCTAAATCAAGTACGAGAGGAGTGTATTTTCTGACAAGTTCGAATTTTCTGACAAATTCGAATAAACCCTAATACCCCCTATGTTCGAGCGCTGCAAGTTCGAGAAACGGCCAAAAGTTTGATTTTTTCAAGTTTTCAGTTTAAACCAAAATTTTTAGGATTAAAAACTATGATTTTGACTAATATAATGAACTAATGTGAACTTTTCTCCGTTACCTTGCTTGTATAACTCGAAAAACTGACCAAAAAAGTGATTTTTCAGTCCAAAACGCCAAGAAACCAAGAATGTTGACTATGAACACGAAGAAAACGATGAACACCCTTATGGCTCTGATACCACTTGTAAGGTCACCTACCTACAGATCCAATCATTACGTGACGCCATCCAACGAGTGCGGAATCCTCGTTAGCGGTTTGATGGTTCGAACACACACAAGAAACACGGAGACACACACGATGATAGACGCAAACTAGAACGCCCAGACACGTGATTCTCTCCAAGAACACATTATGAAATCTCTGTAAGTTCGTAATCGCCCGGGTGGATTAATTTTGCAAAAGTTATTAATCAAACCTGATTAAACCTTAATTATAGGCATCAAATTCGAACTTGCCTTGGACAAGTTCGAGAAGGCCCAAGCCCACGAACTTGTCCACCATAAGTTCGAATCAGGCCTTTGAACTTATTCTAGAACTTGTCTTTGAACTTGTTCTAGAACTTATGTTTGAACTTACCTTTGAACTTATGTTTGAACTTACCTTTGAACTTATGTTTGAACTTACCTTTGAACTTATGTTTGAACTTACTGTAAAACATTAATTACAAGCAAGCTCAAACATATATACAATCAATATCATACATATATCAAACATATAACAAACAAATATCAAACATATATTAATATGCAATTACGAACAATTTGACTATTACAAAATATCATCTATACTTAGACTGCTATCGTCACACAGGATGCACGAACACCTATGATTGGATGACATGAACTACAAATCCTATGTGGCATTAGTCGTAAAAGTAGGGTGTTACAGCTTGGTATCAGAGCATTAATTTAAGGTTTAAGTATCATTAGTGATGCTTAGCCTTAAACCACTGTCTAGATCCTTGGGCCTGATCTCCAATGAGTAGGTCTATGAAATTGTAGAGTTATGTTATTGTTGTTTTAGTAATATTGTTTATATTATGCAGAGACTTTATGGCAGATGAGCAGAGACCCGAGGGTCCCATCGGGGGACGAGTATCTGATGAGGAGTTTGCTCGACGACTGTAGGAGGCCTACGAGAAGGGCCATGCTGAGGGTATGCAGTCCCCGACCCAGAGTACAGGCGGGGGCAGAGATTCAGGAGCCAGATCATCACGAGGGGGAGGCAAGGGATGTAAGTATAAGGAGTTCCTTGCTGTACACCCGCCAGAGTATCAGGGCAAGCCTGGGGCCATTAAGGCCATGTACTGGCTACAAGATATGGAGATGGCCTTTCGTATCACAGGGTGCCACCTTGATCAGATGACGACATATGAGATGACTTGGAGTCAGTTTAGAGCTCTTTTTGAGGAGCAGTACTATCCCGAGGACCGCAGGGCTCAGCTAGAGATTGACTTTCTGACTTTATTCCAAGGACAGCGATCGGTTGACGAGTATGAGAAGATTTTCATCGATCTGAGTTTGTTTGCGCCACTTCAGATTAGTACAGAGTCCCGCAAGATCAATAGGTTCATGATGCGTTTGCGTAAGGGAAATCTGGGAGTTCATCGACACCGGTTACATTCCGACCTTCGCTAGGGCAGTTGAGTTGGCCTGTAGGCGAGAGAGTGAGTTGTCTTGTCGAGATCCAGTAGTAGAGCAGCCGCGATTAACCCAGTCAGCCGTACATGGAGGTGGTTCCGATAGGGGCAGAGATAGAGATCGGGACAGAGATAGTGGTTCCAGCCAGTTCCAGCCTAGAGGTGACGACCTCTGGCGCATAGAGTCCGAGGGAAGAGATAGACAGACAGATAGGTCTTCTCAGAGGTCCGATCGCAGGCCCGATGACCAGGGCAGTCGTTCTGATGGGTCAGAGCAGAGGGGAGGAGCATCAAGCTCTGGGTCCGTTAGTAGAGAGCCGTTCTGTAAGAGGTGCTACCAGTGGCACACTGGGGAGTGTGATCCCCGTTATGTGCGTTGCTTCCGATGTGGCCAACCTGGCCACACTCAGACAGGATGTACTTCCTGGGACTTGTTATGCTTTAATTGCAGGCGACCTGGTCATCAGTCGAGAGATTGTAAAGCTGCACGGCAGGGAAAGTCGAGGCCACCCGCGCAGGGTCAGAGTTCTGCTGGTTCGTTTGCCCGTAGAGATACCGTTCCGCCAGCTAGAGGCCGAGTGTTTCAGTTGACGGCAGAAGAGGCCCGAGATACCGCCGATGTGGTTTCTGGTACGTTCATTCTGAACGGTCATAGTGCCCGAGTTTTGTTTGATTCCGGGGCGAATCGTTCTTTTGTTTCATTTGCTTTTACTGCATATTTTACTGCTCCGCCTGCCGAGTTGTCAGAGCCATTAGTTATAGAGCTTGCTGATGGCGGTGCTTCTTTAGTTAGGCATGTTTATGCCTAGTGTATATTAGAGATAGACGGTTATCCATTTAGGATTGACTCGTTGCCTATAGGGATTAGTAGTTTTGATGCTATAGTGGGTATGGATTGGTTAGCTTTTCAGCGTGCTGACATTGCTTATTCAAAGAAGATCATTCGGCTACCGGTTTATGAAGATCGTGTTATTACTGTGTATGGAGAGCACAATAGAGGTAGTGTTGGCCTCATTTCTGCAATTCGGGCTAGTTGTTGTTTAGCCAAGGGTTGTTCCTCCTTCCTAGCATATGTAGTTGATGCAAAGAAGGAGAAGCAGAGTATAGAGGCTGTCAATGTCATTTCTGAGTTCCCTGACGTGTTTCCCGAGGAGTTACGTGGGTTACCACTAGACCGACAGGTAGAGTTTCGCATCGAGTTGGTGCCAGGTGCTACTCCTAATGCGTGTGCACACTATCGGTTGGCTCCTACCGAGATCAGCGAAGAGGCATTCGGCGCACCTGCGGGAGATTCTTAGTGTGTTGCGGCGAGAGAAGTTGTATGCGAAGTTTCGAAGTGCGAGTTTTGGCTTCCGGAAGTTCAGAACCTGGGCCATGTTGTTAGCGGCGAGGGTGTTTCTGTAGACCCAGCTAAGATAGAGGCTGTTATGAGCTGGGAGAGGCCCCGTAGTGTAGCAGAGATTCGCAGTTTCCTAGGGTTAGCAGGGTATTATCACTGGTTTATTCAGGACTTTGCTTTGATCGCTGTACCATTGACTCGTTTGACCCGTCAATAAGTTCAGTTTGAATGGACTGAGGACCAGGAGTTCGTGTTCGAGAAGCTAAAGCGCCGATTGTGCCAGGCTCCGCTATTAGCCCTGCCTTAAGACACTAGTGATTTTGTTATGTATACTGATGCTTCAAGGACAGGATTGGGATGCGTGTTGATGCAGAGGGGCCGAGTGATTGCGTATGCTTCTCGTTAGTTGAAAGACTACGAGAAGAACTATTTGACCCATGATCTGGAGTTTGCGGCTATCGTGTTTGAGCTGAAGATTTGGTGCTATTATCTATATGGAGTTCCTTTCACTCTGTTTACCGATCATAAGAGTCTCCAGTATCTATTCAGCCAGTGTGATCTGAATATGCGACAGAGACGGGGACTAGAGTTAATCAAGGATTATGGTTGCGATATTCAGTACCACCCGGGTAAGACAAACGTGGTAGCAGACACGCCCAGCCGAAAGGAGCGCGGATCTTCGAGTCGAGCCCATAATTACAGAGTTGAGGTGACGTCTACCCTGATAGAGAGGCTTCGAGAGGCACAAGCCATCGGGATGCGTACAGAGAACCACCTGAGAGAACACATTCTAGGTCAGTTACAAGAGTTCGAGACTGACTCTCGAGGGTTATATGTGAGACAAGGCCGAGTTTGTGTCCCTAGGGCCAATGATGTACACCAGTTGATCTTGGAGGATTCCCATAAGTCCCCCCTTGCTATTCATCCTAGTAGTACAAAGATGTATCAGGATCTCCGTATGTTATATTCGTGGCCGGTATGAAACGGGATATAGCTGAGTTTGTTGAGCGTTGTCTGACTTGCCTACAGGTGAAAGCCGAGCACTAGAAACCCCATGGTCGGTTACAACCGTTAGAGATTCCTCAGTGGAGTTGGGAGCATATCACGATGGACTTCGTTACGAACTTACCGTGGACTCCACGTGGTTATGATACGATATGGGTAATAGTAGATCGGATTACGAAGACAGCGCAATTCCTACCGATCCGGGAGACCTATACGTTGGAGCAGCTCGCTCAAGTTTATTTGTATGAGATTATCTCCCGCCATGGAGTTCCAGCCTCGATAGTTTCTGACAGAGACGCTCGATTCACATCTACCTTCTGGCAGAGTCTACAGCACGCGTTAGGTACTCGAGTTCAGATGAGTACTGCTTATCATACCCAGTCTAACGGCAAGTCTAAGCGTACGATCCATACAATGGAGGATATGCTACGAGCTTGTGTGGTAGATTTCGGTGGTAGATGGGATTCGCATCTGCCGTTATTTGAATTTGATTATAATAACAGCTACCACTCCAGCATTAAGATGCCTCCGTTCGAAGTGTTATACGGCTGTAAGTGTCGTAATCCTGTATGTTGGACCGAGGTGGGGGAGAAAGAGATTACAGGTCCTGATATCATTTAGCAGACTAGTGAGAAGATAGCGGTGGTCAGAGAGAGACTACAGGTAGCTCAGAGTTGACAGTAGAGCTATGCCGATAAGAGGACCAAAGAGTTAGAGTTTGATGTGGGTGAGTGGGTACTACTGAAGGCACACAGGCCTACCGATTGGAGTTGCCTCCAGAGTTACATGGGGTACACTCTACCTTCCATGTTACTTACCTACGGTGATGTTTGGCCCCACATGAGGAGACGGTTCTCATGTCAGAGATCTAGATAAACGAGCAGCTTAGATACGTTGAGCATCCCGAGACTATTCTGGAGCGCAAGGTGAAGAAGTTGCAGAAAAAGGAGATCTCACTAGTGTTAGTGCAATGGCGGTACCATAAGGGTTCCAGCGCTACCTGGGAGCCCGAGGCGGACAGTTATCCGCATCTATTCACCTGATTTGAGATCCCGAGGACGGGATCAGTTCTAGAGGGGAAGATTTGTAACATCCGGAATCTAGCAGCATGAACGTGTAATTTATTTATTGGCTTTAAGAGTTATCTTGATGAGTTGGTGAAATTTAATTGATTAATTACACGTGAGTTGATAAAAGTAAGTTGCTATTACGTGTAATATTAATCGGTTGGGATAATAACTGATTTAGTAGCAATTGTGGGTTTGGGGATGTTTTAATGAGTTAATTAATATTCCAAACCCGAACTGTTGAATTGAGAATAATTGGGTTAACGGGTGTTTACCAAGTGATTAGTGAGTATCGTACCCGTTTTAGTTGGGTGTCGGACCCAAAACGTATATATACGTTAAGTGATAGCTTCTTCTCCTCACTTCACCAAAGTCTAAAGTGTAAGTGTGTGTGTGAATTGTTTCAGCTGAGTGAGAAGAAGATAGAGAGATTGAGAAAGAGACTTAGAGCTGCCATAATCAAAAGTATAACCCTCTTCATCATCCTATCAAATTTAAAGCTCTCATCAAAGAAGAAAAGCTCCCGAGGTTAGTAATTCATGTTAAAAATGGTTGAATTGTTATACTAAGTAGTCAGCATGCATTGGGGTTGGATTATAACCCCTGAGATGTGCGAAATCGGGTTAAGAAATGATTCCCGTAGCTGTATAAAAATAGAGCACAACCTGCACTGTTCGTCGCCGCAGCGCGACCGCGCTCCCCTGGTTGCGACCGCGATCAGGGTGAGTCGGTTGAGGTGATCGCTGGCGGTGGGATCACACCCACGCTGCCAGACTGCGACCGTGACAGCTATCGTGGCCGCGCTTCCGGGCCGCGCTCAAGGGTTTTGGTCCGTTGACTGATGTTGAGTCCGTGTATTTAGTAATGTAGTTGTTATGGATTCACTAGCTAGTCGTTACAGTGTAGTTGTATTTATCGTTGACATGATTCGTAGCTAAGCCTGGGACTTGTAGAGACCGCCGTTGATAGCGAGGCTTTAGTCGTGCTTCAGGTGAGTTACTTACTTTGTTGTTTATTATCCGGGTCCAGTGCGGATCCTTTTATATGTTGACACTCGTTAGCACAGAGCAGAGCACGTGAACTACGCGTACTGTTGTGGTACGCATAGTGGAGAGGCCTGTTGGGTTATTCCCAACTTAGAGGTCCTCATTACCCACTACTTTGTGGAGTGGGCTACGCAGGTTATTCCGGGTCGCTCCCGATGAGGCGTCGGGCAGTTGACGCCGGCCGCATGTTGATTATTAGTCGTTATATTGTGCTAACTATTTTATAAACTGTTTTAAAGTTGTTTATAGTAACTCACCAATTTTCCGCTGACTGTTGTTTTAACTGTGGATCTCAGGTACGAGGACGGAGGCTTGGGATACAACGGGCAGTAGTCGAGACCCGCCACGTGGATCGTAGCTAGTGACTACTTTTTGTAAGTAGTCTTGATATTTTGTGGTTTGGCTTATCAACCAGTGACATGTTGGATGACTGTAAGCTATACTCACGTTGTGGTTGACCGATGTTATTGACGGGGGTTGGTTCCCATCCTGTTGTTACCTTTTGGTAGATAATGATGCTTAGTAGTTAATTAGCTGTTTACCCTTGATGATGTCGCCTATGATTGGATGACATGAACTACAAGTCCTTTGTGGCATTAGTCGTAAAAGTAGGGTGTTACACATGTCACATGTTCAGTACGATGTTATGTCCCAATTGCACATGTTCTTTATCAGTTGCCACATAATAAACGACAATTGCACAGGTTCATCATATTTGTTAATCACAGATGCATACCATTATGACAGGCATAATAAACGACAATTGCACAGGCATAATCAACGACAATTACACATGTTAATCACACATGTTCATACAATTACGACTGTTATAGATGATCTAAGTTTAATATTATATTATAACAGTGTGTATTCATTATACATTACAATAACATATGTGCAATTGCATTCATGTAACTAAATTTTAACATTATACTAGACATGCGGTTATAATGAACATGTGCAATGTTGTTCTATGATCTTCGTGTACAACTAGTTTGGAATAACTAACGTAATTCACATAATATATTAAACTTATTTGATAAATATTTTTTTATTATTTTATCACATATGTATAACATTCATTGGTTATACATTTAATTGTTTTTACATAATACATTCAACAAATGATTGCACTAGATTATTAAGGATATTTATTTAGTTCAATTTGTGCACTAAACGTCGAATGTGAGAATTTAAATGTTAATTATGACTCAATATTTAAATGCGTTTTGCTGGTTAGCATGTACTTATTAAAACATTATTTTGTATATGATATGACTTCAGTTTTTATGTTTAGTAAATGTAGTCGATCAAAATGAAACACTTGTTGAAGATGATGTGGACACAAGTCGTGACCAATATAACTGAATGGTAATTCAATATGCATTTTTTTCATTCATTGCATGTTTTTAATATTTTTCTTAATTAAATCCATTATAATTTACTTGTTCGCTGGAATCAGATGAAAGAGATAGAAATGAGGATGAAAATTTAACAATAGAGACAAACTCGCGTGGAGGTAATACATATTGGACACCAAAAGAGAATGTTTGAATGTGCCTGGACTTGGAAGTGTTTTTGATAATCTTGGAAAAACTATAACTCCATACGAGGGCAGGATTTGCAACATGTGGATCCATAGAAATACGAGCAAGAGATGGGATATCAACACTAAAAAATGTCGTATGTAGTCGTTCAGGTAAGACATGTGATGGATCATATGCTACTGATGAAGGAGTATCAAAATCAAATAAGTGTAGTAGGACATCTGGTAGAATAGGATGTGTGCTCAAATTACATTTGGATACCTAAGTAGAGGTAGGTATATAGTGAAATGGTTTGTTGAGAAACATAAACATCCAATGGTACCAAAAGAGGATAGGTATCCAATGCGGACTAATAGGAAACTGGACAATGGAAAACAATGTTTTATATATGGTATGTCGAACATTAATATAGGTGCAGTTAACACCCATAAGATAGTTTCTCATATGTTAGGAGGATATGATAAAGATGGGGCAACGAAAACAGATTTCAAAAACTTAGCGTGTGACGTTAAGTGTTTCATAGGCGAGAAAGATGCACAAATTGTTGTTGACAAAATGGAACGTGCTAAGAAATCTGGATCTGTTTATAGTTTTGAGTATAAGTGTGCAGCCGATAGGTCTCTATTAGGGATGTTTTGGGGAGATGTAACGGGAAAGAAAAACTACGATGCATTTGGTGACATAGCATCATTCGATGCCACGTATCGTACAAACAAGTAAGTTTCGTGACTTTTTTTAATTATTTATTTTAGAGGTATAATTTTTTAAACTGTAGTTAATGGATATTTATAAGCAGATACAATATGGTTTTTGTCCCGTTTATTGGCATAAACAATAAAAAAAATGTGTCACATTTGGTGCTGGCCTTTTAGCGAATGAGGAAACTGTTACATACGTTTTTAAATACATTTGGTCGAGAACCTATTGTTATGGTTATGGATCAGGACCCGTCTATGTAGAAGGCAATAGAACAAGTGTTCAAAACAGCTCGACATCGTTATTGCATGTGGCATATGACGCAGAAAATACTAATTAAGGTTAGTTGAGGTTGAAAACCCATTTTAAGTTCACATTCATCGTTGATAAATGCGTATAATTGTTTTCTATTTTAGGCATTGGTTATTAGCTAGGACATTCGGTGAGCAACGATATTCAATTCAAAGATCGATTCAACAGTATTGTTTGGACAAATTAATCTAGTGAATCAGAATTAGAAAAACAATGGAGAGACATGATACAAGATTATGGACTTGAGCAGCATAAATGGATGAATGACAAGTTTAACATTAGAGATCAATGGATTCTGTCATTCTTCAATGACGTTATTTTGGCTAGACTGATGCGGACAACATCTATGTCAGAGAGAGAAAACAACTTCTTTGGGCATTTTGTAACTGGTGGTTTAACGCTTGTAGAGTTCATGAGTAGGTATGATTCTGCCATGTTCAAAAAATGTGTTAATCAGCGTACACTAGAACATAACTGTCGAGAAAGGAGACCAAAACTAAAGACGTCATTGTCAGTTGAAAAAAAAGCACTGTATGTGTACACAAATGAAATATTTACATCCGTTCAAGATGATATTATTGTGTCTGCATTTACTTGTTCATCAACAAGCATTGTGAAAGAGAGCGAAACAATTGTTTATATGGTTCAAGACTTTTACCATGGTGGTACTCACAAGGTATAGTAATTACAATAAGTTTTGATAGATAAAACTATAAATATTTTAACAAACTGACATGTGAAATAATTTATTTTGTAGGTTTTGTTTACTCCATCAGACAGTGAATAATGTGTACATGCAAGTTGTTTGGGTGAATCAGTATACTTTGCAGACACATCTATATGTGTTTAAGGTATTAGAGATTTCTGATGTACAAGAAAAGTAGATACTCACACGTTGGACAAAAAATGCATTTTATTTTCCGTTCTAAAAATGGACCATACATCTCAGAGGTAAAGTGCAGCTGAAAAAATCATGATGCGATTGTATTTGTCCATAAGATATTTGGTCTACCATGTTGGAAACGACCCAGATAAGTTAAAAATGTTAAGCGATGCATGGGATGATACAGTCAAAAAATTAGATCTTAATCCTAGCAATCAGCCTTCAAAAGAAACATCGGTGTTTGAAAGCGTCATTGGAGCTGCTGAACCAACGGAAATTAATGTACTTGTTCCAACAAGCATACAAAACAATGGGTGTGGAAAACACAAGAGACTAATCGGAGAGTGTGAAAAGGCGGTTAATAATGCATCAAAACAAAAGAGAGTGTGTAAGATGTGTAATGAGACATCGTTTCATGATTCAAGGGGATCCCACCAGCCGTCCTCGTTGCCTTTGTCGGCGTCTCTACGGGGTTGCTGTCGATGACCTCGTCCATGGTGAGCCATTGGTAAATCGCTGGTCTCTGATACCAACTGATGCAGTTCCTTGTGCAAATCAGAGTTAAACACAAGCGTAACTGACAATATCAAAACCACTATGAAATCAAGATCTAATAGACAAAACAAGAGTTACACAACTGGCCGAATGATTATATTGATATGAACTAGAAAATACAATTCAGATACAATGACTTCTATATCTACTGTTACATTGGAGATACCTATTTATACCAAACATCAACTATTACAAACATTTCATATTTAGTCCATAGACTTTAAATCCATAAACAAATAATACATTCTGACATTCTCCCCATTTTATGGATTTGAAGCTTAGAATCCTTCTTTATAACCCAGCTTCTTCTCAAATCTTCTAATAGCTCGATGACTACTTAAACGTATTTCAATCTCTAATACAAAATCAGTAGTCATCAGTTTTTCAGTCTTCGACATGACATGTTTTGTCCTTTTCGACTTGTCTTCATCAAGAATCCCCGTCAATGACATCACTATCATTCTTATGGTTCAATCAAAATACTTGTTGAGCACAGTGATTCGCATTGCCTTCTTTAAATGATCTTTGCTTGTATAGATGACACACGACACATAATCCATAATCACTTGAAATTCTTCATATTTATCAATGTCCTTCACTTCTCTTTTAGGCACCGTCATATTTATTCATCTCATACCTCTTTCCACTCCAATATGAATATCTTGAATTGACACCAAAACCATTTTAGTGTGCATGAAGTGGAAGACGACATTGAGCACAAATCTGCAATTCTCTTCTCTTCTGTTTCTACACAATTCATCAAACAGATCTTCAATAACTTCGATGTACACATGGAAGAAGTCTGCTTCACTGAATTTGTAGATTTTCTGATCAGTCCAGAGAATAGTAAAAACTGGATAAAAAATATTCACAAATTTGTCCTTATCATTTCTTTCAGCTCCACGATTCTCTCCCAAACTCTTACTTTCTCGATTGGTTGAGACTTGTTGTGCAGAAAGCTTGCATTATTCACAAAATGTTGCATATTAGGCTCAATCACTCTAAGCAACTTCAAAAAAGCTAATGGAGCTTGCTTCTTACAAAAAAACCTGCTTTCCAACAAATCCTTCAAAAATGCCAACCTATTTCTTTTCTTGATATATTCTTCATTTTGATGTTTTGTAAGTTTAAGCTTCTTATCTTTATTCATCTTTTTATTTAACTCCTTATCCAACAAGCTCAACATATCATCAATTTCCTTTCTTAGGTTTTTTTGCACTGTATTCCGTAAACTCTGCTCTCTTTGAGATTTATCAGCCAATACAAACTCATTTAGAAATTTATCCATTAACTCTTTATCTGATACATTAATTTCTGGATCTTTTCTGCCTCTCCCATGAAGATTAAAAGGTATCTTCTTCTTCAACCTTCACAGTCACATACTTCTTGTTGGTAACATCATGCCTTGTCACTGTCTTCATCAATTTTCTAGTTTCTGGATTGTACTGAAGCCCTAATAACCGAGACAACGTATCGTCATACTCAACAACCTTAGGCCTTTCAACCGTTGGTCTTGGTTTTAGTTTCCAGCACATTATCTTTAAGAATCTTCTCAACAAACTCTTCCTCCTCAAAAATTCTTTCATCCATCATCGATGATTCAACAAATTCAAACTTTTCCAACTCATCTTCAGATTCCTTAATCCCTGTCTCAACTCCTTCGATCAGAAAAGTCTCATCTTCTTTATCCGATTCACCATTTTATTGAAATTGCTTTTGAAACCAGTTTGCATACTCAACGGTTTTGGGTCATCTTCATATAGAATCAATGCCAGACCACGTTAATGTGCAACTGGTTTGCCTGTTGTAGCTCCACCAGATTCAGAAACATTTTCATCTGTCTGTTTAGCTTCATAGACAATAATCTGTTTATTTGAATCATTAAGCCTCCTCCTCTTCTCCCCATCATGGTGATCATCATCAGAGTCATGATCATCGTGTTTTTGTTTCGAACCAGAGGCTTGAGATTTACAGGTTTCTTCGAGCTTTGAAAATCGTTCAGATAAAGCACCTAAAGCATTAACCACTGTAGCTTCTAAACTCGACATCCTTTCATTCATATTGGAAAACTGGTCTTCGCAATAATTTCTCAAAACGACATTAAAATCAAACTTTTCAGGTTCAGGTGCAGTAGCAGTGGCTTTGCCTTTCAATAATCTTTGTGATGAGACTGTATTATTACGTGTTTCCGGTAGTTTTTAAGGCTTGTATTTGCATTTTTACTTCGTAAATTTAGTACTTTTACACGATATTTGCTTTACAGGGTCAGGATGTCATTTGGAAGCAGCTCGGGAAAATTTAGTTCAACAAATGCAGGTAGGGGCGCATGCCTACGCCACCCTACGATGCAAAAACATTAAGATTTAGAGCTAGAGAGCAGTTACAGCGTACCCCGGCGTATAACCTGGCGTACCCCCAGCGCAGGCCTGCGCCGTGCGGCGTGAAAACCTTAGAGCCGCTTTCTAACGTTCAAAACCTAAAGACCTCGACCTCTCTAAATAGGGGGTTTGTCATTCGATTTTGGAGTCTCACAGTATTAAAAACACTGGCGGAGCCCTGATGCGATCGATTCATGGAGCAAGTACGAACTCCCGGAGTGCCAATATTTCACCGTCTAGAAGCTCGAAGATGATCTCCACAATCATTGCCGGTGAAGAACACGGGATTGAAGGCTAAACACCTATAATCATTTGCGGAGGATCTATGACTAAGTTTTACTTTATTGAACAATTGTATTTGTATTGATGTGTTTATGTTTATTGGATATTTTATTATGCACAAATGATGTACTTGTGATTGTTATTATGATTGAATGATTTGATTAGTAAAACCTAGATAGTTCATCATAGTGTTACTATTTGTGTCCAGTCCATAGCTTAGGGATTAAGACAAGTAATGAACATTACATGCGCTATACCTAGATTTATTGATTAAAGTTATTCAAGACAAGTAATGAACATTACATGCGTTATACCTAGAACATGACCAAGCCAGTCCCCAACACCGCAAAACCTCTGGAGCTTATCCATATGGATTTGTGTGGTCCAATGCGCAATCAGAGCATCAATGCCAAGAAGTACATACTGGTGATGGTCGACGATTTCTCACGCTACACTTGGGTAAAGTTCCTACGTACGAAGGATGAGAAGCCAGACCTGATCATCTTATATCAGAAGCAGACCCAAGTAAATCTCCAACTTCAAGCCCAAACCATCCTCACGGATAACGATACTGAGTTCAAAAATAAGGAATTAACCGAATTCCTTGATTCCGTCGGTATTTCCCACCAATATTCCGCTGCAAGAACTCCTCAATAGAATGGAGTTGTCGAACGAAGGAATCGAACTCTGGTTGAAGCAGCTCGTTCCATGATCATATACCTAAAGCTGCCTCTTCAATTCTGGACCGAAGCCGTGGACAGTGTGTGTTACACTCAAAACCGATCCATCATCAACAAACGGTTTGGCAAAACACCCTATGAGATTATTAATAAACGCGCACCTAATGTCAAACACTTTCGTGTTTTTGGTTGCAGGTGTTTCAACCTCAATGACAAAGATAATCTAGGTAATTTCGACGCCAAAGGAGATGAAGCAGTATTCATCGGATATTCGAAGAACTCAACCTCCTACCGGGTGTACAACAAACAAAATAGAACAGTTAATGAGAGTGTGAACATCACATTCGATGATTTAGCTGAGTCCGAGAATGTTTCTGAACACATCAGTTCAGAACCGGCTCCTCAACAATCGTGTGAACCTACTCAGACGTCATATGCATCCACCTCCATTAAGCTAAACGGAGAAGATGATCTAGACCTAGATTCCCTATTTGAATTATTATATCCTCACTATAAGTCTAGTACTAACTCTTCTCTCAAATCTAATGCAGATAAAAATGAGGTCAGTCCAAGCTCACCTACGCTTGACACACCTGAGCCCACACCTACTGACTTCATGTTAGGCACAAAAAAGACTCAGTCAAACCTGTTTTGCATCTGAGGGGGAGATTATTAGTCAAACATGTTGATGCTTTTGATGGTTGAATTTAAGGCCTGTTATATGCCTTATTGAAACCTGAAAATGATTTGCAATATCAGCCTGAAGCTGTTCTATATGTTGCATGTGTTGCAACAAAGGCAGTTTTGCCCAAGCTGTTCAGTCTGCTGAACAGGCTGGACATAAACTGTCTACGCTGCTCTATACTGGTGAGCAGCTTGGGCAGTTTTCAAGTGTTCTGTTCTTTGTGAACAAAACCTGTTCTTTGTGAACAGGCTAAACACTTTATGGAATGTGTTTCCAAGTCCTCATGTATTGTTTTTGACTACAAGATCAGTTTACAAAGTCGAAGACAAAGTGGAAATCAGAACTGCTCAGCCTGCCCAAGCTGTTCTGCTACATGAAGACAAAAGGTTATTTGAAAAAGGGTGACAGACCTTTTTCTTATATCAAAATAGGCCTTTACAAAGGAAGAAAAACACAAAGTTGACATTCCTTATTTGGTTAAAGGCAATACAACAGTAAACAAAGTGAAAATAAAAAAGTTCTGCCCATATGAAGACAAGTCTGCTTTTCAGAAAAGTGCAGAAAAGGTTATGTTGTCTTTCCAACAAGACTTCTCCTTTTTCATTCCGTCCAATGAAGAAGCTTCACTTGGATCCTCTGAGTGAGTATAAAAAGAAACTTCCAAGGATTGAAAGAAGAAGCCAAATAGCTAAGTGCTGAAACCAAGAGTGAACGTGCATTAAAAGTGTGTCTTTCATGCATGCAAGTCTGCTTGAATAAAACAGTGCTCAGTGTCTAAGCTGTTCTTGTTCAAGCTGTTCCTCAGAATCTTGTAAACACAGTGAGTGATTCTTAGTGAGTGTATTCATTGTAATTAGTTTAAGTTAGTCTTAGACTAGTTAGACATACTGTTGTATCTGTCATCTCAGCTTGAACCTTTCCGCATTCAAGCTTGTTTGTAATTAACATTTGTTAATAATACATACAAACATTGAGAAAATTGTGTGTAGTTTTTAAAGTGCTGTATTCACCCCCCCCCCTCTACAGCTTGAAGCTATATACTTGGGATATCTTTTGGGACCTACAACTGGTATCAGAGTAGTTTAGAGTGTGTGTCATTCAAGATCTCTCATTCTCCCAAAGTTTCCATTGATAACAGTGCTGCAAGTTCCTCATACTATGACAATGGTTCAATGGGCAAACCTCCAAAGTTCAATCATCAGAACTTTTCTGGTTGGAAGTGCAGAATGATGCTCTACTTAGAGAATCTGGATGTACAACTACCAGAGATTGTAATGGAGGGTCCCTATGTGCCAACCTCTGTTACAACAATAACTCCTGCTGTTGAAGGAACTGCTCCTGAAATCAGAACATTTGAGAAAGCAAAAGCTCAATGGTCTGATGAAGACAAAAGACTGGTGGCTCTTGATGCATAGGCCAGAAACAATCTGGTCATCTCTCTACCTGATGATGTGTTCAAACAGGTTGAGAAGATTAAGACTGCAAAGGAGATGTGGGATACTTTGTGTACTGTCTATGATGGACCCACAATCACACTTGACAACAGGATTAATAATCTTGTTAGACAGTATGAACTCTTCTTTGCAAAACCAAAGGAGACTCTCACTGAAACCTACACCAGGTTTACTGCTCTTGTAAATGATCTCAAAGCTGTTGGGATCACCAAGGACAGCCTGACTTTGGTAAACAAGTTCTTAGATGTTCTGCCTGAAGAATGGAATTATTTCTCTACAATTTTAAGGAATTCAGGTACCATCAGAAGTATGGATCTTGTTAACTTATATGGATCCTTACTGAATGATGAGCAATCAAGGCAACAGAAGAGAAATGCCTTGGAAATATCTAAGAAAGGTGCAGCTTTTGTGGCCAGCGTGAGACAACCTGTAAATCAAGTGAGTGATGTGTTCACTCAACCTGATCAACAGGCTGATGATAAGGAGGAAATGTCTGATGAGGAAGACAATGCAGATAGTGCTGAACTAGATGATGTGCAATGATAGTCATGCTTGTCAAAAGGTTCAACAAGAAAAGGTTTGGAAGAAACATGCTACAGGGAAGCTCAAATGCTGTCAAAAAGAAAGCATTTGACAAGACCAAAGCTGAGTGCTTCAAATGTGGAAAAACTGGCCATATAGCTGCTGACTGTGTGTCAAAAGCTGTTGGTCAGACATCCAAACCACACAAGAGAAATAGGGATGATGGCTATAGGGTTAAGTACCTTATGGACATGGCTAAGCTGAGGAAGTTAGAAAACTCAGTGGTTTCTAACCGGCAAAAGGGACTAATGGCAAAAACTTGTGACTGGGAGGAGTCTGATTCATCATCTGATGAAGAAGACAATAACTGTCTGATGGCCAACACTGATGTCCCATCAACAAGCAACTTCAAACAGGATCTGGCTGAAGCTGAAGCTTTCAGCAGCTTGGAAAACTGGAATCCTACAATGATGTATAAGGTACAAAAATTTATGGATTACAGTTCTGAAGAAAAAGTTAAAATGTTTGAATATATGCTTGTTGATCTGAAAGCTCCTGTTGAGAAGCATGCTGTTTTATTATCTGAAATCTCTAAGCTTAAAAATGATATTGAAACAAAATCCAGTAAACTGGACAACTTCCATAAGTTGGACGCTGAGCTTGATGAATTAAAACACAACAATTCCATTTACTGGAAGAAAAGAGAGAAATAGATATAAAACATGCTAAGCTTCAAAAGATAGTTGACTCTTGGTGCCAATCTGCACAAAAAGTCAGCCACTGCATAAGTCAAGCAGATTCCTGCACAAATCCAAGCCTATCTTGGAGGGGATCTTGACACAGCAGCTTCCATTGTTGAGGTTAATAATTTAAAAAGAAGACTTGTCCACTCTTGGTGAGCTTCCAAACAGTTTTATTCAAAAAGTGAATGGTAAATTAATCTCAACAAACAGGTTTGTCAGGCCTCAAAACACTGACAGCTCGTGTGAACCTAGCTCAAAAGCTGTTGATGAAATAAGTTTTCCATCAAATAAGCTTGCTAAGTGTTCTGCTGATTCACACAAGCAAAAGAAAGGAAAGCATGTCCAAACTGCAGCTGTGGACACCAAATCTTGTGACAAAACAAGCTTTGAGTCTAAAGCTGGTGTAAAGAGGCATACTAATCCTTTTAATGCTAAACATTATGAAAATAAGTTTTCAAAAGGTAAGCAGTCTGCCTTTAACAAGAGTAAGTCTCAGGTTGAAGGCAAACCTGCTGTGATTTCAAATAAGTTTTCTAATCATAGTGGTAAATTGGTTTTAAATGAGAATAAGTATTTAAAAACCAGAAATGATGATTATGTTGATAGGCAACACCAATCACATCTCAGGAAGGGCAAAGGCAAAGCCATTGCTCAGCCTGAGAGATCTGGGAATAAGTTTCCTAAACCTGTGGAAGTTCGAAAGCCAATTAAGCTTCCTATCTTTGACAATTGCCCTCCTAAAAAGAAGAATGAAGAGATAGGCAAAGCTGTGACTATTGAACTTTCCACTCAAGCTGGTGATTCATCAAAAAGTAATAAGTTTGCTAAACCTGCTGATGGAATCAACAGAAATAACCCAGAATGTGTTTCTGAAAGGTCTTCTTCCAAAAATGCTAAAAGGAGAAAGTGTTATAAATGTGGAATGAAGACACATCTGGCCAAAGACTGTCCTGAAACTGAGGACATGAGGCCTGCTGACTCTAATGGTTCCCTCACTGCCAACATAAACAGTGTTGGAAACATCTCAGTCAATGAGAGTGGTATTCAAACTGATACCATTCAAATAGGGAATATTAGTGTTGACATCACAAGTCCATCAACAAATGTTGATGAAGTAGGAGAACTCATCTCTGTGATGAGTTCCCCTAAAAGCATCTAATATTCTTCTTATCACTGCAGGAAAAACAACCATCCCAGGTTTGGTACTTGGACAGTGGCTGCTCAGGGCACATGACAGGTTGTAAGGACCTGCTGAGTGATCTCAGGCCTGAAAAAGGGTCAAAAGTCACATTTGGTGACAATGTACAAGGATCCACTGAGGGATATGGATCTCTTAAAGTTGGTGCTGCAGTGTTCAAAAGAGTAGCCCATGTGGTTGGGCTAAAACATAATCTTGTTAGCATAAGTCAACTGTGTGATGCTGGCTATAAGGTTAACTTTGATGAGCACCTGGGTTACATATTGGATTCCCAAGGTAAAGTTGTGCTGTGTGGTCAACGAAAGAAAGTTGTATATGTTGTGGACATGCAATCTGCTGATCCCACAACTGAAACCTGTTTTCTCACAAGAACAAATGCAGACTTAAACTGGTTATGGCACAAAAGGCTGTCACACCTGAACTTCAAGAACATCAACAAACTCTGTAAGAAAGAGTTGGTGACAGGTTTGCCTTCTATAACCTTTGTTAAAAATAAACTCTGCACAGCTTGTGAGAAAGGCAAGCAGAGGAAATCATCATTTAAATCCAAACATAACTTCTCTATTGATACTCCTCTCTTCTTAATCCATATGGACTTGTTTGGACCTGTTAATGTCCCAAGTCTAGGAGGAAGAAGATACACTCTAGTAATGGTTGATGAGTTCTCCAGGTATACATGGTTTATCTTCTTGAAGAGCAAAGGAGAGGCTGCTAGAGAAATTATTGGATTTGTGAATAAGATGGAAATGCTGAACTCTGCCCAAGTAAAGCAGCTCAGAAGTGATCATGGTACCGAATTCAGAAACAGTACTCTTGAGGACTTCTGTGAAGAGAAAGGAATCACTCAAAACTTCTCAGCTGTAAGAACTCCACAACAAAATGGAGTTGCTGAAAGAAGAAACAGAATTCTCATTGAAGCTGCTGGAACCATGCTGTGTGCATCTGGTTTACCTTCATCATTCTGGGCAGAAGCTGTTAACACTGCCTGCTTCACCCAAAACGGATCCTTAGTGGTGAAAAGGTTCAACAAGACTCCCTATGAGCTGCTCAAAGGGAGGAAACCAAATGTCAGCTATTTCCATGTGTTTGGTTGTCCCTGCTTCATTTTGAATCAAAGGGACCAGCTGGCAAAGTTTGAACCAAAAGCTGATGAAGGTGTGTTTGTTGGCTACTCTGCTATCTCTAAAGCCTTCAGAGTGTACAACAACAAAAGAAAGGTGATAGATGAATCTATCAATGTCACCTTTGAAGAGTCCAAGAATGCTTCCACCAAAGCTGTTCATGAATCAGTTTCAGGAGAATTAAACTTTGATGATCTGATGCATTCAAACAGTGAAGAGGACTAAAAAGCTTCCACTACACCCAGTGTGGAACCTGTTAATCATGATGGGCATGATGATGATTATGTCAATACACCCTGTGTGAATAAGTGTACTGATCTAATTACAACTGCATGTCCTGAACCTATCAATGCTGATTTTCCTAGTTCCTCTGCTGATATGTTCAACAGTGGTCAGTCATGTTCAACAAGTGAACAGGCTCAAGACAACAGTGTGTCTGAAAATCTTGAGAGCTGTTCAACAGGACCTGCTGAAGCTGCTGATAACTCAGGAGAATCATCATTGAAGAATGATCCTAAGTGGATCAGATGTCACCCTAATGATCAAATAATTGGTGATATCAGTAAAGGGGTACAAACAAGGTGGGACAACTTAGGGAACTTCTGTATGTTTTCTAGTTTTGTTTCACTAATTGAGCCAAAGAAAGTGGATGAAGCATTAAAAGATGCCAGTTGGATCACTGCCATGCAAGAAGAGCTCAATCAGTTTGAGAGAAACAAGGTATGGAAGCTGGTCCCTGCTCCTAAAGGTAAAACTATAATTGGGACTAAATGGGTTTTCAATAATAAAATGGATGAGCAAGGTCATGTCATTAGAAATAAGGCAAGACTGGTTGCTCAGGGTTATAGACAGGAAGAAGGAATTGACTATGATGAAACATTTGCTCCTGTGGCCAGGCTAGAAGCAATTCGTCTGTATCTAGCCTATGCTGCTCATAAGAGCATTAAGGTATTTCAAATGGATGTGAAGAGTGCATTTTTGAATGGGAAGCTGCAAGAAGAAGTTTATGTCAAGCAGCCTCCAGGTTTTGAAAATGAACAACATCCAGGTTTTGTCTATAAGTTGGACAAAGCTCTCTATGGTCTCAAACAAGCCCCTAGAGCCTGGTATGACACTCTTACTGAATTTCTTATGAGCAATGGTTATTCCAGAGGTAAAGTGGATACCACACTGTTCATAAAGAAGGTGAAATCTGATATTATGCTTGTTCAAATTTATGTGAATGATATAATATTTAGTTCTACCAATGAGCAGTTATGCAAGAATTTTTCATTACTCATGAAATCCAAATATGAAATGAGTATGATGGGAGAACTTACTTTCTTTTTAGGATTACTGGTTAAACAAACCTCAACTGGAATTTTTATAAATCAAAGAAAGTATACTTTAGATCTCTTGAAAGAGTTTAAAATTTGATCAAAGTGCTCCTATTAAAACCCCAATGGCAACCAATGTAAAATTGGATGCTGATGCCAGTGGCAAAGCTGTTTCAGTAACAGCTTACAGAGGTATGATTGGGAGCTTGCTATATTTAACTGCTAGTAGACCTGATTTTATGTTTGCCACCTGTTTTTGTGCTAGGTTCAAAGCTGATCCAAAGGAATCTCATCTAGCTGCTGTTAAAAGAATTTTCAGATACCTGAAGGGCACATCAGGTTTGGGTCTTTGGTATCCCAAAGACTCAAGCCTTGAACTAACAGGTTATTCAGATTCTGATTTTGCAGGCTGCAGGCTAGATAGGAAAAGCACAACAGGTGGATGTCAACTCCTTGGTGGTAAGTTGATAAGTTGGTGTAGCAAGAAGCAGAACTCAGTGTCTACTTCTACTGCTGAAGCTGAATACATTGCTGCTGGAAGCTGCTGTGGGCAGATTCTGTGGATGCAGCATCAACTTGAAGATTATGGGCTTGTGTATAGGAAAATTCCTATTATATGTGATAACACAAGTGCCATAGCCATTTCCAACAATCCAGTATTTCATTCAAGAACAAAGCATATCGAAGTCAGACATCACTTCATCGGGGATCACATTCAGAAAGGTAATGTGGAGGTAAGTTTTATTTCCACAAATGAACAGCTTGCAGACATTTTCACCAAACCTCTTGATGAAACAACGTTCAATTACCTTGTCAGCAAGCTGGGCATGTTAAACAAAAGTGACTAAGTGTCCTCAAAGGTCTAAGACCTTGTATGTCTCACACTGCTCAAGTTTCTTAGAACAGCTTAGGCAGAACAGGTTATACATGTTCTGTACTTAGCCATTTTTCTGAAATCCTTGAACAGCTTGAACATACAATAGGCTGAACAAAGACAATTTACTCGTCCAGCCTGGTCTGATGGTCCATTCTTCATTCTGCTCATTCTCTCACACTGATTTACAAGACATTGTCTTGTAACCTGCTCAGCTATTGAACACAACCTGTTCCTACATAGTTGAACAGGCTGAGGGAACAGCTTGAAGAATGAACAGCTTGTGATGACTCTGCTCATCACAGGTTTGACCAACAGCTTAGACCAACAATTTTAATTACCTTTCTTCAAACTTAAGTTACTTAATTTATGTTTTTATTTAACTTAATTACTGCGGATAATGTGGGTTACGTGTGTTAGTGATTAAAAAGGGCTCAAGTGGTCTGACAAACGGTCTGACATGGACAACCGTTCCGTTTTCCGTTAACGACTTTTTCAAATCAACCGCCCAAATATTTCTCTCTCATACACACTCACATTCAAATCCTATAAATACCTCATACTGTTTCATCTTCGTCTTCTTCACTACTATCATAAACCTTCTCAGAACCCTAAAAATTCGACTAAGTGTCTTGTGTTTCTGCTACTTTCCCTACTCTCAAAATGGCTCACAGAAACAACCCCTGCCTACCAGTATTTGTTGGTGATGATGTGCAGAAACATTCATCAGTCACCACAATGCTAACCCTCAAACCCACAAACTACATTGCCAACCTCACAATCCCCAAAAACTATGTGGGGAAAGGTTATGATCAAATGGTGGAGTTTTTAACAGTTCATCCGTTGAACTATGCCATGACTGCTACTCCTGGTGTCCTGTACCAGGAGATGGTGTACGAGTTTTGGTACACTTGTGCCTACAACCCCAACACCAAAGTCATCAAGGGGACTATTCTCAATGGGACTCAGACCATTGAGATTACTGCTGATCTTCTCAGGGAGGTTCTTCATCTGCCCGTTGCTGATTCATATGATATGCCCCAGCCTGAAAATGAGCAAATGGGAAATTTGCTACGCTTCTGTGGTGTAGCAGAACCCAAAATTGGAGCAACGCTGTACAGGAAGGATTTGTCTCCTACCTACAGCTTTCTGTTTGCCTCCGTGATGATGAGCTTCAGCAGCAAAGTTGGTTCATTTGACCAATTGATATGGCTAAGTGGATCTTTCTAAACTTGAGGAACCTGGTGCAGCAAGAGCCAAGACCAGCTGCTGTTCGATACCCCAGGAATAGAGTTTTCTACACTGCTGTTCTTCCAAATGAACCTCCTCTGTCCACACCAATGAGGAGGTTGTTAGGATTGGTGGAAGGACCCTCTGCTGTGAGGGTGGATCCAGAAGCTGCTGCTCCCAAGAGAAAATCCAAAGCCAGGTCCAAACTTGTTAAGAGGACCCTGGCAACCACTGAAGCTGGGCCTGTGCAAAAGAAGGCCAAAACAGCTCAGTCTGAGTCTGCACTCTTAGCCTCTGTGGCTGAGGGGGAGCAGGCTCCTCACCCTGGTTCATTCGTTGAACCTGAAGCCTCTGTGGCTGGTGCCTTTGTGGCACCTGAGACTATGGAACAGGCCAACCCACCTGTTTCTGACCCAGTCTCAAAACCTGTCCAGTCTGAACCCCTCATCACCTCTCCACAATCACCCACTTCATCCATCCAATACCAACAAAAATCACTCTCCAAAAAGAAACCAGCCCAAACAATCACCTCCTCTGTTCCCTCCCAACAGGGTTCAGTTGTAAGAGAAGCCACCCCTGCTGCCTCTCCTATTTTGGGAGAAGGCTCAGCACAATTGGAGCATGCTTCACTCCAACCTGAGTCCACCCAGAGTCAGCCTAGACCCTCTGGTTCCTCCCAACAGGAACCAGTTGTACAAAAGGAGATAACCACATCAACTATTCCAGCCTCTCAACAGGCTGAGAATATTGAAAGACAAGAGCCCTCTCCACTCCATACTGAGTCCACACTGTCCCCCACTCAAACTTCTTTACACCCTGAGTCTGCACGAGGTGCCCACACTGCTGGTATAGACCAATCAGCAGCTCAGCCTCAAACTTCTGCTCCCCATGATACAGCTGTTCTACACCAAACAGCTGTTGAGGGACCAACAACCCAAGCTGATGAACCTCAGGGATCATACCATCCCTTTGGTGAGGCTGCTTCCTCTATGCAAACTCCTCTGATGTTGAAATGCATATCTCATCTTCCCATGATGAGGTGCTTTTACACCAAGGCACTGCAGAGGGAACACCCACTGGCCTTCATGAAGGTGTTGCAACACAAGCAGCATCTAAAAGGCCCCCAACATCAACCCCTTCTCCTGATGATGCAACTACAGCCGATGCTGAGGGACCCTTTGACCCCTCCAAGCTGGGCCACATTACTTTTGCCCAGGCTATGGAGCTTCTCTCAAATGTTCCTCTTCCCTCTCCATCACATCCTCATACACCAGCCTCCTCCTCATCTTCTCCGTCAACCCACTCTAAACAGTCCACCCATACACCTCCATCTCCTAAAGATCTGCCTTTGAAGGATCAGCTTTCACTGCTGACCAACAATGTTGGTTCTTTAGAAACTACTATGACCTCTCTACCATCTCTTATTTCAGACTCTGTGTCTGAAAAGCTTAAGGGGTTCTTTGATTTGTTCAACGATTCCTTCCCTGCCACTCCACAACCAGATAATTCTCCACAGCTGCTTGCACTCACTGCACAGCTGCAACATGTGTCCACCTCCCTATCCTCAATTCTTTCACTCCAACGGGACTCTGTGTCCTCAATGACAGCTATTTCTCAACAGCTGTCATCTCTCCTAACTTCTTGCAACTCTACCCTTCCTGATACTCTGGCCAGCTTGCACACACTAATTGGCTCCCTATCAAATTCTGTGTCATCAAACCTTGCTGATGTGCAAGATTCTCTAGAATTACATCTTGCACAGCTTCAAAGTTTGTTGCAGCTTCTGATAGGGAAAATATTGTTAAGCTGACCTCCCTTGCTGATACCCAATCCTCTTCTCTTCAAACCTGTCTTTCACAGCTTGCAGAGGTGAAGGACAACTTGGCATTCTTAGTGAATAGCCTTGTTGGCCCAAGGCCTGCTGCCAAAACTGCTGGCAAGCCTGATGACTTCGTGTCTTCAGGCAGACCAGGTGTTGAAGGTGCTGGAACATCTCCTTCAAAGGGGGAGAAGTCATCTGCCTCGAAGACTAAGTCTAAGGGGGAGAAAACTTCTTCTCCTAAGGAGAAATCAGTACCTGCAATACTCACTGGTCAACCAGCAGGTGCTTCAACAGGTACACTAGAGGGTGTCTCTCACGCTACTAAGCCGACTCAAGTTGAATCTCCAATCCTTGCTCAGTCTAAGGGGGAGGAAACTATTCCTGAGGCCAGGCCAAGCAGCAGAAGGAGACATCTGATTTTAGAAGAAGAAGAAGAGGATGAGGAAAGTCCTGAAGCTGCTGTCACTACAACAGCTAAAGGAAAAGAAAAAGCAGCAACTGATCCCCAACAGCAGAAAGCAGCAGAGCTTAAATATCACAAAGCCAGGGCCAAAGAAATGGGTCTTCCTATGCACAAATATTTTGAGTTTAGAGAAGAACTGCTTCAAGCCCTGGAAGCTTTAAGAAAAGAAGAAGAATCTGCAAAAGCTGCTAAGTCTTTTGCACTTCAAGAGGCAAGGAAAGTTAAAATGTCCTCTCTTGTTGTGCAAAAGAAAATTTTGGAAGCTGCTAAGGGATCAGCAGAAGAGAAGGAAACAGAAAAAGAAAAAGGTGCTCTGGTCTCAGTGACCAAAACTTTAGTGCCTTCTGCAAGAGCTCAATTTCACTTTGACAACCTGGCAAGAAGAAAATTTCAAGATGTTGCTGATAGAAGGCTTGCTAAGGAAGCAATTGTCAAAGCTGTGCCCATATCAAGAAAAGGCAGTCAGTGGAAGTTGAAAATAACCAGAATGGGTGCAGCAGGCCCAGAACTAGAAACATATGACTACACTGACGTTGCACAAATGGGGTACAGAGAATGGATTGAGCTGGAAGTTGCTCTGAGTGAGTCTAAGTCAGAAACTGCTAAGACTATCAGAGCATATGTCAAGAAGCTGATGGAGAGAGTGAAGAATCTTGGCCTGATCTCCAAAGAAGTTAGTGAAGGTGTCTATGTGACACAACCTAAAATAAAGGCCAGGAGGACAAGGAAGGACACTGAGATGGAACAACTCCTCACCCTGATAGAACAAGGTGATTATGCTATTGATATGAAAGGAGTTGAACATAGCCTGCCTAGTGGAATTGAGTTTGAAGATGGCAAGATCATTGAAGAGCCTGAGCTGGGGGCATTTTTTGTAGATCCCTTAACTCAGAAGAAATGCTTTCAGAGAGCATCAGATCTATACAAGGTGGATCTGAGACAGCTTGTAGCCTTCAGACTTGCAGTTTCATTCAGGCAGTCAAGCAGGTGGAGAGCAGCAGTTTGGGATCAGCTCAGAGGCTGTTTTGAAAGAGGTGAACTTGAGGATCCCAAGTTTATGATAATAAGAAGTGAAATTCAAGAACTTGAGGATACTAGAGAGCAACTTGAGAAGATGTTTGAAGGTCCCCCTCCATTGTGATGAAGTCCATCTACCATCTGGGTAGGTGAAGAATGGAAGTTGTCCATCAGTTGGACAGGCTTACCATTATCTGCTCCCAACAAAAACAGTCCAATGTACATTAGTTGTACTTTATTTACATTTGTTGTATTTTTCTCTTTTACATTAGTTGTAATATACATCAGTACATCAGTTGTACTTTTGTAAGAACATGTGTTGTTCTAATGTAATCAAAAGTCAGTGTATATATAAACTGATCTTTTACTTTATGTTGATGTTGTAATTTTATTTCAACAAATGTACTGTAAAAATATATAGTGACTTTTGATAAGGCCAGCTTAGAGTGGTTATTGCAAATAAGGGGAGATTGTTAGGCACAAAAAGGCCTCAGTCAAACATGTTCTGCATCTGAGGGGGAGATTATTAATCAAACCTGTTGATGCTTTTGAAGGTTGAATTTAAGGCCTGTTATATGCCTTATTGAAACCTGAAAATGATTTGCAATATCAGCCTGAAGCTGTTCTATATGTTGCATGTGTTGCAACAAAGGCAGTTTTGCCCAAGCTGTTCAGTCTGCTGAACAGGGTGGACATAAATTGTCTACGCTGCTCTATGCTGGTGAGCAGCTTGGACAGTTTTCAAGTGTTTTGTTCTTTGTGAACAGAACCTGTTCTTTGTAAACAGGCTAAACACTTTATGGAATGTGTTTCCAAGTCCTCATGTATTGTTTTTGACTACAAGATCAGTTTACAAAGTTGAAGACAAATTGGAAATCAGAACTGCTCAGCCTGCCCAAGCTGTCTGCTACATGAAGACAAAAGGTTATTTGAAAAAGGGTGACAGACCTTTTTCTTATATCAAAATAGGTTTTTACAAAGGAAGAAAAACACAAAGTTGACATTCTTATTTAGTTAAAGTGAAACACCCTCCCTTAACTCAGAAATGCCACGTCATTACAATACACAGGTGGCAGCATCGCAATGCTCTATTAAACACATGTCACAGGATAAACAGAATTCACTGATAATTTAAAACTTTTACATAAACACTGTTAACATATAATCCACTAATCACATAAGCTGAACTGTACAGGTCACTACACGAAACTAGCACAAAGCCTTCCAGATAATCCCTGCTCCCAGATCTACAAGCACAGCTACTAATCCTGCCACTGATATCCTGAACATGGAAGACTCGAATACGTAAGCTCGAAAGCTCGTGAGTACTCGAGGGTTAGACTCTGCACAGTAAACACATAGCATGCGAACACGTAGCACATACACACAACACAAGCTCAATCTCTGTCTCTGGCAATCAGCAGTATAAAGCAGGTATGAACACTCAGCATGAGATCCGAAGCCCTGCACACAATATCACTGAAGGGGGGGCCTCTCCCCAGCTAACGACCGTGCGCACCGGTGGTTGGCCACAACCCTGTAGCGCGGGCGCGAACCGGCTACAGGCTCTGCCGTGTATACACGCTCCAAGGACTGTTAGGGACAGTCAACCCACGCGATCTCACATCGCGAATCACCGTCCGTATGGAACTCATCACGGACCCCGGACTGGATCTCATCTCATGTACATATATCACATATGTGAGAACAGAATCATACCTGACGTCCACGTCCCTGTCTCATACACAGTATAACACAATATACACAAATAACACGGTACAACTCAGAAAAATGGAGCGCTCATTTGGAAAAGACTCGGGTACTCACCTGATCAATCGGTCCCAAACACTGAACTTATAACCTCCGACCCGGCTCGTCTCGCTGTCGACTCGTCCCTGTAAACATACACAATCCCTACACTTATTTCTCATTTCAACCAACATATATATTTGAATCACAATAACCCAATTAACTCAGACTCGAAACACTCTTAACCGAATCCCGAAGCCCCGGCAAAAACCCGACTCGAAAGCAATCCCAATCGAACCCAAAACCCAACCGCGACCCGACTCCAATATATCCGATCCAAAACAACCTAACAGGAATCCCGGTAACTTAATTCAAACATAGCTATCGCAATTAATATAAACCCGAAACACATTCCCGAACGTTTAATCGATGCCCAAAACTCTTTACGGAACCCCCGACGGAACCTAAAATCCCAAACAATTCAATTCAATAATATTTCGAAGGGACTCGACCAAATAACGACTCAAAACTCTCTTATGTTGACCCTATTGAATTTTTCTGCAGATCAGAAAACGCGTCGCGCTTTTGCAATTTGCGCGCCGCGCTTTTGTCAGACAACAACATCCTTGCCCTTCGAACTCCATAGCCGAACCAGAGGGTTTTCACCCTCCATACTCAATTTCAGCAAGGAAAATATGCACAAAACTCATATATAGCAACTCATAAATCACAGAGACCAAAATCCTCAACATATCACATGATTACCTCAAGGTTTAGCTACCAAAATCACAAATTCTTACCTCAAGAACACAAGATGGAGATGGTTAAAGCAAGTCCCAGCAATTAACCCTTGAATTTAGAAGCTTTTTGATGTTGAAGGTTCACACACACATACATGTACACGATGCACTTCACACACATACCACACACTTTCTTCATAAAGAAGGAAACCAAGAGTTATCCACACACATATATATTATTTCCTCTTTTAGCGGGTTCCAACCCAATAACCCGAACCCGATATCACACTTTCGCAATTAATATCCACTTAACCCATTTAACTCCACGAACCCAAATATATAATTAATCCACTAATATTATAACTCGGAGACACGTAACCCATAAACCCGACACGTATAATCCACTACTCGGGATCTCATTGGCTCAACACGATAATAATATATTAAGTATCCACTAAAATAATTCCACGCAATTGTCTTGAAATTGGGATGTTACATAAAGGCAATGCAACAGTAGACAAAGTGAAAAGACAAAAGTTCTGCAACAGTTGACATTTTTTGCGTTTTCATCTCTTCATGTTATTTTTTTTATAAAAATTCTCAAGTTAATTTTTTTTCTTTTAGGTACAGTGAAAAATGAATATTAGAACTCGGTTTTTCAGTCTCTAAAACTCGGTTTAATAATTAAAACCGGGGTCTAATAGTCAAATTTCACAAAACTAAAAAATAAAATAAAATTGAGGGACGAAAACGCAAAAACTGTGAGAACATGTTGGTGTTTTTTCGTAGTAAACCCTTTATATAATGTAATACTAGTTTATGAACCCACGTTGATACGTGGATAATTTTTAATAAATAATTGTTTTCATCAAATATATGTAAACTTAATTTAAAATGATATAAATATTAATGCTTATAGATAAAATACAAGGAAAATATAATTAATTGTCATAGATACTATTAATATTAAATTACGTTTACTTTTTTTATATTTAATTTTTTTTATAATCTTTATGATTTATGTTCTTCATTAATATTATACTTTTTTCTGTATGATTTTATCAAAACTGTATTATGTATACTTTTTAAATTATATAATATTGTTTATATAATCTTTATGATTTACGTTCTTCATTAATATTATTTTTTTTCAAATGCATTATTATTTATTTAAAGTTTTTATGTGGATAGAGTTAATTATTTATACTTTTTGAAATAATGAATTGTATTTATCTTTTATTTTATTTTAAAAATAAAATGTATTTATCTTTGAAATAATGAATTGTATTTATCTTTTATTTTATTTTATTTTAAAAATAAAATGTATTTATCTTTGAAATAATGAATTGTATTTATCTTTTATTATATTTTATTTTAAAAATAATAATATAATATGTATTTATCTTTTCAAATTAAATGTGGTGATGCAATGTGGCAATTAGTGTTCTCCTTTATTATATAATAGTTTATTAACCCGTGTATTACACGAATAAGTTTAATAAATATTTTATCTCAAATTATATAAACTAAAATTAGAATTTGACATTCGATTTTGATATATCGAAATTTTAATACTTGTCATATTTAACATATTTTATTATAATTAATTTTAAGTTAAGTTAGTAAAACAGAAAAGATAATCAATAATAACATTTAAGTTTGTTGTTATTATTATAATTAATTAATAGTTTTTTAAATATTGATTGTTGTAATTTTAATTGAACCTTAAGAATATGAATATTTTTAGGGATTTAAAAATAATTTAATACTTGTATTTTAAAAAATGCAAATTACAAATGTTATTTGGATATGAAGCCACGTGACATTATTAAGGTGATGACAAATGACACATATGTTACTCGTCTAATAGTATTTATAGACTTAAAACTAATAATTAATATCCAAACTAATTATGAATAATTGTAAAATTCGAATATGGAGAGGGAGGATAAAGCTTCAACGTCTTCAACTAATTAAATGGAAAAAAAATTTAAAAACTTTTTGAAAAAGAATTGCAAGGGACACGTGTCAATTACATGCGAAGCCAAGTGGCGCTTTATCTAAGTGCCATGTGGCATCCCGTTACTCTTATAATAGAATAGATAGATTAATTAGGGGTGTGCAAAATAACCAAACCCGAATAACCCACCCGAACTGAACCTTATTCGGGTTCAATGGGTCGGGTTATTCGATTTTCGTGTTTGTTAATCGGGTTAAATGGTAACCGAATAAGGTTTTCGGTTCGGATATCGGGTGGAAAGCAAAAAATTCGGGTTACCCGAGTAACCCAAATAACCCATATAACAATAATTAAAAAATGAATAATAATAATATATCATCCAATCTTGGCATCTTGCGTCTACTTTAGTAAAGATGTAGGTTTTTATTTTTTACAAACCAAAAACACGTCTCTTTTTTACTCTTCTACGGTTCCCCATATATAGAATATAAATATTTAAAAACTTAATTTTAAACTTTTTAACCAGTTTAACCTGTTATACCTATTTTACCCAACCCATTTAACTCATTTAAACCATTTTATAAAGGATTTTATTTTTATACTAAAGCCGATTAACTCATTTAACCCAAACCAAATAACTTGATACCCATTTAACCCAAAACCGATTAACCCGTTCTCATATTTGGTTCGGGTTCAGGTAGTTAACATATATCTCCATACCCGAATAACCTGAAACTCGTTTAACCCGCCCGAATAACATCCCTAATATTAATCATGTGTTTTTTGTGTTCCTTATTTATTTGAGTATTCATTAGGTTAATTTTACGATGTGGATAAGTATTTCATTCAGTAATGTGGTGTTTGGATTACAAAAATTAATCGTATGATAGAACTTGAAAATGACGGATTTGAATTTGTAATGAAGAAAAAGAATCTAAAAGGTTTGAGTTTTAAATATTGTAAAATGCTAAATGAGCTTAAATGTTTTTTTTTTTCTTTTTCCAAGTATTATACAAAACTATTTTTAAATCTAAATCCTAAATCAACTTTTCAACTTTTTGAAATCAAAAGCTTATTATAGTTTCTACAATTTTTATAAGGATGGAAATAGAACATATGATTATCAACAACTTAAGTCAGTGTGCGTTTATTTGGATTTAATTGCCTCTCAAAAACCTCTAAAGTCTTAATTTTAAATCTTAACTGATAATAGATTGTTTCTTACATTTCATACTTAGTTGGATTTCAAATTTTAATTCAAAATATAGTATTTGTTACATTTTCAGACTTAATATGTTAGAACGTGTGAAAACCGCGTCTGAAATTAATTTGTGAAAATCCGCCTGATGTATGAAGTCTTAATTTAAGAGGTTGACGTTAATTGATATTTTATTTAACTAAAATATTAAAAATCAATTAAATTAATTAAAATATTTAAGATCGATTCTTAATTTCAGACGTGTCATATTTTAATTTCAAACAAAGTTTTCAAACTTCAAATCTTAAATTCATTTTTTAAATTTCAATCGTGGTTTTAAACTCATAACAAACGCAGCCTTAAACAACATGACGACAAATGTTTCATTTAATAAAATCGATACCCAACAAAAGTGAAAAAAGTTCATCAAAGAAAATAATTTTGTTCAGAGTTACAATTCAACCCTTCAATTTTGCTAAAGTTCAAGACAACACCCCTCCCAAACAAAACATCCACAAAACATTTGTGGAAAATGATGGGACACCACTTTTTGACATTTTTGTCCACGTATATATTCCATTGCTAGGTATGACGCCCATGATTGTTAAATGGCCGAAGTGTTACAACATTTCTTGAAGTGGTTATATCTTCCCACTATTTATAGGAGGTAGTCAGGTGAATAGATATTTACAACAATATAGTTGATAATGAAGATATGTTCTCATATTGAGAGAATTCGAAAACTGAAATATCAAATATGCAAAGATATGGAGCATTTTTATACGAAGTTGATATTTTTTAAAAACTAAAGTTAAGCAACAAAAAACCTATTAGCTATCAAATCAAAGATGAATCAATCATAAATACGAACTAATACAAGAAGACAGTTGCACCAAAACAATGCTATTAAACACATTGGGCTGAAAATATGGTTTATTGAATAATGTTTGATAGCAATCATATGAAATCAGACTTGGTTACATGATCAAAGGTAAGTAGTGAAACTGTAGGTCCCGAGAGGTTCCCAAAGTATATAGCTTTAAGCTGTAGAGGGGGGTGAATACAGCTATTTAAAAACTACACACTATTTTCTCAATGTTTGTATGTATTATCAACAAATTGTTAATTACAAACAAGCTTGAATGCGGAAAGGTTCAAGCTGAGATGACAGATACAACAGTATGTTCACTAGTCTAAGACAAACTCAAACTAGATTACAATGAATACACTCACTAATAAGCACTCACTGTGTTTACAAGACTTAGAGGGACAGCTTATGTAGAACAGCTTAGACACAAAGAAACTGTATTACACAAGCAGGCTTGCATGCATGAAAGACACACTTGCACGT